>JARVJO010000394.1:216513-229577 GCA_031762555.1 Cynodonichthys magdalenae | reverse complement strand
CCAACTCTGTCTGATTTAAACTTAATGCTGCAATGAGCAGAAAGTGTAAAATGTTAAACTGCATCAAACATTCAGTTGATCAATTACATAATTTCTTCAGTGTCATGATGATTCATCCTGTAGATGTCACTGTTGATCTGTAGAGAATTTATGAAATTGAGACAGTTCTGACATTTTGAGTAAAATTTTAAAACAAAAGGAAAGTAATGAAAAATTGTAGAGATTTGTTTAAATGTTAAAAAAATTGAACTTGTCTTGAAGAATGACCATAAATGCTTTTTTTAAATAAAATTTCTAGTGTTTTCTGAATTAACCATTTTGAATAATGATTGATTTCTACGTGTGTATTGTTTAACTTTATACATCTCTCTCTGTCTGTGTCCGTCGGGGCACTTTGTCTGAGGTGTGTGGCCTGACCGCATTTCTTATTGTGGGTGTGTGTGAGTGGAGAGGGTCTAAGTGTGTGTGTTTGGGGGGAGTGGCGCTGACAGGAGGATATTCCTGCAAAAACAGGCAGCGGCTGTAGACGATCATCGTGGGTTCAGGATTCAGGAAGTTTCTGGAGACAAGGAAGGAGATCTCATCAGTTTGTTGGCCACAGAAGAAGGCAGCAGGAGTTTGATGTGAGTCCTTCTGTGCAGTTTGCTTGGAATATCTCTGAAACTTTCTGCTCACTTTCCTGCAGGTTGTCCCACAGAAACCTAAAATACCTCAAGCTTCCTTTGGTTTGTGCTGTTTAGTTTTAAACTGAAATAGAGATTTTGATTTATTCCAGTAAAGTCATATAAGATTTATTTCAAAGAGCACATGTTGAGCTGTTTTTGTTTGCATCACATCCGATTAAGGCTTGGCTGTGGTCTAGTAATCCTGAGGCTGCAGGTTTGATTCCAGCTTGTGTCAGGAAAGATTGACTCTGCTGTTGTGACCCCTGCAGAAGAAGAAGATTTGATCATGTTTTATAAAGACTGAACTGAGAGATGTGAGGAATATGGAGCCTCAATTCTTCTTTATGTTGCTCTTTCAGGCCCGACATCATCATCATCATCAGCTCAGCGATCTGTTCTTATCAGCCCATTCAGTCTTTAGCTCCATCAGCCTGAAGAAATGAGTGGCAACAAAAAGTAAGTGACCTGATATTGGATGTCATGCAGGCTGACACCACGCTGCTTACAGTGGCTCAGATGGTCAGTGGAAGAAAGGTTACCTTTTCATCAATCAGCTGCACCTCATTTACTCAGAGAATGATTTAAACAGATGTTTAGAAACTGGTAAAATACATTTTTATAAATGATGCTCCTGAGACTGATGGCAGCGCAGCATGCAGTTTGTCTTTAAACGTGTTAAGGTTCAAACATGGGGACAGTCTGGAATTGTCCTGTAAGGGATCTGGCCTCAGAGGAAACTGTCCTCAAATATAACTATCTGTAAACGAAAATGACCCTGAAGGCAGCATGAAACAAACTCCAACTTGTTTTTGTCCGGTGAAAAGGAAGAGCTGGACTTCTTTAGGACTTGATAAGACAAAAGGAGAAAGAAAAGCTTGAATATAAAAATACAAGCAAAAAACAGATTTACACGAGAGTCTAACTTCTGTCACAAAACTGTCCATTCACGCATGTCTTTTTGTTTCTTCTACTGATATGATGCAGCGGAATATTTCACTGGATGTTTGATGTTCAGTCTGGGTCCAGAGTCCCAAACAGAGCCACAGATTATTGTTGGATCCACCAGAACACAATCTGATATGTTATCTGCCAAGCAATATGCAGATAGCAGCTAATATGCAACAAGGTAACAAGATGTCAGGTTATTTTATGGTTCAACTATTAATCATCAATTAAAGTTAGCCTTTGTCTAAAATATTCAGTAAGGAAAACCAACTCAGTAAACATTTGTTTTTTCCTTTTAAAGATAAAAGTCATTTGGACAGGATGTCTGGAGAAATGCAGTCATGCTGTGGTACAGGAGAAAAAGTAATGATTTTGTTGTTTTATGTGTTGACATGAAGCGTGCAGGAACTCTTTCAAACAAAGATGAGCTTTAAAAAGTTTGACCCAGTTCTGCTCAGGGGCTTTTCTTTCTGCACTCATGACTGAAATCAGACTCAGTTCAACTTCTGACTTCACTGAGCGTCAAAACTACAAATCTGAATGTGTTTGTTATTTGAACTGGTGTTTATCTGTTTTACAATTCAGTTAACCTGACTTTCCACACAAATTGTTAAAAACAAAAACTGAAGACTTTTTAAGGCCTTGTACCTATTGGTACAGTTTAAACCTGATTAAAGTTGTTTTAATAATTAATTTGAAAACATCATGCCTGGGGATTCGAGAAGCACAGCAATAATAATAATATTAATAATAATAATAATAATAATGCTTAAAAACAACATGAATGAGATCAGTTTTTGACCCTAAAGCAGCTGTTCCCTGGCAGCTAAAGGCTGCATCACACAGCAGGATAATTGTGCTGAAATCTGGCCCTTCTGACAATCCTGAAGACGTCCTGATTATCATGATGCTCTACAGATAATCTGAGCAGATATTCCTGCCATGGGTGGTGAGTTAAGAGTGATCTAGTTGGCTTGGAAGGACATCAGGACCACTCCGACCTCAAATCAGGGATACTAAACATATTAGATTTTTTGGTCTGATATCACAGCATGTGGTGTTCACCTGAGAACAAACCAGCTGCAGTCTGTTGAATAGACATGCAGCCAATCAGAAAGAGAGGTGATGTAAACATGGAGGAGAATCACAGCAGACAGAAAAACTGTCTTGAAACCAGAAAGTCTGCTGGATGTTAAAAGTCCTACGGAATAGTTTTTCATCTGGTAAAAATAATCCACAAACGATCAATATTGTTTCTTCCTCGTCTCAAATGTTTATTTACTCTGAACTCACGTCTCTCTGGAGATCACACGAGATTTTTCCTCTGACATTCGAATTGAGATTTCAAGAAGTGTCGTGTGATTTCCTATCTGACATCTGAACGTTCATGAATGAACTGTCTTCTGGTGTGTTGTCTCTGTCTGTGTGTCTGTACACCACACACTATAGGACCATACCTGGTAAATCCATGATTTATTATACTCCTGTGTGTGTGTGTGCGTGTGTGTGCGGGGGGGCGGGGGGCGGGGGGGGTTCTCAGTCTTTGAAAATCGTCCGACACTTTTAAAATCTTGCCGTGTGACACAGCCTTAGGATGTAACATGCCATAATTCAACTAAAACAAGGAAAAATCTGGAAAATCAAATCAGGAAATGTTGAAAATCTGCAGCCTAAAGAATTCTGGGAAATGAAATGACTTTTTGAACTTAAATGTAAAAATTGCAGCCAAGTGTTACTGATCCCAGATGATATTCTGCATGTTGGGGGGAACTCAGTGCTGATGTGTGTTGGGCCTGTTATTACCAGAATGTTCCATAGGTGGCATCCACAGAGCTGCTGAACTTCAGCCTCGTCTCATTTCCACACTCACACTCATTCCAAATTAAAACCAAAGCTGGATTTATTTTGGTTTGAATCATATTTGACTCAGGCTCTTTTATTAACTCTACAAATAAATGTACCTTTATCATGATGAAAGTACATTTCATCAGATCAGAAAGTAAATGACACAGAACAAATGTTTTTTTCTAATCAGACAAACAGAATTTTGCCAACATGAATATTACACAGACAAATGTGTGGGTATTAAAATAATTTAGAATCAATTCAGTTCAGTTTATTAATGTATTCACAACAAAAGTCATCTCAGGTCACTGTACAAAAACATTTACATACTTTTAATTAAAGTCATTTATCAAAGGAAGCAGCAGATTGAGCTGACTCTTCATTTCATTCTTCATCCCATCCTGAGCAGCACAGTGGCGACAGTGGAAAGAAACAATTCCCTTTAACAGGAAGAAATATCTATCAGAAGCAGAAGCAGATTGAGTGTCTGTAGGCTGGTTTATACTCCGAGTCGCATGTCTTTTTCCTCCCGCTGAGTTAAAAAAAATTGCGCAACTTCCGTCTGCTCTCCCGCTGCTGTCCCCCGGTGACAGCAGTCCTCTACATTGCCCCCAGTCAGAACTCCGCGTGTTATTTTGTTTAAATTTATATTTTTTGTCTGAAGCCAGTTTTAAACAGAGCTTGAAGAGCAGCTGGTTTGATCCAGGTCCCATGAACGTGAGCAGCTGATCACAGCTTTTTTCTGTCCACCTTTAAAAAAATAAATAAACGCTCAACTTCACTCATCTTAACACTGATGTTGAGAGAGGAGAGTGGAAAAAAACACTATCCAGCCATCTTTATTTTAGTTCATATACTTCATTTGAGCTGTGGGAGGGCAGAGGGAGGATTTATGATAATTTCTGGCCACCGCGTTTTCAGCTCGTTTATACTCAGTCAGGAAAAAGACGGGCTGAAATTGCGCAATCAGTAACCCGCTGTCTCACGTCTTATTGAAGTATAATCCAGGCTTGTCTGCTTCATTCAGCTGCGGTCAGAGAGGACAGGAAAGAGACACATGGCTTGTCCAGAGACAGTATGACTAAATGGCCCCACAGCCTCTGATAATTCAGAAGTCATGGACAGAGACGGTCTGTATCGCACTCAACACTTTCAGAGAACATCAAAACAGGTGTGGTAATAAACTCAGCTGCTCTGACATGTTGCATCACTCAAACTGCTGATAAGAGCAGCAGAAGTTGCAGAATGGCTCCTCCCCCGTATTATGTCACACAGATCAAAGTATGTCCAAGTACATCATTTAGGCTTTTAAGTTGCAAAAGTCCCCGACTCTTATCACGGTGGTATCTGCACTGCTGCTTACTTTTAGCCTTTCTCTGGGCCGAGAAAGTTTAACTTATGAAACCAATGGCTGGGTGGTCCCGGAAGGTGTTTCATTAGCAAGGTCCACACCATGAAATGAGTTTAAAGATTTTATTAAGGGAAGGGGTTGAAGGGATGGATGGGACCAAAGCGAGACATGTGGGGAGGTGCATAGATGAAGGCTTAGGGCGAAGACTCAGAGTGGGGAATCAATTGTGTCATTTATGTTATACGTTTTAGATTGGTTCTACAAATGTCATTTTTAAATGTAAATGTCCATTTGTTTCAGTCATTTACTTTTGTAACTTGGCCCCTCTTACATTCATCTAAATTTCTCTAAATTCTTCAGCTCTGTAATCATTTTTGCCTGTGAACCGTTCTTCTCTCTCACCATATTTCCATTCCATGTCCAAGTTGCAACTATCTTTTTCTGTTTCTTCAGCAGCCTTGCTTCACATTCGATGGTTCCATTTTCTTTAGTTAAATGTTCATTTGTTCGTATTAGTTCCTTGCTTGCAATATTATTTTTTTTCTTAATTTCCTGCTAATGAACCTGATGACTATGGATGATTGGAAGTTTTCTGTTTTAGTAAGCAAGGTGTGACGGATGGAAATGTCCTCATATTTGATGTCAATGTCTCTGTTTTGTAAAAAAATCACAACTTGTTGCTCCTTTGTTAATAGTTCTTGAGGTGCGTCTTCTGTTGTGATTTCATTTGCTGCTACTTTAGCGTAGGTCCAGTGTTCAACTTCAAATCCAGTAATTACCAAATCATCTCATCGTGTATACTGTTCCAGATCACCTACTTTTTGTTCCACTTCAGATAACTTTGTCTTTCACTTATTGCAACTTTCAGTCTCTTTACTTCCTCAACCAGTCCAATCAAAAGTTCCTGTTGTCTTGCTCCTCTTGTCAGTTCTTCGCCCATAAGGACCAACACAGACACTCCTCTCTGGACCAAAGTCAAAGACTGCACACTTCAACACGTTTGGCCTCTCTAACCTTTGTGATGGAGTTTGTCAGCTGCTTGGGCCTGAAAGAAAAAATGAAGAAAATAAAAACATGTTTTTCACCATTATCCTGAGCATCACATTTATTCATTTAATTAAAAACAACAAATTTCACACAAATCAACAATATAATTAAATAAAAATGAAAAGGAGCAGAAAGAAGAAAA
Source organism: Cynodonichthys magdalenae (assembly GCA_031762555.1). Taxonomy (NCBI): domain Eukaryota; kingdom Metazoa; phylum Chordata; class Actinopteri; order Cyprinodontiformes; family Rivulidae; genus Cynodonichthys; species Cynodonichthys magdalenae. The sequence continues at coordinate 223,582 of JARVJO010000394.1, read as the reverse complement.
TATCTTATAACATCTGCCCCGGTTTAACAAAAATATATATGTACATTTTAACTAATGATTTCAAACCCTAAATATCAAGTAGAAAGAAAAGAAACAAAGAAATTTAAAGAAAAACAAAAACAATTTAACAACAACAAAACAGTAATTGTAATAGTAATAAAAAAATAAAAATACAAAAAATCACGGAAGGAAGAAAACAGAAAAGAATGATGGCAACCACTCAGCCATTATCATGACTGAATGTCATTAAATAGGAGAAAAATGCCAACTAAAAAGGTCCAGCTCATCTCACGCTGAGTTTTAAGCCAGCCAGAATTTTTTACTTGGATCATGTTTTGCTGAGAAACAAAGCTGGAAGAATATTGTTTAAACTTTGACAATAAGGCTGTGGATGATCTCATGCTAAGTGTTGTGTTGTGGATGAAATACTACTACACCAAATCTGAGCTGGTTAGACGTGAGGATCAACGAGTGCAGCAGGCTCTCTACTCTCAGGCCTCTTACAGACCTGTGTGTGTGTGTGTGTGTGTTGTCACTCAAGTAAAGCTGGTGTAATCCTGTAAGGATGGATGAGTAGACAGACATGTGGTGCACCACTTGTTTCTTAGGTGTGGTGTGTTGGACAGGCTTTATAGCCTTTACAAGTGCAACTGATCAGACACATTCTTTTATATCTTTTATTTGATGATTTCTTCCTGCACTCAGTCTCTTATGGAGGAAAATTGGAGATTTTGTTGGCATTTGAACCAGAACAAGTTGTTCTGTCTATCCCAGTCAATTAGCAGACTTCCTGTCCTCTCCGTCACCTCCTGTTCCAGATTAAAGCCATGACATTATACCAACCTATCGCCTGCGCACGCAGCCTTCCTCAAGGACGACACACATTCTTACAGTCAGGCTTGTTTACTCGCTGGATATCATTACTTTTAGATGCAGCCTGTGCTCTTTCAGTGTTTTCTATCAATGCTTCTTTAATGGGTGGAGATGAGTGCCACCAGCAGCACCAGACTGAGTCCCAGTCCCAATTCACTACAGGTGAAGGAGCCAAAGCGCTATGGCTCCACGCTGTCGTTGGAGGAGAAGTGTGAACAGTCATTTTTCCTCTTCTACTACTACAGGATGGAGGATGAGGCAGTGTTGGACCGTGGGGCGTCCTTACTCAAGCACATTTGTGATGAAGAGGAGGTTGAGGGTGAGTTCATCTATTCTTTGTTTTATCTCTTGTCTTCATTTGTCTTCTTGTCTCCAAAAGTCTACATTTTAAAATGTTTTTACATGATACCATACAGTACAGTGCAACGTGATATTCAATTCAACATAATGTGATACAATAACATCTGATACGATATGATAGTCCATTAGCTGTCTTTATTCAAATGTATAAGTAAAAAATTGTTAAGGTTGTCTCATTTAATACAAACATTGGCCATCAATAAATGTAAGAAACAATGCAGACCAAAGAAATATAAATAAAAGTGGTTGACAATATTTACTTTTGGATATAAGAATTTCAACAATTTGTTTGCATCTCTAGAGCTCCTGTGAGGTTTCTGGATCTTTTTTTGTTTGTCCTTCTTACAACACCTGCTTAAAAGTTCCGTTGTTTTTATTTTTAATCTTTGAATCATCTGAACTCTTCTATCAGTTCATTGATAAAAACAGAAATGCTATGTTGAGCTTTTCCTGCACGTACACACTGGTGCTCACCCATTTACTGAGCTAGGAAGTGAAGTGGAACAGAGACCATGTGATCCTGTTTACCTCATTAATTCTGTCAAAACAATTACATTTACAAGAACTATCAGGAAGCATCTGATCAGTTCAACAAACTAGTTAAAAGTTGTTTTTAAAGCTGCTAAACTGAAAGCCCACTTGAAAAGAGGTAAAGAAAGAATGGAGCCTTCAAAGCCAGTTTTGTTTTATACATATCCACTTAGACAATTCATGTACTTTTACTAATAATATATTCTGTCTTTGTGTGTAAAGCAGACTTCTATTGATTATAATTTTAGTTCTTCCATGTTGTTTTGTTCCTTCAGTCCAGGTTTTCTTTTGTCTGTGAGCTGGAAACAGTTTGGACCTGTTGACTGTTTTATGTGGACAACATCATGTTGTGTAGCAGATTCTGCTCCAACTTGTTTTATAAGAATAAAAAACAAAACAAATACAGAAAACTGGTTTCCTCTGAAGAACAAAATGTGAAAATTAACTGCTTACTTTAAAAAATCTGTTTTCTTATTTGTCAGATTCAAGTTTTTACTAAAAACAGTGAAATGATTTCTTTTCTCTTGTATTTGTGAGGCAGCCTCGGACCTGTGTTGTTGGGCAGAATGAACAGATTTATATGGTTTATGTCATTCAGCACAGTGAAAAAGTACAAAGGACAAAACAAACACTGAGGCTGATTATGTTGAAACAGAAAATGACAATGAGAGCTGAGCAGGTCACAAACAGTTCATCCATTTAGTTTCTTCTTAGTTTTATATTATTCAACCTAAAAACGTGAGGTCCAATGAAAAAAGCCCATTCAGGCACATGTTTAGAAAGATTTCTCTGAAAGTCACCTCTAATCTGAGGTTTTCTTGTTAAACTGCTGCTGTCCCGGTGCAAAGCCCTGTCTGACAGAGAAACCTGAAAAAACAACGTGTTCTTCGACTCTGAACTGGACCTTTGGGCCTTTCACACATTAGTATGCTGTGGGGACTGTGAGGGTCCCAGCACTGGTGTTTCCAGGGGATCTGGTGTTGCCTCTGCTCAGAAATCCTGGGAGCTCAACAAGAGAACTTTAGTTTCATTCAGTGTGTGCGTACAGGCAGCTTCAAAAGGTCTTCTGCTCCCCCTAAGAGGAAGTTGTTTCACAAAACTGCCCTGTCAGCGTGCAAATCATCCTTTCTAGCCTCTAACTGTCCTGTTTTTATCACTGGCCTCTTCGTTGTCTTGTTCAGTCTGTCCGAACACAATCATCTGCCTCATTTTCTTATCTTTCTTCTTTTTTACTACTTGAACATTTGCTAGTAAAGGTTTGTGTCAGATCCACTTGTGTTCAGAGGGTTTTACACCTCTATCACTGTACCCGTCCTGGTTGGATGAAGAAAACTTCCTGCTTTCTGACCCTCAACGAGCCTCTGGTGTCAGTGAATGTTGATGAACCTCCAAAGAAAAACCAAAGTAAAAACAAAGCATTGTCCTCCAAGTGAATAAAGCCTGGCATTGTGGTTTTAGAGGGCTCATTGTTTGTTGTGTTGTTGGATTCCAGTCACTTCCTGGTTGGGTCATGTGCAACGCTTGGCTGAGCTTTACTCAAACTGATCCAAGAGAGACGTTTGTACTGATGCTGGTTTTTTCATGTGAAATTTACTTCAAAAATGCTTTGAAGCATTGATCAATACAACAAAATGGTAGCAGGATCCAAAACTGTCTACAGAACTTAATGTGTTTTTAAAGTGTTGATGAATAACAGACCAAAACAGAACCAGTTAATGGGTCTTTTCAAGAAAAACAAAGGGTTTTTGTGCACATGAAGCTTTATCTGGGATCATTACTAAATCACAGTTTATTTATGTTTTTTTTTCTTTTTTTACAATTCTTTCTGCATTGTCTACTGTAGTTTTCATTTGGCTCTTTTTAAAATGGAAACTTCACAGAAATGACAGTTTAGTCTAATTAAGGGACATTTTTACCTTTTCTTTCTCCAACAGCAGACTTTTTATTTGCTGTTACAATAACTGGACCTTTCTTATTCTTATTAAATTATTCCTCCTGAACAATCTCCAGAGCTTTCTGTCAGTAAACGTTTCGCTTTGTGGGGATCTAAATGACAGTTTGGTTTGATACAAGTTCCTAAGAAGTAAAACTGCACATTTTAAATGTTACTTCTGTTAACCAGGCCTCCCAGAAACAGTCAGAAAAATAAACACCTTTCTTAGGTTGCACATCATCCAGTCAGGCAGGATTATAAACTGGTTACTGTAAATCTTAGGTTTTACTCATTGGACTCATCTATTCTGAACAGTAAGAAGTTGAAAGATGTTTCTGGGGTTAAGAAACCACTACCTTCTGACACTTTCATCCTGCTCTTCTACTGGTCACAGATCTACTCAGCTGTGGATTACACTTGGACTTTGTGTTTCAGTCACTCACCAGCCATTTGTTCTTCAGTTCTGTGTGGAGAAAATGTTTGTGCCGCTCATGTTATCTCCCATATTTTTCTTTGTGCAGGTCACCACACTGTTTACATCGGCGTGCGCGTGCCCAAGAGCTCCCGACGTCGGCGCCGTCACCGCCGGAGAGCCGGGCACAAGGACAGAAAAGAGAAAATGACGGAAAGCGTCTTTGACAAGTCGGACACAGAAACCAACGACGAAGCCAGCAACAGCATCCTGAAACCACTCAGTAAGTTCTGATGGACTTCACGTCAGCCTGGATTAGGTCTCATGTCTGTCTCTGCTGAGGGCAGCCCTATTTCTACAGAAAACTTCCTGTGACCCTAACAAAGTTGCTGAGTTCACTTAGTGTCCAGAAATGTGTCTGCATGTCCTGCTGAGTGCCTCTGACAGAGCACAGGGGCGTTTGACTCAAGTCAGGGCAGCTCAGGTGCTGACAGGAGTTTTCTGCTTAGCATCAGTCTGTTCTCTGGGACTTCTTCTGCTGGTGGGTCTCAGTTTGTCTGTGGTTGTCTGGACCAGTGGTCTTCTGTTCACTGAAACCAAGGGTGTGTTCCCACCTGACACATTTGGTTCACTTTAAACAGACCAGAGTTGGTTTTCCCCGTTGGTCCGGACCTTTTCTGCAGGTATGAATACACTTATTAGAACCCTGGTGTGGACCAAACAACCGGCTCAAGACCCACTTTTGGAGGTGGTCTTGGTCTGCTTCCAATCGAACTCCATTTAAATCTGAGATGAAACAGCAGCGACACTCGTCATTCTATGGAAAGTGAAAACATTTTGTTACAGCTGCTGTGTGCTGACCCTTCCACATTCAGAACACGCTGGTTTGGAGAGAATCTGAACAACTAAAGTCATGAAATACATCATCGTCCTCATCATCATCACTGCTACAGAATCATTACGACAGGTTTCAGCTTCCTCTGTTCTTTTCAAACAGGACCTGTTTTTATCAAGGACTTCTCTTACTCTTCATTCTTTTCTCTGTTTTGGTTTTAGATTTTCAGTCATTGCCTTTGTTCTTTCCTGTCTTTGGTTTACTGCTGTTATTTTCTTTATATAAAGAGGTGTTTTCAACACAGAACAATGTGAACATCACAGGAACCCTGACAAATCCCACTTTGGGCACATTTATTATTAGAATTGTTAAAAAGTAAGTTCATCTTTAATTGCTATTTCCTTTCTGTTTTTATTCATTTCCAATCCTTATATTCAGGAACACTTCAAAGAGAACATTTTCTAATTTAAAGCTGGTTTTCCAGTTTGAAGCACTTTAAAGTTTTACAACTAAATATCCCACATCAGTGAATGAAAGCCCCCATATGAACACTGTTTTCTAAAACGTCTTTCTAAAGTCTGCACTTCAGCAGTTTATAGTTTCTCCCTACAGGGATTTCCTCCTCTTCCTCTCCTGGGAAACATGGCCGCCCCTGAAGCAAAAACCTGGTGTGTCTGGACTGAACTGGTCTTTGTTTGGTCAGATGGACGCTGCAGGGTTACGTGTGTTCACTGATATTTGACCCTCAGTTCCAGTACCAGGATCAAATATTCTCTCAAAGTGGATTACAGAGATTATTTCCATACTTTGTTGGACTCAAAAAGAATTTAATTTCCTCAAACCAGAGAGCAAAGGCCAGGATTTATTTTCTTTGTGACTTGTACATTCAGGTTACACAGTAAGTAACCTGAAACAGTAATGTTTATGAAATATATTAATGAAATCAGAGATTTTTAGCTCTAAATTATAAAGATAGCTGCACTGATGGATGGATGGACAGATGATGGACAGAGGAACCTGACCTGTTGAGGAGATGTTAACTAAAATTAGTTTCATCATATTAGCAGATATACAAAGAACATTTTCTAAGTGTTGACTGGTAAATATTTATTATTATTATTATTCATGACAGATATTTATGTAAGAAAAAACAAAAAATATACTTTATTATTTAAGTCATAATATTTCAACTAGCTAAACTCTAACTTTGACTCCAGGCCAACTTTAGATATGTTTCTGTTTTACATGATTGTTGAATTAACTTAACATAGTTATTCATTTATTGTAAAAGTATCACAGATAATGTGACACAGATCCAGACACTGTTAATCTAATAGTTGCTATGACGACTTTAGCCGACGCCCTGTTTGGTCTTCATATTTGCTCCTCCATGCTGTCACACATGCTTGCTGTGTCCAAATTCAGGGGCTGGGTCCTCTGAAGGACCTAAACTGTCTAGGTGGGCCGGGTCCTTTGTAGACTACGAAGAACCAGTCCTTGAATTCAGGACAAAAGAAGGACATATTTGTTGTCAGTATCAGAGGTGTCTTTTGATTTGGGCAGTCTTTGGATTTGGACAAACTTTGGCTTTGGACAGTGTTTGGATTTGGACAATCTTTGGATTTGGACAGTCTTGGGATTTGGACAATCTTTGGATTTGGACAGTGTTTGGATTTAGACAGTCTTGGGATTTGGACAGTCTTTGGATGTGGACAGTCTTTGGATAGCCTGGATTTGGACAGTCTGGATTTAGACAGTCTGGATTTGGACAGTGTTTAGATTTGGACAGTCTGGATTTGGACAGTCTTTGGATTTGGACAATCTAGATTTGGACAGTCTTTGGATTTGGACAATCTGGATTTGGACAGTCTTTGGATTTGGACAGTGTTTAGATGTTGGACAGTCTGGATTTGGACAGTCTTTGGATTTGGACAATCTGGATTTGGACAGTCTTTGGATTTGGACAGTGTTTAGATTTTGGACAGTCTTTGGATTTGGACAATCTGGATTTGGACAGTCTTTGGATTTGGACAGTGTTTAGATGTTGGACAGTCTGGATTTGGACAGTCTTTGGATTTGGACAATCTGGATTTGGACAGTCTTTGGATTTGGACAGTCTGGATTT
>JARVJO010000393.1:1449723-1462168 GCA_031762555.1 Cynodonichthys magdalenae | reverse complement strand
AATGGAAGTCAATGCAAGGTCCCCATAAAGATAGCTGTACTAGACCGTGCGTGTGTGTGTGTGTGTGTGTGTGTGTGATTATGTTTGCAGAAGCTGCCACAGTCCTGTCCTGATGAGCGATGTCATGTAAAAGTCTGTAATAAAAAGCAGCTTGTGGCCAAAACGTCTGTAATTTGCAATCAGCCCGATCTCATTTCAACACGACTCTGAAGAAGACAAACCACTAATTTAATTCACTTCAGTTTAGATTCCACAGATTAAACCCTTCTTCTGCGTTCCTCTGGCTGTTTGAGTTTTTCTTTCTCAATATTTATGTAAAAATAACGTCCACGTTAGTTTCCCCCTGCAGGGAGTTCCTCTGTGATGTTCAGAAAAACATGTTTGAATGAAAAGATCCTAAACAAGCTGAGTGAGCAGAAAACTGGAGGAGAGGTAAACAAACCAAAACAAGACGGAGGAAAAGAACCAAGAAAACAGAGTTAAATGAATAAAAATGACAAAGAATCAAAGTAAACAAACAAGATAAAAGACTCAAACTAAAAATATAAATGTCTTTAATGAGAATTAGAACAAACTTGATTTGAGACTCTTGGTTCAGGAAACAGTTGATAAACTCAAACTAATTAAAGTTTGATTAATTAAAAGTTAAATGATTTTAGAGTTTATAGAAAAGTTTTATGATGTGAGCAGCAGATTTCAGATTTCATTTGGTTAATTAAAGGAAAGATTTCATTTAAAATATATTTTATAAAATTCGTGCATCAGAGGGAAAAGAACTGAGCTGATATTATTTATTGTTTAAAATGTTCTTTATTGATGTGTTTTAGTCTTTACTGTGATTCTGAAATGAGAGAAACTACAGTTTGTTCAAAATTAAATTGTATAAAGATCATTTAATGGAATAAAAAGCAGAATATTCCTGATATATAACTGACTGAATTCATGTATAATTTACTTTTTATTTGTTTCTCAGCTCAGATGTTCACAGATGTGAATGATAAAGAGTGAGATTATAAACGTGGACGTGTGACATGTTTTCAGACTTATTTAAATCAGACGTTTGAACATACAACCCTGAGGGTTCTTACAGTTTTCGTCCTGAGCGATGCACTGCAGCGGGATGCCGAAGAAGGAAGTGTAGGAGTCGTTGTACCAAACCAGCAGCTCGGTTCCTCTGGGGATGTCCATGCAGGCTCTGTAGAAGATACAGGACCTGCAGGCAGACAAACAAACAAACAAACAAACAAACAAGATTTATTAAGCAGTCGTCCTGCAGCTCTGCGTCACACAGAACTAATCCTGTGTCAGGTTTTACCATCAGACCCAGGTGATTTATGGGAAATATCTGGTGTCTCTCTCTTCCACAGTCCAAATAAAGAGTTGTTCCAGCAGTCAGAGGTCTGATGCTTCGGGTCGCAGCGCCGCTAAAACAACACCTCCTCCACCCAAAAACATCATTCTAACAAGACGAGAGTCCACAGTAAAACCACAGCTGCTCTCACATGTCTGGGTTCTGCTGGAGTGGCACACAAAACCCACCAGAACCCACAGGTCACAGGTTCAAGTCCCACACGGAGCCCTCATTTCCCTCAGTTTACCTTCAAGACAGACGACTAATTACTTCTATTAAACACAGATAAATATAACTATATTTAATCCACTGCTTTATAACTTTAAACAAGCTTCAGTTTCCTTTTTAACAAACTTCATTAATGAAGACGTCCTGATCCAGTTTAAAACCTTTAAGAAGTTCTCTATAATTCTTTAAAACTTGTAAGAGTAATAAATCCAGTCCTGAAGGAGGTTTATTAATAACTAAACTAACAGTGAGAGCAGATTTTTATATAAACAACTTTATACAGGATAATAATTCTTCTGAATTGTGCTTTAGAATTCGTCATAGCAGTACAGAGAACAGATCTGAGAACATTTTATTATTTTTCCCCACACTGAGGGAGCAGTCAGCTGGATCCATGTGAAAATACAACCAGGAGGGACCGGGCCATAAATCAAACACACCCAACGACCTCCCAGAATTAAAACTAAAGAGAGACGGGGTAAATAAACATGGAGAGAGCTGGATTTAAAACAAATAGGTTTCATACGTACAGGTACAAGTCAAACACACCCAAAAGGAGATCAGGTACTAAAATAAAAAACATAAACTCATTAATTCAGACACTTTGTTTGACCAGTCATGTGTTTTTATTTTTACCAGCTTCAGAAACAACTTCTAAATCACACTGTTGAATAAAAACTGTCAAATTATTTAAACCGTTTTAATGACAAACTGTCCACAGATCTTTACATGAAAACATTCTCACCGTCCGTCTAGTGATGCGTCATAATTAAAGAGTAATTATTGTTAAGAGTCAAGTGGACCTGCTGAACCAATCAGAAGTTAACTCATCTTTGAGTTAAACAAGTAAAACTGGTTGATCTGAGCCTCAGGGTACGACTCAGCTCAGCTTAACTTTTGATTAAACTCGTAAAACGACAACACTAAAGTCCACCTGGACTCTATCAGTATATAAATTACAGTTCTTTGGTGTCTGGGACACATTTTCTACTTCAAACGGAACTTTACAAATAAAAATAATAATCATCTGGTGAGTACAATCATCTGATTTTTAAATGTAACAGAAAATCTATCAAATGTACAACAGATCTTTGAACATATGTTGTAACACAGCAACTTTATTATTCAAAACTCTCCAGCTTTTTATGGAGACACAGTAGTTATAAAGAAAAGTAGAAGACAGACAGTACATTTTAATTTGCATTGTATTTAATTTATTCTCTTTAAATCTAATCAAAACTAGTAAAACTTTCCAACAGAAAGTTCTGCAAACTAAGATGTAATAGTTTTATCTGTTCTTATTTGTGTTTATGTGTCCTACTTTAATAAACCAGTACTGTGAGATAAATTATTTATTTATTTCTTTACTTCCTTTCAGGAACTAACAACTGGTTCTGTTTGGGAATTTCCTTGGTACAAATGACATCAACATCTGGTATGTGTGCTTTTCATAAATCTCCTGTGGAATGATATAAAACAAAGAAGTTAGAGCTGTGAAATATTTCTGGTAGAAACATGTAGATTAAAAAGAATGGAATTCTGACAAACAGCTCATGTAATGTTCTGATGTAATGTCTTTAAATACAAAAATATTCATATTAAAACTAGTTTTCTTCATGTGTAGTAAGAAGAAGATGGTGGGCTCAGACCAAAACAATATAAACACATTGATTTACCTTTAATTGTACACTGATATTAACACATTTAACTACAGAAAATATTTTACTAACATTAGTACTTTATATATGTAGCTGTACATATTCAGATCATCGTGCTAAATCACAGACTTTACTAGAGATGAACTCAACCACGTTTTGTTCCAGTCCAACCCCAACATTTGATAAAAATACCAAACATTTCCAACACCTGAACCTGAAGTTAGCAGTATTACTGTTCAGTGACAGTATTGTGTAAAGTTACATGGGTCTGTAATAAACTATAAAGGTAATGGTAACTCTACCACAACAACTGTTGCCTTTACTTTTTGTAAAGGACATATTTTGTTTGAAGAATGTTTGTCTGTCCGCTATTTTGTATATGTTTTGATGTGTCTTGTAAGCCTTTGTGGGCTGGGCACTATGGTGCATGACACATGAGATAATAAAATGACTTGGCTGACTGACATTGGTCAGAAGCCTGGGGTCTCCTCTTGATAAGTCCTGTCCAAAATCAATGTCTGTGATTGTCTTGATGGGATTTTTACCACCTGAACGGGCTCTATGGTGGTTTGGAAACAACTTGGTGCATTACAGCTAGCTTCTGGTAATGTTAGCAGAATGTTCCTGCCACTTATCCAAATTACTGACACATTGACTCTACATTTCAGACTATTTGAATACTCCCTACTACAGCTCAGGTCTTTGGTCAAAACAGTTCTGGCAAACCTTCAGTCTGGGAAAGTGGACACTAACAAAGATTAATATTCTGCATACTTTCAAATATTTCTATGATAAAATAAAACCATGTCTGGTGAAAAGGGAAAACTAGTTGTAATAGAAGTGAAAGTATGATAACATCAATAAAATTATAGTAATTAGTGATGATGTTTTTTCTCTCTTTGTTTTTCAGTTTCTGATCTGAGGATAGTGATACTTGGAAAAAGCCAACATGAGAAAACAACAATTTGTAACTTCATGACTGGAAGACAAGAATTTCCTCTTCCAAACACCAAAAGGCCCTTTGAACTTATCCATGGAGAGTGGAGGAAAACCCCTCTCACACTGATAAAAACAGGTGACATATTGAGTCAACCTGTGGAAAAAGCTCGACATGACATGAAGATGTTTGTGGCTTCCTGCCCACCTGGACCAAATGTCCTGCTGCTTCTGGTGAGTCCATCAGACTTCACCGAGGCAGACAGACACAAATTCAGGTCTGTTATGAGTTTCTTTGGACAAGGTGCTTTTAACTACGCAATAGTCATCACAACTTTAAACACAGAGAACACAAGTGCCTCAGTGAATCAACTGGTCCAAGAATGTGGACAAAGGAACCTCAGAATAAACTTATATCAAAACAATATTGCCAACAATGATCGCCAAAACCTGATGGAACAAATAGAGAACTTAGTGAGAGACAACAGGGGACAACATTTAACCTTTACTGAAGAGGCTGACCCCAGAAATGAGCCTACATCAGTAAAACCACCTCTGAACCTGGTCCTCTGTGGGAGACATGCAGACATAAAAACAACAACAGCTCGCGCCATTCTGAGAGAAAACCTTGGTGCATTTGATAGTTCACAGATGAGCAAAAATCAAGGACAGGTGTGTGGACGTCAGGTGTCTGTAGTAGAGCTCCCACCCTTGTATGGAAAACCCAAGGAACAAGCAAAACAGGAGTCATATAGATGTGTCTCTCTTTCTGAGCCTGAAGGTGTCCATGCCTTCATGTTGGTCCTACCTTTGGACTGTTATACTGAGGAAGACAAAAATGAACTGGAAACCATCCACAACATCTTCAGCTCAAGAGTCAATGGATTCACAATGATTCTGTTTGCTGTGGTGGAAAAAAATCATTATTCTAAGCTTCAGTTTCTGCAGAGAAACACAGACTTCCAGGAGTTCAGTCAAAGTTGTGGAGGACATCATGTAGTCTTCAACATCAATGATGAACAGCAGGTTTCTGAAATGTTTCAAAATGTGGAGAGAATGAGACCTGCAGGATCCGTTGGCTTTACCAAAGATATGTTTCCAAAACCTCCTGTTAAAAGTCGCAAGAGTTTCAAAAATCCAACCAGCTGCAGAGTTACAACCAGAGAAACAGCTCCACCTCATCAGATGAAGCAGAGTAAAGAACCGCTCAGGTTGGTGCTGATTGGGAAGACTGGTTCTGGTAAAAGTGCCACTGGAAACACCATCCTGGGCAAAGAATGCTTTAGTTCAAAGGTCTGTCAACAGTCAGTGACCAAAGATTGTCAGAAGGAAACAGGAGAGATTGACGGCCGTCCCGTCATCGTTGTCGACACACCAGGCTTGTTTGACACGACTCTAACCAACAATCAGGTCAAAAAAGAGCTGGTGAAATGCATCAACCTGCTGGCTCCTGGACCTCATGTCTTTTTACTCATCTTACAGATCGGACGCTTCACACAGGAGGAAAAAGAAACCGTGGAACTGATCAGGGAGTTCTTTGGTAAGAAGGCTGAGGACTTTATCATCATTGTTTTCACCAGAGGAGATGATCTCAGGAAGCAAACATTTGAGGGGTACTTAGAAGAAGGGGAAGGCTTTGTCAGGAAACTAATAACTGAATGTGGAGACAGATACCAGGTCTTCAACAACAATGATGATAATCGTTCTCAAGTTAGCGAGCTGCTGAACAAAGTTGAGGAAATGATGAAGAAAAATGGTGGAAGCCATTATACCTCAGAGATGTTTGAAGAGGCTGAAGCAGCCATACAAAGTGAAATGAATAAGATACTAAAGAGTAAAAATGAAGAAATACAAAAACTAAAGAAAAACTTTGAAAAGAAACATGAAGAAAAACTACAAGGTAAAAGAACCAAATCTGCACTTCAAACGACCAATCAGGTGGTCCAAAAAATTAAGGAAAAGGAAGAGGCAATTAAGAAGGAAAAAGAGAGGGTGGAGAGAGAGAGAATAAAAAGAGAACAAGAGAAGAGGAACAAGAAAAAAGAAGAGGAAGTGAAACAACATGAGTGGGATCAAAAGGATAAAAATCTGGAGGAAAAGATTACACCAAGTAATAAACCTGTTGCTACTAAAATTTTATTACAAAGCAGAGAAGAAATAAGAAAAGAAAGAGAGGCTTGGGAGAAGGAGAGGAAGGAATGGTGGGAGAAACAAACTCGTGAGGAAGAAAAGAAACATGAAGAAGAACAGAAACGACTTGAAAAGCTCAGAGAAGAATATGAGCAGGAAAAACAGATGCATGAACAGAAAAGGCAAGAGGAGGAACAAATCCGAAGAAAACAGGAGGAAAGAGAATGGAAGGAAGCACAAGATGAGTTTAACAAGCATTTAGAGAAAATCCAAAAGAAAAACTACGAGGAAGCCAGAAAGCAAGCTGAAGAATTCAATGAATTCAAACAGAAATATACCAGAGATGTTTCAGCTGAGCTGGAAGAAGTGAAACAGAAAGAGCAACAACAAAAAGAAATGTTAATAAAACAACTGACAAAAAACAAAACACTTCAGAAAAGCTTTGACATGCTACAGAAAAAACAGAAAGAAGAAATGAAAGAGCTCAAATCTACAATCTGTTTCCACAGCAGCGAGGAAATTCAAAGAGAAATAAACGGGCTAAAGATAATTCATGAAGACGAGACAAACGAGTGGATACAGGAACAGGTGCGGAAAGGTGCAGACAAAGGGAATTGCAACATTTTATGAGAGGTTTTTATAGCTGAACGAAGATGTGACGAGTTGAGTGCAAAGAATATAACATTACAGACACCAAAGAAAGAAAATAAATAAAGGTTCCTGAAACATTTAGAAACTGATGAAAGTATAAACATTTAGCTTTTACTAAAAAACAACTAATGAAAATCAGCTATTGGTTCAAAAACTCAACTCCTGGACGGAGGTAGGAGTCTGTCCTACTCTGGAGCTGCTCAGGGACAGAGACATCAGGCAGGTGTGGAGATGCTCACATGTCCTCGGCTAAATGTGTCACTGTTGGAGTTCTCCCTGATGAACAGGTGGGTTTCTTCTCTGTGGCTTTGAGCTTCAGGAGTGAAGGTTCTGATGGTTGCATGGTGCATTAACTGCCTTACTTAGACTCTCTGGATGGTGTCCTGGAACAGGTACTAGGATTCTGTTGTTCTACTGAGTGACTTCAATGCTCATGTGGGCAGTGATGGATCTGATCTAAATCTGAACAGTGTTCTGTTATCAGACCTGTGCTAGAAACGAGCTGTCCATAATGAACACCATGTTCAAGCATAGAGTGGTCTACAGGTGTACTGGGTACCAGGCCACCTTAGGCCAAAGGTTGATGATGAACGTTGTCGTTTTTTCATCTGACCAGTAGCTCTATATCCTGGAAACTCAAGTGGAGAGGGCAGAGCTGTCAACTGATCATCACCTGGTAGAGAGTGGCATTCAGTGGCTGGGGAAGCTGGCAGACAGACTTGGTAAACCCAAACAGATAGTGAGGGTAAACAGGGAAAGTCTGGTGGAACCCATGTCCGTGAGATTTTCAGAGAGAGATCTACACCTCAGAGAGTTTTCACATGTCCTAGGTAAGTGCAAATCTAAGGACTCGGGAAAGACGAGTCCATTACCATAGGAGAGGTCACTCAGGTATTTAAAAACTCTTGTCAGTGGAAGGAAACTGGAGAGCACAGAGAAAACCCACACAAGCATGGGGAGAACATGCAATCTTCACACAGAAAGACCCCAGCACCGGACCAGGTACCAAACCCAGGATCTTCTTGCTGTGACGCATCATTGAGAACAACAAAGCCAGTTGGACTCTCTGGACCACATGTGTTTTTTGGACCTAAAAAGGCTTATTGACCGTGTTTCCTGATGCCTTCTGTGGGGGTGCTGTGGGAGTATGGGGTGCCTGGGTTGGTTTGAAGACCTATCTAGTCCCTGTAGATCCAAAGCAGGAGCCCTGGAGGTATTCTTGGCACAAAGTCAAGCTTATTCTCACGAAGGATTGGACCCACTGGGCTGTCTTTTGTCTCAAATCCTAGTTATGATGCTTGTGGACAGGATCTCAGGCACAGTCGTTGAGAGGAGGGTGTCTGGTCTTTCATCTCTGCTGTATGTGGATGATGTTCTGTTGGAGTCTCTGGTCCATGATCTCAGTTGAGTGTGAAGTTTCAGGGATGGGAGTCAGTTCCTCTCTAGGCTCAGCAGCTCCTTTCATCAGTTTTAAGTTGTTTCTGTGACCTTTGTGGGTTTTCTTTCCTTAACTAAAGGTATAAACTAATTTGTCACATCAGTAAATTGTTGAGTAGCACAAGATAAAACTGTACTTTTAACCTTTGATCTCAATCTGCCCAATGATTTTATATGTATACAACACTGCAGGTGTAATGAGAAGTAATTAGTTTAAATGTTTATGTTGAAATAAGGAACAGTTAAGGGAGGCAGTGACTTCCGTCATCTTTTCATACTTATCTATGGGATTTTATGGGGTATTTCTTTGTGTGCTGGATTACAAACATTGGGAGCTGAATGTCTACAAATGATGTTTAACTGGTCTGTTTCAAAATAAATCACATTAATGTGAGTGCAGTTGTTGTGTCATTTGTCCAATATATATATATATATCTTACTCTGATTTCAAAGATCTGTGTGAAACAATGTTGTAAATTAAATACGTGCAAACATGTCCACAGTAAATCCACAAAGTTAATTATCCTCAGCTGAACAGATGCAACATGTGATGAGAACAACCTGTGATCACAACTCAGATCAAATAATTCATCTGAACTCTTTCATCACAATCTTTCATATCTACCTGGATCCAGTTTGATCACGTTGGCTTGTGGCCTGTTGTGTTTAGTAACAATGAGCATCACAGGAACAGAAGATATTTTAATAAACACATGAACTTCATGTGCATGTCATGACTCAAACATGATAAACTGTTAGTTGTATTTTCCTGGTATCATGCTGAGTTTCCTGTTGTGACTGAGGGGGAGTTACAGTAACAAGGTGGAGCTGGTAAAACACGGTTTATTCTGAACTTTAAAACATCACTGCTGGTAAACATTCAGGAAGAATGTTTTCTTTAATTCACAGTTTGTGTCACATAAATTTATATTGTTTTACACTGAAGACTTCATCATCCTGTGTCCAGATTGATTGTTGCAGATTGAAGCATTTTTGCAAAAAGTGAAATAATTCAGGTTGATCGAAACAGTTCATCAAAGACTCAAAGCCTTTATATAAAAGAGCAACTTTCTACTCTTTTCACTGTAATTCTGATGATTAAATATTCATGTGGTTAATTTACAGAAACAGCTGTGTTTGAGCACCATGATGCAAATATGACAGAAATATTTTAGCTTCAGTCTGAACAAGAGGAGACGCTTCATCCAACTTCTGCACGTTTCTAAACTTACGTCTCTGGTCTTAGTGAGGGGAGACATTCTAAACACACCTTTATGGACGAGCCCAGCAGGTGAGAGCTCTTACCTGTACTGTACAACCATCATGTTCTGCTCTCCACAGTGCCTGGCACAACGGATGTATCTCATCCAGCTGGACTTACTGGGATCATTTCCATCAATAAAGTGCTGCAGCGTTCCTTCTGCGTCATAAATCTGAAACAGAGAGATCACAGTGATGACAGTTAACCTGCTGAGTTTACACCTGTTCGTTAAACACGACAACATGATGACAAGTCATGTGTTTGAGTAACAAACAAATAATAAACCTTTAAAAAGAAAAACATGAATAATAATTCATCCACTCTTTTTCTGTCAATTTAAAGGAAATGTTTTTTGAATGTGGTGATGATATAAGTGGGTTTAGTTGTGATGTAGAGGTCATTAAAAACAGTTTCAGATGTAAAAACAGCTGCAGTTCAGAATCAATCACAGCTGGTGAACCTGTCAGGTTCACTTTAAGACTTTTTACTGTTCTCTCTCTGAACACTGAACTGACCCAGTTTATGGTCAAATATTCACATTTATTTATAAATAGTAATAACATAATGGTGACCAGGTTAGAGTGAACCTTTAGATTAAAAAGATTTATGAGTTGTGTAAAAAGAAATAACTCCAGCTGATATTAATCCTAAAACTTTAAACTCAGACAGAGCTGAGGATTACAGCCCTGTAGGTGTGAAATGTTACACAAACCTGATTTACAGCTGCCTAAAAGCCTCTCAGCTGCACTCAGCAGCTGCTGAAGTGACGTCTGAGGTTGAAAACCATCTATTTTCAGAAAAACAGTTAAACAAACTGAAGGACTCTCCTTTTAGAGGAAGACGTATCTTTGTTCTCTCGTGTCACAGGAAGTAAAGTCTGAAGGTTCACAAAAAGTTTCTCTTTCTGAAAACTTAAGAAGCTCCAGGGTTCAGTTCTGATCCGACTGGAGGAGAACAGCAAGACGACGACACCGAAGTGAATAAATCAAGAGAAAGCTGAGGACTTCACAGCGAACAGTGATCATAAGCAGTTAAAGTGGGTCGATGAGGCCCGTCCTGCGTGTGTGTGTTCATTATTAATCCATCCCTCCATCCATCCGTGGTGATGCAGAGTGACTGTATTGAGGAGGCGTCCGGTGTGTTTATAAGGTGATGACCCGAGCCGATAGCCGGCCTCTGAGCCGTCTGTACAGCCAACAACCAATCAATGCAGTAAATGACTGTGAGAATCAAAGGAAACAGCCTCATTTATTATTCTCAGTATGTAAGCACTTTAACATGTCAGCTGTTAGCTCCATCTTTGTTTCAGCCTCACACCGCATTTCATTGCTCCGACTCAACTGACCTAAACATATAGAAATAATGACAAGCTGTTCATCTTCCTTTGCATGGCCGCGGTGGCTCAGTGGTCAGTGGTGCGGTCTCATAAACCTGAGGCTGCAGGTCTGAGACCAGGCTGTCAGGAGGAACATGTGTGTTTCATGTGTGTGAGGACTCCTGCAGGAGGAAGCAGCTAAAGAACAACAACAGTCTCAGCTGATGGACTGAGACGTGTCAGGATGTGTTGAGGACGACTCTCAGCTACTACCACAGCAAATGTTTTAGAATATCTCTAAAACACCAGAGTTACACCTGTTTATGAGTTCAGCAGGTGATTTAAAATCTATATGGTCTGTTTAATGTATAAAGTGTTTAAAACTGAATGTTTGCTGAATAACAAACAGGTTTGTTGGGTTTGCTGTCAGATTGAATGTCTTCTCTAACTCCAGCCTGATTGTAAAACTTCCTGCTGACGCTACAGAAGATTCCTGAAGTGAAGCAGCAGCTGGTTTCTAGCCGACGCTGTTCTGTCAGGAACCGCCTGTGTTTATCAAATCCATCGCCGCAGAACCCCATCAGTGAGACAAACGACCAAATATCACAAAGTGTTTAGTTCAACACACAGAAAAGGCTCCGCTCACGGCTCCGGCTGTCATTTTTCTCCTTCAGAACAACAGTCGGGACAGAAAAAGCTTCTTCTTGTTGCAGCTTGAGTTTTAAATTGTCAGTAAATGATGCAGTTTGTGTGGAAAAGATGAGGCTTTCAGCAGCCTGAGTTTCAGCTCAGATCAGACGCTGCTGAAACATTAACTTCACACATTTTCACATCATGTGTATCTGACTGAATATTGGATCAGTCCACTCTGTTCCATCAGCTGCAGTCTGCAGGTAAACCAGAATATTTAACTGAACTGCTTCATATTAAAGGTTTCAAAAGATTAAAAACCTTTACAAAACATCCCATTAATATCTCATTTACCAGCAGATTAAACCTTTAACATTTAATAAACTTTATTAACTCTTCTTCTTTTCACAAACAGATGATTAAAACTTCCAGATGGGGATATTTTGTTGTTGTTGCAGCCTGACAGATGGATATTTAACAGCTGATTGTAGATTTTATTTACACAAAGGACAACATGTATTTATAAAGATGCTGAAGCACTGAGTGAAATATTTTAAAAAGGTTCAAATGAACATGTTTAGTAATTATCAGTGAGCTGCACAGCTTCAGCAGACAGGTACAGAGTGCTCTGACCTTTGACCTTATCACAGAGAGGTAAAGTTCTGTGTGTGTGTGTGTGTGTGTGTGTGTGTGGGCTGGTATTCCCCACAATGTGGGACAGTGTTTTTGGCATACACACCTACTTGTGGGGACCTAATGTTACCTATGGGGCCTGACTAGTACTTATGGGGACCTGAGTCTAGTCCCCATAAGGAGAAACGCTGTTGGTGGTATGGGGGTTAAGTTTA
>JARVJO010000393.1:1266134-1277044 GCA_031762555.1 Cynodonichthys magdalenae | reverse complement strand
TTTTAGAATAACCTTCTAAATTATCCCTCTTGCCCCACAAAACTTCTCCTTTAGCTGTGTGGTTTATTTGTTTGTTTGTTTTAACGCTAAACCCTTCTGCCCTTTAAGTTCATTCAGGATCAGTTGTCATCCTTTTCCAGTGTTGATTTAGGTCAAGTTTTGTCATCATTTCAAGTGGTTCTGTTTGAAATAATATCTCATCAATCCATCTTTGCCATAGTTTGTATTATAGTAATCTGTAAAAAAGGGTGTGTGGAGAGCATACCAATATTAGCCAACGTCTGGTTGTGTCTTGATAATATTTTATTGATTTGTCTAAGACAGGGGTGTCAAACTCCAATCCTCGAGGGCCAGGATCCTGCATGTTTTAGAGATTTTCCTGCTCCAACACATCTGATTTCAATGGATAGGTGATTAACAGGCTTCTGCACAGTTTGAAGAGTTAATTCAATCACTGAATCAGGTGTGATGCAGCAGGAAAATCTCTAAAACATGCAGGATCCTGGCCCTCGAGGACTGGAGTTTGACACTCCTGGTCTAAGACAAGAACTTACAATTATCTGGGACTGAATATTTGAGACTGATAATGACTAATTTACAGGTTGTCTTCTCTTTCCTGATTTGCAAAGTGCAAGAGATTAGGAGAAGTGTTGCCTCTGATTACTTTCTTAATCCATAATTTATAACATTTCATATGTGCCCAAAAGTCCCTACATATGTGGTTTCCTCTTGCAAGGCTTAGAAAGTCAATAATTTTTATTCCCACTCTGAAGGGGTCCGACTACCAACACTACAAACCAAACTCTCAGTAACCGTGTTTCCATCAACGTTTCTTAATTGGCATTTTGAAGTTTTGCATTAGAAAAGCTGAATGGAAACGGCCTGATTTGAATAAACTTCCTCTAATGCAGAAAAAAGTTTATTCGCTCGCTTGAGGTGGTTTTGGGTTTTTTGAAAAACAGTTAATGAGCAGGAGAGATGGAAACACATGAGTCAAATAAGTTCTGATGTAGTGAACATTCACCTCACATGTTGATCGCTGTCTCTCTGGTACCAGCTGCAGCCGGATTCCCGTAACATGAAGAGAATCATTTCTTCTTCTACGTCTCCAGACAGCAGTAACATCACCAAAACTAGTTGATGACAGAATAAGTACAACTTTCCTGATAGCAACACGTTCCTGATAACTTCTCTCCTGTCCTGGGATGTGTCCCTGAGAGTTTGACTCCTACTTCCTGTTTACTACAGACATGTGTCTGTAATCACACTTTGTGCAGTCTGGGTGATTCGCTTCAAGCCAGATGATGGAAACACGTCTGAGTCACATCAATTATTTATTTCTTTTTTGCAAAATTTAAAAATTTGCTCAAAATTAAAAAATAAAATTGGATGGAAACACGGCTACTGCTCGTATAAAGACTGAATTTAATGTAACAACAGACCCACAATCCCAGACTCGCATAGCCCCCCCACAGTGTACCTGGAGGAACACGGTCTAATGTCTTCTCCAAGTCCATAAAACACATGTAGACTGGATTAGCAAACTCACATGACCCCTCGAGGACCCTAGTGAGGGTAAAGAGTTGGTCCAGTGTTCCATAGCCAGGACAGAACCCACATTGTTCCTCCAGAACCTGAGTTTGGACCATCGATCGGACTCTTGTCCAGTACCTCTGAAAAGACCTTACCTGGGAAACTTCAGTTTAACAAAAGTATGTTGTTTGTCCCAAGACTCCCCATCCTATGTTTTCTTAACATGGACAAGCTTAGTTTGTACATTTCTGTAAGATTGTTTACAAGACAGTATCTTAATATAAAAGTTATTTCTGATTCAGTTAATTTCTGTCACTTACCAGGGCCTTGAGGGGGGTTAGGGTTCTCCTGTTGTTGGTTTCCTTCAGCGGGGCCTTGTGTTGCATCCTCAAACACATCACAGGTCAGATGTCCGTTGTTGTCTGTAACAATCTGACTCATGCGTGTTAGCAGCTCAACACGTTCAAGGTTTTTGAGCTTTAAGTGTCTGTACCGACATGTAATAATCATCTGTTCCAGGGGTTTGTCCGGTGGCTCTTCTGCCACAGCTGCACCGTTAACTCTGGGTGTTAGAATCAGAACCATTGAATGATCAAAGGCTCGATCACTGAGACGTTTCAGGACCCAGCAGAGCCTCTGTTGGTGGTCCTCAGTGAAATCTTCAGGCTGCAGAACCAGCAGGAACACATGAGGTCCAGGTTCAGCGAGGCTCACACAGGTTTTTATATGTTTAGTTAATTTGTCTTCAGAGATGTTGGAGTGTATCAGATCAGGGGGGATGATGACCGTTAGGAGTTTCTCTTCAAACTCATGATTGGACTTTAGACACTGGTCTGGTGCTTTTTCACTGGTGAACTTATTGTCTTTTAAGATGAAGTTTCCCACAGTTCTCCTCCCCGTCCAGCTGTTTCCCAGCAGAACAACCCGCAGCTCAGAGACTGAGGAAAAATAGAAACAAGTACAATAATAAATTAACTTCATTTACCCTAAAATAAAATAAAATCCATTATAGCAGTTAAAAACATGACAAGCCAAGGTTATAGCCAGGGTTAGTTCATAAGGTTTATTTGTTAAAAAAGGGTTATAATCATGCTGACATCTAATAAAATCACAGAAATACTTCAGTTCATGTTTATGTTGCTGAAGTTTGGAACTGAAGTTGAATTACAGAACTGAAAGTAAAAGTAGTCAAACTTAGTTTTTAATAAACCAAAATACAGTTTCAAAGCAAACTAATTCAAATTCAAACCATTAAATTCAGTTTCAAATTTATTTCAATTTCAACATTTTCAAATTATACAGATTCAATCAGAGAATTAAAATTCAGTTTCTGCAGACACAAGGTTCTGCCTGCTGTTGGAACTGGACCTCACAATCCAGCAGACAGGGAGTGGGCAGAGTCTGAGCAGATCCTACTCATGCTGAACTGGGGACAAGACTGAGGGACCCGTCTGGACCCAGGAAGACCTCAGCATGATGCAGGCAGTCCATTTATAGATTTACATCAAAGTCCCTTAATGCACTGAAAGAGGGAACCTGAAATCAGGGTCACCCCAGATTTACACACAACATGCAACTCTGCTCCACCACACTGATGCTGTGAAGGAAATAAAGTTGTTGTCCATATATTTACACTTTGAAGGTGTTTAGCTGTGTTTTAATTATAAAATATACTGCAGATGTTTTGTCTCGTTATTCTGAATCAGTTCAACTCATGTTGTAAGTTTCCACCTTTAATGTGTCGTTTCTTGTTCAAGCTTTAACTCCACATACTGCTGTAGTTTCAGCAGAACTATTTGCTTTGTTACTGTTGGACTGTGAACATGTCAGGCAATGAAACAGGAAGTATAACCACATGTTAAGATGCTCTTCTCTGTTGAAGGACCACAGAACAGGGTTTTAGCTGAAACTAGGAATCAGATAAGAATCACTCCTTGCATGTGAAACAGAAACTGGTTTTGGACTGGTTTCTGCTGGAAGAGTATAAAAGATGCCTCTGAGTCCTCAGACCCAACTTGTCTAGCTGTTTGCATGTTGACTCACTTTATTGCAATAAAACTACTCAGACCGGTGTAGTGAAGAACCTTTTTGATCACGTATCTCTGCATGTTGTTTAACAGACGTGGAAAAGTTTTTCCATCACAATGCTGTTTGTGACCGAACCAGATACACTGTTTCAGCTCTCATCACACGGTTGAATGTTGCTGGATGGCAGTGAGCTGCCCTGTGCCACCCTGTGGAGGTGGTGTAAATGTGGGCTCAGGGATCAAACCCAGAACCTTCCTGCTGTGAGTCATCAAGCTGCCAACACTGGCAGGATTAGTCCTCTCCTTCATGATGAAATGACTCCACTCTTCATCAACCCATGCCTCCTGGTTCAGGTACCACTTTCACCTCAGTCATCTGTGTTGTGGTGTTGAGGGGCAGCATGCACATGGAACACAAAGTAATAGGACAGGCGGTACGATGGTTCAGTGGTTAGCACTGATGCCTCACAACAAGAAGGTCCTGGGTTCAAACCCCAGTTTGGACCTGGGGTCTTTCTGTGTGGAGTCTGCATGTTCTCCTGATGCTTGTGTGGCTTTTCTCTGGGTTCTCCGGTTTCCACCACTAACCAAGACCAGACCATGTACAGTAGGTGGTCTTCAGGTCCAGACCCCTTGTAAAAGAGATCTGAGATCAACAGGATGTGTCTGGATAAATAACGGTAAATAAATATGATGCTTAGCATAGAAAATCATTTTTATGGTCCGTTTTGAGGACTAGAACCTTCACCATATATGGGTGTCTCATCCTGTCTGACACTGGACAGTTCTTCCAGGACAGACCTGCAGTTCATTAATCCAACCACACATTCTCAGGAGAATCCACACTGTGACCAAAGTGTGCAGGAGGAGGCTTGTGCACAACAAAATCAGGTTGTTCTACACAGTTTATTTAATAATTTAACTTAATTACATGTTTGATAAATATGAATAGTAAATGTTTGAAGCAAACATAAAACAAACTTCAGCAACATGAAACATGTTCAGGTCTGACTCCTGCACCATTCTGGTTCTTGTAAAAAGTTCTTTATGTATTTATTACTTCATTAAACTTCTTATATTTAGCTTTGTGCAGCGTGTTGTAGTGGAGACTTATATTAAAATCCTTCATGGCAGACTGCTCAAAGCAGACTAAACACAGGTTTACCTTGAAGTCATGTGAACAGATACCTTCTAATAAAAACAATATTTTATTTATTTAACTGAAAAAAAAAGTCTCATATTCAGGCTGAATGAATAAATATTGAATAAATACTCCGTTCAGGGTTAGGGTTATTATTATTTATTAAATGCTGAGTACTTTAACAGGAACATGTAGTTTATGTTTATTTGAACTCACAGCTCGGCCGGCCTCGGTCTGCACTTCCACTGCGGCGCTGAGTTTTTCTGTCATCTTCTCCTGCAGAGTAACATTAAATATTCAGTCAAATTTCAACTTTCATTTATATGAAACAGTAAATATCACAGGTGAAACTGAATTAGACAAACAACATGATACATTTTTTAACTATTCTCGTTTTGTAAATAAAGAGATCGTATCAAATTCAGGTCTGATGTTATTATTATATTTGTTAATTTTGGAAAATGATAAAAAATAAACAATTACAATTTGTATTTTGCCTTAATTTTCTGTATTTTACACCTCCTGAAACACTTGTGCATCACTTTGTCATTATTAATGTGTTCACAGTGTGAGAACACAGCTTATTGTGGATAAAGTCTCACCATGTAAACCTGCTGCAGATGTGTCCATCATGTCAGCTGACTTTACAGCTGTGGAGAGAAATAAAGACAGAAAGACTTCAGTAAGTGTAGAATAACTTTCATGTGTTTTAATCAATCATGTTATATCGATGTAAAGGAAACCTGTGATTGTTTTTATTGTAACACCTCCTGATAATAAATTGGACTCCAGTGGAAAGTCTGATTATTTCTGCTTAAATACCACATTTATTAGCAGTACAGTTGAGTTTGTAGCTGCACCCATAAAAACAGACAAATCTGCTCTGCAACACCTTATTCTGCTTGTTTTGAACTTCTGGTCCCCCGCGGCCAAAAAACATTTCTTATTGAGATGTTTTAAATATTTTATAATTAATGTGTGATCATCTAGTCTGACTAAAGCTTTTAGAAGGTTTCTGAGTTAGAGTCTGTTTAGTTAACACACACCTCACATTAAAACATCAAACACACACACCAGTGTTGCAGGAACTGACAGTCAGGTGACCTGAGAGGAGACAGAACTTCCTCATTAATCATGACATCACTTCCAGGAGCTGACCTGACTCTGACACAGCTCAGCACTAAAGGTTGTGATAATCCTTACATGTGCTAATAAATACTCAAGTCTAACCTTGAATTGATATTTTGAATAGAATTTGAGTTTGTACTTTAAAGGGTATTAAATATACCGCATTATTGTAGAAGCTCATTGGAAACACCCATAGAGCTGAATATAACTAGACTGAGCCCTGCCTATCCTGCTGTTAGCATCTGTTATAACTCTGTTATAACTCACTGTCATCATATTAGATTACCAGCAAACACAACTGGATCTGTTTAATAAATTATCTGTAATATTTTTACAATATGCAACAATCATGTAAAACAGCAGATATGTAACAGAAAAATATATAATTTATTAGTAACAATGATCTAAACTGTAACTTAGACTTTAGCTAGTTGAACAATTATGACTTCAAGTAATAAAGCATATTAATTATTTCTTCCTGTCATAAATAATAATAATAATATTTACCAGTTCACTCTTAGAAAATGTTCTCTCTACCTGGTTATTAGCATGAAACCTGTCTCTACTGATATTAGCTAACCATTTCAACAGGTCAGGTTCCTCTAATAAAAACTAAAAATAGTTACATGTATGACACTGTGTACATATGACCTAAATCTGAGACAAATCAGCTGTAATATTTAATATTTGTGTTAAACTGTAGCATGATTCAGCAGAGTGCTACACTCTGTATTTCTGCTCCACAAGTTAAAATCTGCTAAATAGTTCAATAAATAACAGTGATTAAATCTACTTTATAGGATTATTTTATATTATCAGCTTCAGTTCTGCTCAGATCACATTGAGCTGAATAACAATCTGTTTGTTTTCTGTTGGTAAATCCATAAACACACAGCATTTTACTACTTAAAACAAAGTACTCAACTCTAGTACTTGAGTAAAAGTACTGATACTTAATAAATAATAAATCTTACTCAACTACAAGTAAAAGTTACTCTGTCTAAAATCTACTCAAGTTAAAGTACTAAAGTACTTAGTATTTAAAATACTCAAGTATTCAAAAATTCTACTTTAAATTTCTAATATCAGTACATTTTATAGTTTTCAGTGATTTTACAGAACCTGTAACTGTCAGAAACCAGCTGATGTTTGACACTTGGAACCACTCTGATACAGATTCTGCACCTGTAAAGACTTCAGCAGAAAAATACAATAAAGTTTTTAAATTCAGAAATGTAGTTTATCCCTGGTGAACACAGAAGATGTTTGAACTGATATAAATGTTTAAAATCTCAAACATGGAGCTCAGATACACTGTAACAGATTTCTGTAAATTTACAGTGGATTTTTTACAGTATTTCATAATAACATTAAAATACTGTAAAATAACTACACATAATACTAATTTACAGTTAAATTAGTATGTTAGGCAGTAACAGTGAATAACTGTATATTTAACAGCACAACACAGTATTTTTGTCAAAGAGTGAAAACAGTCCCTCACAGGTCCAAACTTTATCTGTCAGAACCTTTTCAAACAGTCGGCTGCTGGTTCTGTTGATAAAGTCAGGATTTATTTGTGAGTTTGTCTCTGGAGAATAAACTTCTGCTTCAGTCTGCAGGTTCAGAAGGTGAGATTCTCTCATGACTTGTTTTGTGAATGAATTATAGCTGATTTAACGAGGGGGGGGGGGCAGGGGGGGTTACAGTTACAGTACTGAAAGTACTAATTCAACTACTGTAGTACCTGCAGGTTAAATAGCTCAGTTATTGATTAAATACTTTATATTTTTATACTTTGCCAGTGACACTGTGCTGCTGTTTTGTTCTTTGTTTACAGGCTCTAATCCTTCATGTGGACAATAATTAAATGCTGCAGTCCAGACATGTCTAAGTGTTAGAGCTCTTTCTTTATTTTACTTTTCCTATTATTAACACTTGTTTGTGTGAAACACTTGTGTCCAAGTTAGACTGTGATGCATTTGTTTCACTGTTTCTGAATCTGTTATTGCTGTTTTTCTTTAGCATCACACTGTTGTTGCTGTCATTTACCTGAAATTTACACTGTTAATGATATATTTATTTAACAACTGAGGTTGGAATCACAATTTCACTAAAGTTGACATTAAGACATTTGTTATTTTGTTCTGTGAATAAAAAAACCCTTTTAATGAATCTGTTTTCTTATTTATTTTGTAAATTTGGATGGAATCATGGGAATTTGCAGATTTTATTTTATTTTGTAAACTGATATAAACATCCTGTAAATTACGACAAAACTAGTATTTTACTCTAATTATATACTGTTAAAATAAATTACAGTACATTAAGTGTAAAATAACAGTACAATGTGGGTGTCTTTCCTAACAGTGATTTACAGTTATTTTACAGTTATTTTACAGTAATACACTGTTAGAACAAATGACAGTAAAATCCTTTACAGTGTGATCATCATGCTGGTTTCTCAGCTTGAGTTTCATCAACTGTCTCCATCGCTGGGTTCTGTTTGAAAGGGAGGTGGAGCTCAGGCTCAGCTCTCTGGTACTGAGGATCCTCAGGCGTGAGCTGCACCTGTGATTGGTTCTCCTTGTGAGGAGCATAGTGTTTGGCCAGTTGTATTTCAAGAAATAAAAACAACAACAGCTGATTACAAAGCTATGCTGAGCCAAAAGTAACAACTGACAAGCTTCCTAGAAATGTAGTGGAGTGAAAGTCAGCAGTTCCAAAAAAAATAAAATGACTCAAAATACTCAAAAAATGTACTTAAGTACAATTCTCAAGTAAACGTACTCTGTTACTGTCCACCACTGATTATATACACTCTAAAATATTAAAAATAAATTTGCTAATAACATTAATAGTTTGATTTCTACATCATCAGTTCTTATTGTTCCTTATTGTTGCCAACATGTACATCTAGACTCTGCTTAACGCCGTGGTTTCTATCACATGATGTGGAGAAAACTCCCTCCAGCTGAACACCTCACCACAGTGACATCTAGTGGCCAAATCACTGCAACAATAAGTTTACCTTAAGGTACCTTCAACTGTTACCTTCTGTTCCACACAATTTGTCAAACTTGTTAAAAATACAAGATGATACACAAATTTCCAGATGTCTCCTACCACTTTTACGCTGATGACCTCCAGTTAAACTGCTCCTTTAATGACTCGACCCCTCATAAGTTAATTTCTCATATAGACTGTGTCAACAAAGTTAACCAGTGACTCTGACAATTTACTACTACTCAACATTGACAGGCTTAGTTCTAATAACCTGTAAATAGTTTCAACCCTATTCATCCTGTACCATTCTCACCCCTTTAATTCATTGTCCGCCCACCATCTATCACCTGTTAATGACCACCTGTTGTTCTGTCTCCTGTCTGCTCTGTACTGGAATTTATCTGTCTTCCTATGTAATGTTTTATTACTGTGTAGTTTAATGATTGTACAGCACCTTGTGAACTCTTTCAATGGAAGGTGCTTTATAAATAAAACTTTACTTACTTACTTACACACACACACACTCTTTATTCTTGCTTTTGCAACAATTTTGTTTTTTTTCTTTAGTTTTTCCTTTGATCTGAAACAGTGTGTTCCTAGTTTATGACTGATCTCAAACTAAATCTGGAGTCCAGATTTATAATCTCAGCCCTGCTTTAGACAACTTATGCCAATTTTTTATGTCTAAAATACTAATAAATGTTATATATTTGTTATATACAGTTTGTTAGCATTACAGTACATGGCTAAAAGAGGCTTCAGGTTGATGGTTTTAGTTCCATCTTCAGTGTAGATGTCTTTTAACATTTTATAAGTTTACAGAAGTTGTCTCAGATGTGATTGTGTGACAGAGTCTTACACTTAAAATCATGTGAAGTGTTTTTGGTCCGTTAAAAAATCCCATAAAAACAGTCCCTCCTCATTTAAAGATTCTAGAAGCTCAGATTTTTCTACTTGATCCAAATATCCAAAAATAAATAACCAAAGAAAAAAAACTTGTAAATCAGGTTTTGCAAATGAAGGTGTGTCCTGTGTCTGCAGGTCTACCAACAACTAAACAAATAAATAAATAAAACTCACCTTTCTGTGGTCAGATTTCAGTTCATAAGAAGAAATCACGACTTGATGACTGAATTCATTTTAAAAACATTAAAATGATCCGACTGAAACACAGAACTCCTTCATGTGTCTGAAGGAAACAAACAAAAGTAAAAGTGTTCAAAGATGAAGTCTGACAGGGTTGCCAGATAGAAAAAGATGTTCATACTCTAAGTTTACAGAGTGAGAACTAAATGAGACAAACTAAATTATCTGACACATCTTTCTACACTTGTTAATTTTGACTACATAATCTTATATAACAAGTTATATTTTTAATAAACACTAACCTAAAATAACCATGGTTCAGTGTTTTTATCTGACTCGAGGTGAAAGATTTTAGAAATATGTCTTGTCTGTTTGGTTTCAGTTCTGTTTAAAGCAACTGACTGAACACTTTTTGAAACCGTCTCTGCTGATAAAGGAGAAGTGCAGCGATGAACTGACGTGTGATGATCTGTCATTGGAAGCTGCTGTGTGCACGTCTGCTTTTTACTAAATGTTTTATTGATCTTACAGAAACCTGGAACATATTTAGTTCTGACTCCATGTTGATAACTGGATCTTATCATGTGACTCACATGTCTGCAGAGTCTGAGTTTAGTTTGGTTTTTCCAATAAATCTGTAATCAACGGGAAAATAATGATAAAAGTATTTAGAGTTTAACATAACAGTGTTTGAATAATAAATAAATTATTTGAACATTGTGTTTGATATAGTGAAAAAATAAAAATCTAATTGAATTTATTAGTCACAAACACAGTGATACACAATACAAGTGTTATAAATCATTTTTCGCACAACTGTTTCATTTTACAAAAAATCAGGGGTCAGATTTATAAAGCCTGTGTTGCACAAAACCAGCCCAGAAACTTCGTACGTCACTTTTTACACAAAGGTTTATAAAATCCAAACTTGACATGAACATGTGTGGTCCCTCCTCCAGCTCTGACCCCTGATACTGGAGACAGGAAGC
>JARVJO010000393.1:1225982-1238786 GCA_031762555.1 Cynodonichthys magdalenae | reverse complement strand
CTTACACTTACATTATGAATAACATCATATTGGTGAGTCTCTTATCTGGTTCTGACACGAATTGCAGTTAAACGAACACGTATTTCTTTCACACCTGTAGTACGATCTGTGTCTGACCAACAGATATCACAGTGTGTGGCAGTCATTGAGTCAGGTGCAGTTTCATCACGAGAGGTTGCTGCTGTACTTAAAGAATGTGGGGACAGCAATTCAGTGGTGTCCCCCATGCCCTCCTTTTGCCACAGTTTTCGCAGACCATGCTGATGCTACCGCAGATTGGCTCTGAGGTGATCTCACATGATGTGCTGACATCACACTATATATCACTTATATCATATTAACAACATTAATGAATATCATCCAGTTGCTTTAACACTGAAAATAATGTGGTTAAATAAAGTGTTTTGATAGACTGGTTACACATCATATAAAAGCCATTTCCACACCAACTATTGATCCATACCAATATGCTTACAAATCAAATGGGTCCACAAAAGATGCAATTACCAAGGCTCTCACACACCTGGAACACCAGAGGAGTTATGTCAGAATGCTCTTCGTAGACTTGAGGCCTTGAGCACCGTTACCACAGACAGATTGGTGACCAAACTCACGAGTTTAGGACTTTCACAGTCCACATGCCTCTGGATAAAAGACTTCCCGATGAACCGTACCCAGTCTGTTAAATGTGGCCATCTTCACACTTAGCACTGGTGTTCCTCAGGGGTGCGTGCTGAGTCCACTTCTATATGCACTATACACTTACAACTGTGTCCCTGTTCACCCAAACAAGACCATGTTTGCGAATTACAATTATAGTTGGACCTATCTCTGAAGGAGACAAGGTAGGGCTGGGCAATATGATCCAAAAACAAATCTTCCATTTGTTTCATCCCAAATTCAACTTTTGATTTTAATCGATTTTGTTTCCCACTTAATGGAGTGCCTCTGTTTCTGGTGTTGAAACAAATTTGTTGTACTCCTGTTTTTGTGGCAAGAGCCTTCTAACAGATTTTGCAGTGAGGTAATTGTTACTCCAAGTCCGAGGTTGCAAAACCTAACCAGTTCCAGATAATTGAAGAAACAGTGCCTTTTTTGGGAAGTAGATCCTCTTTGCTAGCTGCCATATTATTGTCATGTCATGTACCAACCGTCTTGAGGGACAGGTGGGGTGACCTCTGAACTACAGAAGCCCCAAAGAGTGCACTGGTGGGAAAAAAATCCATATTTTCCCAAAATTATATCTTTAGAAATGGCAAGTTCGAATTAATCAATTAAATCGATTTATCGCCCAACCCTAAGATGAGGTTGCCTAAGGGATGAAGTTCAAGGACTGTCGGAGTGGTGTTCAGAAAACAAACTTATCCTGAACTCCTCAAAAACCAAAGAGCTATGTGGAGAGTGGTGGTAATTGTACCAAATAAAATAGACTTAAGAAAAAATGGTGAAGATCCTGCACCACTAAATATAAATGGAGACTGTGTTGAAAGAGTTAATTCCTTCAAGTGTCTAGGCATACACATCTCAGAACACATTCTATAGCACAAAGACCATGGCAGCAGTAAATAAAGCTCAATGGAAACTCTACTTCCTGTGAATTCTCAGGATAAACAACTTTCAATAGAAGCTGCTGATGTCCTACAGCCATTCTGCCAGCGAGCGATCTTATATAAGGAAGTGAAGGGTTGTTTCCTGAAACAGCTTGAAATCTCAGAAAACTGCGTTTTTAAACAAGTTACTTTTCAACGTTTACCAGAGAACAAAGGTAGTGGTGTTCCGATCGATCAGCCACCGATCAATATCGGCTGATTTTCGTGAAAAAGTATGTGATCAACGTTTTTCGATAAATGCATTCCATTGGCGATCGCAAAAAATGATAATCTGGCAGAGACTGTGTGTGCAGTATTCAGTGTAGTGCCCCCCACACCAATTTCACCCTGCTCCCGGCCTCTCGTGCCTGCAGATTGGGAAAAAATTGCACAGGCGCGTAGAGGGAGCACATCATAAACAAACATGTCTGCCGTCTGGACATTTTTCTCCATCTGTGAGAGTGATGCAAA
This sequence comes from Cynodonichthys magdalenae, assembly GCA_031762555.1. Classification (NCBI taxonomy): domain Eukaryota; kingdom Metazoa; phylum Chordata; class Actinopteri; order Cyprinodontiformes; family Rivulidae; genus Cynodonichthys; species Cynodonichthys magdalenae. Next base: position 1,236,726 of record JARVJO010000393.1, on the reverse strand, counting down.
GTTTGCAAACTGCAAGGCGTGCAATAAAAACATACCTCATGGTGGAAGTACAGTAAAATCCTTCAACACAACAAACTTAATACAGCATTTAAAGAACAAGCACTTGGCAGAGTATGGTAAGTTTTCAAGGCTCACGGCAGAGAATGAAAAGGCACGCGGTCAAAAGGCAGTTAACACAGCCCACACTTGCCAACATAGCAGTAGCACTCATAACTAAACCAATTATTTTACAGTCAATCCATCTGATCAGTATCTGTGATCGGCAGTGATCGACACTCAGAGGTGATCGCAATCGGCAGCATAAAACCTGATTGGAGCATCCCTGAACATAGGTATTTATTTGTGTTTTATCATATATTGCTGTATATGTAATTTGATAAATGGTAGATGTTAAATAATCCTCAGAGAGCAGAGTTAATGTATTCTGGGGACCAGAGAAAGTGACACTAAACACAGATATAACTGAATAAAATCAAACAAACAGTAAAATTATTAATGACACTCAGTTACACCAACAGGTGGTCCCTAAAGTTAAAAGTGTTTTTCTGGTGATCCCCCAAAACTGACCAGGAATGACATGTTTAGCTGTTAAAACAAGAGTGAAATATTTGACTGAGTACATGCAGTTCTAAAGATTTGCTAAATATGTTTGGAATAAAGTCACGATACATCATGTGAAGTTGTAACTTACCAGATGAAGGGTTTTTCAAATGGTCTGAGTCTTGACACAGGAGGTTTCTCTTCATGTCAATACCTGTGAAAATGTGACAATATCTTTGTAAAGGATATATTTAAAAATGAATTGCACTTTTGAGAAATACCTTTTTATCTTTAAGTTGTTTAAATACTTACCAAGTTCTTTAACAGAACCCAAAATAGACAAGGATGTTTTCATTTTTTTCTGGCTGTGATGATCTTGAAACTCCTCATATGTCACATATTTTCCATTGTTTTCTTTTACAATCTGGTCAAGACGAGTTATCAGCTCTGAACGATCAATGTTCTCTTTTTTCAAGTATCTGTATCTACATCTGATGATCAGATCCTTTATTGGAGGATTATTCATGTAGTTTTTCATTAAATCTGAACCTTCATGTCTGGGAGGTAAAATCAGGATCAATGAATGATCAAATGATCGATCATTGATGTTTTCCAGGACTCTGTAGATCCTGTTCTTCTCTTCTTCAGTGAAGACTTCAGGCTGTAGAACCAACAGGAACACATGAGGTCCAGGATCAGAGACCCTCATACAGTCTTTAATAAACTCAGTCTGTTGGTCAGCTGTGGTCAGCTGGAGATCTGGAGTGCTGATGACACTTATTCTCTTATCCTCCAATGGTACAATGAACTTGAAACAGGAGTTAAAGACAGTCTTGAAAGCATCAAATCCCAGTATAAAATTTCCCACTGAATTCCTCTCAGACCAGCTGCTTCCCAGCAGAACCACCCTCAGCTCAGACACTGAAAGAAACATACAAATGAACAACTTATTATAAACTTAGGCTACAGTTTAACCAAATAAAAATCAGGCCAAATAAGCAGCAGAGCTGTTTAAACTCACTGTTAGGTGGTAATAATCTAATGCTTCTGTTTCTCTTCAGAGGCTGCACATCTGTAGAAACACAGAAATATAAATTATTTGTTGACATTGAATTTTCATGTCAGTACATTTATATTAAAATGAAAATTTATAATAAAAATTTCCTTTTTATCTTCTACAGGAGGGGTGAGATAATCTGCCTAAATTAGAGTTTTTTATATATTTTGGGTCGTAATTCATGGTTGATGGATGAAGGATCATCAGACTGACCCAAGGTCACGCAGCAGCAGTGACACTCTCCCTGAACCAGACTGGTGTGATGAACAGGAAGCTAAACATCTCTGTTCCCAGTCAGTTTATGATCCCACCATCACCTACAGTCCTGAACAGTGGGTCAAGACCAAAGGAGTGATGTCATACAGGTGGCTGAAATAGGGTATCTCTGCAGGTCTTTCTCTAAATGAGTACAACATTGAGCTGCTGATGCTCCACACTGAGATGAACCAGTTAAGGTGATCTGGGAATTTGATTTGGATGCCTCCTGGTTTCCTCTTACTTGAAGTCTACTAGGCATGTCCATCTGGGGCAAGACTTTCTCAGCCCAGGACCTGCTAGAGAGATTCCATTTCTCAGTTAGGATGGGAATGGCTCAATCAAGGAATGGCTTGAGGTCCTCCAGAACAAACTGGAGGAAGTTGTAGGGGACAGGAAGAGCTGGACTTCTCTGCCTCCATGACCACACATGGACTGAGCAGATTAAAAAATTGATCTGTGAATCTTCTTTTTTTTTTAAAGGTAGGTATTTTGAAAACAATTTTTATTACACTCACTTCCACAGTGACATACAAAACCCTGAAAAAAGTCCTTTAGAGTGAAAAAACTATAAGGTAGGATCTCAAAACACCTTCAGATGAAAGGTTACACTTTGCTTTTATAGTTCATAATAAATTTATTTTGAAATACCCATATAAGGTACACAACTATGGTGCTTTTTTCTTTTTTTTTGGTGCCACTTCAGTAGAAAAATATTAGTTTCTTCGTAATTAGCGACATCTTTTTTTTTTTTTTTTCCCCAATAGTGAAGTACAACTATGGTGCTTAAAGATTTGTGAACCCTTAAGAATTTTTCAACCTTTAAAGGGGGATATTATGCAAAATGGACTTTATTTTAGCTTAAACGCTCACTGGTACAAAGCACCGCACATTTATACAAAGCTCCTTCTGGGAGCTCAGACTGCAGTCGAGCTCCAGCCCCACAAAGCACCCCTCTCCCAAAGTGTTGTTGTAAAGACATGCTGAAGTGGGAGTGTCAGAAATGGTAGGAGGTTCTGAAAGAGACAGAGTCCAGTTCTAAGACATTTAGATGATGAAAAGTCAAATATATTTTGGATATACAAAGTATTTTCATAACAAGTGAGGGTAACAGTTACTTGACTGTGGTATAGCCTGGAAGCCTGGAAAATACAGAACATCCTCCTTTAAGGTTAGCTGTTAATTTGAAGGTGACATTAGAGTCAGGTGTTTTCAATGAATTGGATGACAGTCAGGTGTGAGTGAGCACCTTGTATTCAAAGGACAGGGATCTATCAAAGTCTGATCTTCTCAACACACTTATGTAGAAGCATGAAAAAATTAGATTTAACCATCTCTGAAGAGTTTGACCTCCACCAATCAACAGTCAGACACAGGGGCGCCTGCAGGATTTTGTTGGAGGGTACGCACAAACCCATCTATCTGACACAAACAAATTCATGCCACATGGGCACGATGCGCATCAGTCCCACAGGCCCAAAGCGTGCACACATTCGTCCCGCTTTTGACTCGTCACATTACGAAAAGTCAAAAAGAGATAATTAAAAAAAATCAACAAATGTTAGTTATTTAGTGGCTGCAGTTTGCAACATTACATTTTGCAGGAAGAAGAGAGAATAAAGAAAAGGCAGCAGCATCAGATCAGTCACAACCCGCCGCAGACACTGTGTTTAAAACTATTATTAAATAAAAAAGGGGACAAATATGGATGTGATTTATGCAGACTGTAGTGGAAAAAATTATGTCAAAATGCAGCAAAACAGAGAGTGGGAAAAGGGTGAGGTCAGTGAAAGGTGATTCAGACTCTTCTTTTTTTTTGGAAGGGGAACAAGACTTGAAGAGATGTTAAAGTGAATCCCTCTAGAAACCCTTCAGAAAGCGGGTGTCAATCTATGGACACATTTTTCTTAAACTCAAAGATCATCACCTGACTCATCAGTCAGTAACCAGGTGGTTCACGGTTACCTGTGTAGCTGGAGGTGAAGGCAGAGAAGCTAGCTTTGTCCGCAGGAGGAGAGATTTCCTGGCTCAGGTGCTGCAGGTACATCCAGAGGACGAGGCAAAGCAGCGGCACTTTAGTTCTACTCTTTTGTAAATGTTTCGACAGGATTTAACCATTTAAAAGTTCACTCATGTTTAGTTAGCTCACATTAAGGAAAAAGCACCAGGGCAGCCGCCAAATAAACAGAAGTAAACTATTACTTTAGTTTCGGACGCATGCACCCCCCACAGATGCACACAGATGAATGTTTATGAAGTTCTGACAAAAAAAAAGACAATTTCTTATTTTTTTTGTCCAACATTTAGCCTAATTATATACAGTATATAAAAAACTTGTATAACTCTAAAGAAAATCTCAAGGTACGCACAGTGCGTACAGCTGCAGGTGCCACTGGTTAGACTGTGTACAAATGGAGGACATTCATTGTTATCCTCCCCGAGAGTGGTCAACCAACGAAGACCACTTCAAGTGCAATGTGTAAAAGTCAGCAAGATCACAAAGGACCCCAGGGTAACTTGTAAGCAATGGCAGGCCTCTCTCACATTAATGTTCATGAGTTCACCATCAGGGGAACACTGAACAACAATGGTGGGAGGTAGGGTTGGAAAGATAAAACCACTGCTCTCCAAAAAAACATTGCTGCTTGTTTGCAGTTTGCTACTGATCATGTGGACAAGCCAGAAAGTTGTTGGAAGAATGTTTTTGGACAACTGAGAACAAAGAACTTTTTGTTTGAAATTAAATGTGTTTTGTTTGGAAAAAGAGAAACATTGCAGTCCAGCGAAAGAACCTGGCAAAGATGCCTTGTCCTCATTGATGGATGTATTCAGAATTCTATCAGAGAATTCTAAAGGAAAATGTCAGGACTACTGTGAACTGAAGAGAAGGTGAGTTGTACAGTGAGACATCTGGCCTCATGCAGGAACCGTTCATACGAACAGATTTGTTCTTAAGTTTTTTGTACGAGTGATTTAGGAGAACTTATCATTCAACAATTTTCTCTTATTCTAAGATTTTTTTCAGGTACGAACAAAATTCCCGTGTGGTCCAAACCTGTGGTATATTTTACCTGCAGTCAGTCTGATGTTATCCAGACGGATTTTCTTCACTAATAACTTTATATTTCATTAGTTTGAAGATATTTTGAGTTAAAAATAAATCACACTCCATAATTATGTTGACAATAGGCTATTGTTTTTGAATTAAATTATAGTTTTAAATGTAATAATGTAGACAAATTATATAAATTGTTTAAAAATCTCAAACTACAACTTTAAATTATGCATTAATTGAAATTTAATTTGTCTCTGTATATAATGAGCTTCATAGATGATCAAATTCTATTTTGTTGAGATTTATTTAGCTCATCTGCTGCTATTTTCTCCAAAGTGCCAGAAATATTTAGGAGACATTTTAAAATGCTTTATTCAGAACCACATCTGATACTTGTGATGGTTGGGGGAAGGAGGGGGGAGTTAGGGTCCGGGCTTCTGAATGAATTGAAATTATTTAACACGGATGTTTACACTTGAATTAAAAATATTTAACCGAAGGAAAACCGGAGCAGGACTAGAGAGATGAATCTGATTTAGATCATTATTTCTGTGACTGTATACGACCCACAGGAGACACGACATTAACAGCTTCATCATTTCATCTCCCAGCTTTAGCAGGTCAGCTGATGCTGTTAATAATGACAGATTTTCTTTTCTGGATCTCTGACAGCAGGACTTCAGTCTCTTTTTATTTGCCATATCATTTTCATGGACGAACACTTCCTCATATGTGGGGCTGGAAACGTAGCCTTATATGGTGTTTTTGGGGCGGTATTTATGTTAATCGCCTCTCCTCGTGCACGAGCACCTGAATACGAACAGGTGGGATTCATCATGTTTACGCTGCTCATTTACACACTTTTCCTGCAGATAGAAGCATTTGTAGAATCCGACGTGACATGTTCGTAAGAACCGTTTGTACGAACAAAAGTAAGAGAAATTTAGGATAAGAATATGAAAATGTTCTTGCATGAGGCCCAGTGACCCTAAACACACAAGTCCTCCTTCATAACCTTTAAGCTTCACTGCAGGAGATCACAACAAATCTACACAATGCACTCATCTGTACATTTGTTATGGCACACCACAATAAAGTTTTATTTCTAGATATTTTTTTCTGTAACTGCAGGTCAGGTGTGTAGGTGCCAGTGGGAAAATATTTCAACCATTACAAAGATGTGTGAAGATCTGTCTTCTGTTAGCTGATTTACAATCTGTCTATATTTCCTTGTGTCAGTGTTGTTCTGCTACTTCCACACCTGTTCCCGGCTGTCTACCTGACATTTGTGTAATTAAAATTCCTTAGTTTTAAGTTGTTATGGCTACCTGCCGTATGTCTTTGACTTCCTCCTGTTTGTCACATCAAGTCAGCTTTTTATTTTATTTTAATTAATAATTATAATTTTGTCTGATTCACATATTTGGGTCCAAACGTCTACTCATCGTGACACAATGAAAAAACAGTAACATCAAACATGGTTTTGGACTTTAAATGCACAAACTTTGACTTTAATTTTGGTTGAAAATACAGTTTGTAGCTCACCAAATGCTGCAGCAGCCATTTTGTGTCCTGGTCACATCTGTTGAAATCTAAAAGAAACCAAAATAAGTTTGTATTTATTAAATTTACACTCAGGGATCATTGTTTCACATGTTTCATGAGCCTGAACAGCTCGACCTCAGTGAGCACTGAGGAATCTTTGTATCATAATAAAGACAACAAAAAAACATTTGTTTCTTGCTTTGAAAGACAGAATAAATTTTCATGAATATTTGTTTATTTAAGTTTTCTGATTGCTCCTCCTGGTTTTACTGTTGGCTCACTTTTAACATTAATTAACAGAGAATCTACTGTTAAATCTGGACTTTTCACCGAAGTTAAATCAAATAAATCATTAAATAATCTGAGCTCCCTGAACTCATCCGTTTACCTCAAAATATGTCAAAATGCTACTAAAGTAACCTGTTGGCTGTTTTTATCCTGATACTAAAATCTAGAAATAGAACATATAGGATATTTTAATTATGTACTCACCGTGTTTAAATGGTTCTCCTACTAAAGTGAAAGAAAATATCTCCCTCCCTCCAACACATCCTGTAGAACCTGTGGCTCGGCTCTGAGGTGAAGTTTGTTTAGTTTAGTTTTCATCCTGTTTGACCAGTTGGATCACTGTCAGCTCACATGTGATCACCTGGGTGGTTCTTGGATATGTCAACAAATGATTGAATTACTGATACATAAAAGAAAAATAAACCTTCTTAACCTTTGATCAAAACCTAACTCTGAATTGTTTGACTGGACTGGACAAATACGTCAGACCAACTGTATCACATTTTAATGCACCGACTGTTTAAAAGAGATTTTGAATTAAAATCAAATAAATTGTTTTTTCTTGTCCAGTCTAATTTATTTAGTGTTATGTCTGTTTAGTGTTCATATAAACAAACATGTAAAATGTACATTAAAACCATTTTTAAATGAGTTTTTCTTGTTTACCTGTTCTATTCAGTGTTAGTTACACTGTTATTAACCAAATTAAACTTACTTCACGGTAATGCTACATCGACTGTTGTAAAAACTAACTGTGATCAGTTTAATAACAAACAGAACTGTTAAAACGTCACATTCAGGTAAATTTTTATTTCAAGAAGCATTAAACTGTTTAAAATTTGAACGAGCAGGTAAAACAAATCATTATAGAGTAATACAATCTGTGATGTTTCTACCTCTTACTAGAACTCTAAAACTTAATGTTCCGAAAATATAGATTTTATTGTTAAAAAGAATAAATCAGCATGTTCTACAAAAATACATTATTGTTTTGGACAGTTTGTGCTAAAACAACAAGAAGCAGACATTAAATCAGTTAATCAACATGTGAGTTTTGCAATCATGAGTTCTTTAAAATATGGAGACAAAACCCAAAAAATGATCCAGCAGGAGACTGAGAATAAAAATAAAATCAACTGGAAACAGAATCAACAAAAAAATCAACACAACACTGAATAAAACATAATACTGAATGATGATTATAAAAACAAAATAAAGTAATAATGAATCCTATAATGTTCTGAAGTAAAATAATGATTATGAGTTTATTTAAACTAAACAGGTAGGGTTTATTCACACAAGCATTTACATAACTTAGACTGCTAACAAAACATTTACAAGTTTTGCTTTTGAGATTTTTAGTTTGTTTAAACTTTCTTTGTCCTTTAACTGTATTTGACTCTGATTGGCTTTTTGACCAAATTATTTTGAGTAAAACTCGTTTTTCTTCACTCAGGTTACAAAAACATGAAGGTGAAAATGAAAGGATACATCAGGGAAACAGTAAAAATCATAAACTGAACACAAACTGAAGACCTCAGGACTCAGTTATCAGCACACTGAGAGACTGAGAACAAACAGAAAGTTACACCTGATGCATCTCAATCATCCAGGCAGAACAATCTCACAAGTTTGACTCAGATCCTCTGGACGGGTTTTATCTAAGGTCGTACTCACGCCTGATAGACTCGGTTTGATTGGGGACCAGAATTGGCAGATTTTCAGTGATTTGTCTTCCTTTAACGAAGGCTTGGCTTTTCTATATCCTCCAGTTTTTTTTATCTGTTTTATCTTTTTTTCCCCGTTTCTATCGTTTTGAGGAAACCACCAACTTTACATATAAAGCAGAAACAGTATGTGTCTTTTACATCCTGGAGTTCTCTTTGATGTTTTTCTATCAGATCCTTCATGTCTTTGTTATATTTCTCTTTGAACTCATTAAATTCTTCAGCTTGTTTTCTGGCCTCCTCTTCATAGTTCTTCATCATGTCTTCCGTTTCTCTTTTGTATTTTTCCTCTAATTTTTGTATTTTCTCTCGTCTTTCTGCTTCAAATCTCTCTTGATTGTTTTTCTTTTTTACTTGCTCCTGTTGACGCTTCTCTTTGTCTTCTTGTTTTCGTTTTTCCCACCACTCTTTTCTTTCCTTCTCCCAGTTTTCTTGTTTCTCTTCCATCTCTCTCCTTGTTTGTTCCAGTTTTCTGTCAATCATCTTCTTTTCTTTTGAATCTGATTTGATTTTTTCCTCCAAAGCTTCTCTCTCTTTCTTCCACTCTTGTCGTTGTCGTTCTTCTTCTTCTTTTCTTCTCTTTTCTTCTTCTTCTCTTTCTTCTTGTTCTTTCTTTCTCTGCTGTTGCTCACTTTTTATTTCTTCCTCCATTTCTTTAAGTTGTTCAGCGTTACATTCTGTCTCTTTTTCCATTGCTGCTCTTTGTTCGTCCATTCTTCTTTTCATTTCTTTATTTTCTTCTTCATGTTTTCTTTCCAGCTCCTCTTTCTGTTTCTTCATCTCTTCTTCTTTTTCCTTCAAGATTCTCTTCATTTCTTCCTGTATCACAGCTTCAGCCTCTTGCAGCATCTCGTTGGTGTAGCAGCTGCCTCCATTTTCTTTCAACATGGAATCTATGTTTCTGATCAGATCACTGACTTGTGATCGATTCTCTTTGTTCTTGTTATTAAACACATGATATCTCTGTCCACAGTCAGAAACCAGCTTCTTAAAAGAATCATCACAATCTTTAATGTAATCTTCAATAGACTGATCATCCAGATCATCTCCTCTTGTGAAAAGAATGATGGTGAACTTCTCAGCATTCTTTCCAAAGACTTGCTTCAGTTGTTTCAGTGTCTCTTTATCTTCTGGTGTGAATCTGCTGATCTGTAGAACCAACAGGAAGACATGTGGTCCTGGAGCCAGCAGACTGACACATCTCACCATCTCCTCATGGACCTGATCAGGAGTCAGACTGGAATCAAACAGACCAGGAGTGTCGACAACAACAACAGGACGACCCTCAACCTCAGTCTGAGCTTTCTTACAGTTTTTAGTCACTGATTTTTGACCTGCTTTAGAATCAAACTCTTTTCTTCCCAGAATAGTGTTTCCTGATGAACTCTTCCCACTTCCTGTTTTCCCGATCAGAACAATCCTGAGACTCTCTGGACTCTGCTTCTGGTTGGTGTCTGTGAAATGAGAGAAGAAACAAATTAAAATGTGATGATGAAATTAATACAGTTTATTTATTAATTACAACAACTGAGAACAAGAAGTTCATTTAACTTTTGTCATCTAGCATTTTACATTTTCAAGATTTGCTAAATACAGTCAGGTCCATAAATATTTGGACCTTGACACAGTTGTCCTGTTTTGGGCTGTAAATACCACCATGGGCTTTAACTGTGGACTTCCAGCTTTAATTAGAAGGTTTTTACATCCAAATCAGGTAAACAGTGTACAAATTGCAACAGTTTGTAGATGTTTCTCCTAAGAGTAATAGCGCAAATTCAATCAAACTTTCATTTTTTAATGTTTGATTCCTTTGCAGTCAGTTGCAGCCTGAAGTCTGGAACACAGACATCAGCAGACTCTGGGATTTTTCCCTGGTGATGCTCTGTCTGACCTCTACTGCACCTCCAGCACGTCTCAGTTCCTGTTTGTTTTTGGAGCATTTTTTTGGAGCCAGTTTTGTATTTAGCAGGTGAAATGCAGCTCAATGGGATTCAGGTGACTGACTTGGTCATTGCACAGTGGCAGCTGGTCAATAGAGGGCGCTAGGGCGCCGCCCCACCACTCTTTTTAGAACACAAAAAAAATAAAAAATAGAATAACAAAATAAAATGTTTAGTAGAAATATCTATATTCATTTTAGATGTGTAAGAGACATTTTTAACAGTTATTAATGGATAAACTTTCATTTTATTCATGATCAATGTCGTGTTTAGTCACTTCCGGTTCACACCAGGGCGCAGAAATCTTTACCATTGAAGCCTAATGTTAACTCCTGGG
>JARVJO010000393.1:1192961-1209501 GCA_031762555.1 Cynodonichthys magdalenae | reverse complement strand
GAGAGAAGCCAGACCCGGACAACTGCAGCATCAGGCCGCAGCAACAGAAGACCAGGAGCAGAGAAGAGGGCCCAGCATTGTAGCATTAGGCATTATTTAAAAAACATTTACTTCAACTTTAAAAATACTGTAGGCTGTTTAGTTTTTCTAAATGTTAAAAAGATATTGTCACAAACATTGCCATGTTATTTACACAGCAAAGCATTCTGGGAAATGAAAAGAAGAATGCAGAAATGACTCAGCAGGAAACTGAAAATGAGGATGGAGGACAACAGAGCTGCTTCATGGAAGGAGAACCTCGACTTTAGCCTTTTTAACTTTTGCATTAGCACCTGAGCTAATAATATTAGCTCGGAAACTAGTGCTATAAACATATTACTAAAATATATGTGGTGTTAGCTCAGGAGCTAACACTATATATAAAGATATAGTAATATACATGTGGTGTTAGCTTTAGAGCTACTTTATAATAACTCGGGAGCTAACGCTATATACATATTACGAATATATATATGAGATGTTAGCTTGGGAGCTAACACTATATATAAAAATGTTTGTAATATATATGTGGTGTTTGCTTTTGCGCTACTAATATTAGCTCGGGAGCTAACACTATATACATATTACTGATTTATGTAGTCTTAGCTTGGGAGCTAACCCTATATGTATATAAAGATTGGTAATATATATGTGGTATTAGCTTTAGAGCTACTAATATTAGCTTGGGAGCTAGCGCTATATACATATTACAAATATATATGTGGTGTTGGCTTGGAAGCTAACACTAACACACAAGATATTAGTAATATACATGTGGGGTTAGCTCATTAGCTCGGAAGCTAACACAATATACATATTACTAATAGATACGTGGTGTTAGCTTGGGAGCTATACACCACACACACATATATATATATATATATATACATACATAAATATGTATATATACATATATATATAGGCTGTTAATTCTAATTCGATCCTTTCAGCCCATCCAGAACATAGAAACTGATCAAAAATACACAGTTTCACAAATAATAGCTTTTTTGTCTCAAATCTGTTTTAGTCTCAACTGTAATCCATCATCATCATCCCCAAAATGCATTGCATCAGTAACGTAATAGTGACGTGCTTAAGTGAAAAATGCAAACATATAATTTTAAAAGTAGGCTAATTAGATATTTTCTTGTGCCACAACAACTTTTAGTAGAATAGAGAAACAACAACATATTAAGGTCAACATGTGGCAGTTGTCTAAAATCCCTTTAAAATGTCTCAATTATTAGAGATTAAAGTTTACAACAAGATAACTGGATTTCTGTCATCATGTTCTTTACCCATGATGCACGGCGACATGTTTGGAATAAATCAGCATAAACAGCTCATCCAGCACGGTGGTGGAGGGTTGATGGTTTGGGACCAAAGGGTTCTGGAGTCCACTGACAGCTGAAGCTCGGACCAAACTGGGTCACGAAGCGACAGATAAACACTGACAAAAAAGACTAGCGTTTCCAGAGGTCATTCAGGTGTACGTCGGGCCTCAGAGAACCGAGCAGAAACAAAGATCTAAAGAAGAGTGGGCCAGAATTCCTCCACAACAATGTGAGAGGCTGATAAGGTCAAACAGAAGATCACGTCAAGCTGCTGCTGATAAAACGCGAGTCAATAAACCGTTACATCGACTCGGATCTTATCAGGTTTTATCTCTGGTCCTGAGGTCAGACCTTCCAGAACCGGTCCGTTTGGGTCAAATCCTGGGTCTTCTTTTAGGTTCTGGAACAAAAGGAAAATTAAACCAACAGCAGAGGGACCCGGGTTTCCCTTCATTTGGATTTCAGTCAGAGCCCCGCCCCCCGCCAGCATCCTGATCACCTCCACCACTGTTTTTTTTTCAAATGGGACTAAGTCAAAATGAGAAAAACTGCTCAACGGAGACGTGCAATTTTTCTCGTTTTGTGTTCGTGATGTTAGACAAAACGAGAAAAATTGCTCGTCTCCGTCCCCTTCAACCCGCGACCTCCGGCTGAACCTGGGTCACCCGAGGAAACCCCCATCAGGCTGATGGGTTCCTCCAAAACCCAAAACAATACAGGAGCACGCCACGGGCCCAGCTGACTGATGAGGATGATGATGAAGAGGCAGAGCATTGTATGATGTCAGAGCATTTCAAAGGTGGGAAACTTCTATTTTCTTTTTGTTTGTTTTATTTTCCAATCATTTTATGATCGTTAAAACTACGACAAAACATTTATTTACACTTTGGTGTAAAATAAAAATAAAAGTACATTTTGTTGCAGCTTTTGCAACTTTAAGTGTTAGTTTTAAAAAAAATAAATATAAAATCCAATGTTTCTAAAAATATTTAGTTGCTTTTACATTTAACAAAGAATTTGTACATTTTATAAGTTGAATGCAACAAATAATTAAATGGATCATTAAACAATTAAATATAAATATAACCAAATAATAATAATATTAATAAACCAAAACGTCTTAATATTCAGATGATCAACAACATTCTTTTAATAAATTTCTGTCTCAATTATCAAATTGTGAAAAAAATCAAGTATTCTTTTTGTTTTATTTTGAAACAGTATTTTTTGTACAAAATAAAACATTTTAATCTCAGGATCTATTAAAACTCATCAAATGTTTATGAACAGAGTCAAAGTAGTTTTATTTTTTTTTATTTTTACTGTAATTTTGCTTGTCCAGAATTGATATACATGATAAATAAAAATAAACTATGTTAAATTAACATAACGGCACACTCTTCTGTTTAACACAATGTAAAATCATCTACTTATACAGTTTTTTTACATACATTTTTATGTACTTTATTTTACATTTTGTGTATTTAAAGACTAAGAAAGAGGTCTAATTTTTTATAATGAATAAAAAATGTCATTTTGTTCTGTTTTGTTCTAAAAATGGAACAGATTTTGGTAAAATGATAAAAAAAAAAACTTTTTATTTAAACCTAGTTTTAAATTTCCAGTTATCTATTCTTTTTATCTGAATGTTTTTTGTGTCTCTGACTGTCCAGTCGTCCCAGGTGACAGGTGCTCTTACTGTCCAGGTTTTCAGGTTTTCGTTTTCAGGTGTTTTACTCCACCTCCACCACTGGAAACGGGTCTGGTCCTTCCCCGGACCCCCCTGAGCCGGTGACCGTCCCGTGAACCCGCCGGTGACCCCAAACTGACCGGCTCTGTCCCCGTCCCAAGCGCAGACCACCACGTGGGCCCGAGCCGACACTCGGCTCTCTGTTTTCTGCCTCGTTTATCAGCTGAAGAGACGTCCTGACAGGCGCCGCAGATAAAGACACGAACAGATAAAACGTCTTTTAGACCCCCGGATCAAAGATAAGACGTCTCTGACCCCCGGGTCGCTTTAAAAAAAAAAGGCAACAGGTTGAGATGAGAGGAAGGTTTATGATCAGGGGCCTGGTTTAAGTTATTACATAAGCTCTTACACACAAACTGCATCATTCCTACTGATATTTATCAGAGCAGCTTCTGCTTTTACTTTTCACTTTCACAATAAAAGCTCAACTCCTAAATATTCCTCCCATAAATACATAATCTAAAAAATGTCAATAAAAACTGAATTGATTTTCAAACCTCATAAACCCATATATTATTCACAACAAAACATAGCAAACATGTTTAAAGTAAAAATTTGTACTTTAAAAAAAATATAATGCACCAGTTTGACTTTGATGGCAGCAACACGGCTCAAAAAAGTTGATCTAAAAGTAAAGTAAAAGGATTTTACAACTAATTAGTTTAACAGTCAGTCAGATGATTTGATAAAAAAGAGCATTTTAGAAGTAAAGATGGGAAGAGGTTCACCTGTCTGTGAAGAACTGCGTTTAAAAACAGTGGAGCAGTTTCAGAATAAAGTTCCTCAATGGAAATCTTTGTGGTCCGTTATGTATTTGGTCATTCTTTTTTCATTTTAAAAACAAGATAAAGAAAAACAGGAAGTTTAACAACGTTGCCATTGCAACTCACCGACGACCTGTGGAACTTGTGGCGTCAAGTTCCTCCCGTTGGAGAAAGGCTGAATGTGCTAAAAGCAGCCGAAGCTCCAGGAAACAGTTTGAATCATCAGTTATATGCAAACTAAACTACGTAAGCTAAAACTTGTTGAAGAGATGTAAAACCAGTCAGCTAAAGTTTTTTTTTATATACAGGCAGACGCCTGTTATTAAAGGTATTTAACTAGCTCCGCCTTAAGTGGTCTGATGACATCAGTGTCTGAGAAAAATAAAACAACAAACTGTTTTCTTGTTTTTGGAGTATAAAGTGAAAATAAAATAACCAGATGTTTTCTGTTGGTAACAGTGATAACTAAAAGCTAAAGGCAGTGCAAAGAATGCTAAATGTAGTAGAATGGGGACTAAAAGCTAAAGGTAGCTAAACCATAGCTAAAAGCAGAATGTTAACTGAAAGCTAATTGTAGGATAACCTTATCTAAAAGAAGCACAGTGTTAGCTAAAGCTAAAGGTTAGCTAAAAGGTAAACTACAGTTGCAGAATGCAGCTAAAAGTAGCAGAATAAGCTCTTAATAAGCTCTTACACACAAACTGCATCATTGCACTGCATGGTAAGTGAAAGCTACAATTAGCAGAATGGCAGATAAAAGTAGCAGAATGTTAAGTGACAGCTAAAGGTAGCAAAATAGTAAGTGAAAGCTAAAGGTAGCAAAATAGTAAGTGAAAGCTAAAAGTAGCAGAATGGTAAATAAAAGCTAAAAGTAACAGTTGGAGAAATTACTGTTTTTAAAATGAAAAAAAAAACAACAACTAATAACGAAAAAGTACACGAACCAACCATCCAACCTGCTTTAGCACATGGTTTAAAAGTCTGCCTCTCTGATGGTATAAGGGTGCAACAAGGATTCTGGCAGCTGACACATCTGGAGAGGCTCCATCCATGCAGAAAAGTGTCTGCAGGTTTTAGAACATCATGTGCTCCCAGAGGACCTGTTGACCAGCTAGAATCCAACACCAGACCAGAACAGGACAACAATCCCTCCCAAACCTCCAGAACCTGTCTCCTCAAGTCCTCCAGAACCTCCAGAACTGGTCTCCTCAGGTGCTGGATGTTTACAGATCACTGTTAGAGGATGAGGAGATGCTTCACTGTGGGAACATGATGGAACAACTATTTTATAACAATTTTATATGTTTTGCTGCTAGAAAATTCGAAATAAACTCAAGTTTTCTCCAAAAATTAATCTAAGCTCTTAATTAAAAATGTTTATATTCTATTGAGGGGAAAAATTGGTTTATGAGATCAGTATTTTTATTTTATTTTACACAACTTAGAAAACTAAGCTTTAATTATAAATATTCTCCACCTTCAGTTTTTACCGTTTTGCGAATATTTTTAAATCTGAAAATAAGTATTTTATCGCAAACATGCGCCAGATGTTTGCGGGAATGTTGCAGAGATGCTGCACACACCCTGACCTTCAGTGGAAACCTGATGCAGGATGAAGATGTTCAGCTATGAGTCAAAACACAAACATGTTTTCCACCTACACTGAGAGCACAGATGCTCCTGCCACTCCGACTCGATCAGCTCCGGGAAAAACGCCGCCAGACCCTGGTCCTGGTCTTGATCCTGGTCCTGGTCCTGCAGCAGCGCGCACGCAGGGCTGGAGGTCGAGTAGAAATCTATGATCTCCCCTGGACCAAAAACCTGAAACTCCATGAAGTCAAACATGACCTGCTGCTCTGCGTCCAGGAGCTCTCTGCATGGAGGATAAAATAAAAATAAAATCTGGACTCTTCGCTCGGCTCGGTTCGTTTGATGCTCCACAACCAGCAGCGCGTGCAGATCTTCTCCGGAGGGGCGTGCAAGTGCGCGCGAGCAGACCTTTAATTCTCCATAAAAGTGTTTGGTGGCGCGCGGCCAAGCAAACAAACCGAAGTCCTGCAGGTCTCAGCGCGTCCAGGTCTGGAGCTTGTTTTGCATAACAAAGTTTGTAGCGGGACTTCTTCTTCTTCTTAATTTCATCTCATCCTTATTGATAAATGCCTCGGCTCAACCTGCCTGATAGCGGTTATGTCACCGCGAGCGATGGTGTTACCTAATGTATGCGCGTGAACTCTCCGTGAACCTCCTCCGCCGCTGCCCTTCACATGACCCAGCCTCCGTCTGCCAGAGCCCTTCAATTACCGTCGCTCTCTGAGGAAAACCCTGCCTCGCAAAACAGTCCCCCCGCGACTACATTACCCACAATGCAACCGGCAGCGTTTTCCTGCCGGTTTGATGAGCAGCAGGTGCGTGGAAGGAAAATGCAGAAGAGAGATTATTTAAAGTCCGTCTATGTCGGGATGGTAAGGCTTTATTTGCCATTTATTTAAAAAAAATGACTGCATATCACCCGCCATCTTTACGTTAGAGGTTTAAGTTGAAACCTGTGGCCGCCATCTTGAATCTCCCCAAAGTGAATCAGTTGTAGATGCAGGCCACATTATCATTTTCTGACATTTATACAAACTTGTCCAGTGGTGCATGAAATATTGTGCTAATTTTAATGCCACATGTTTAACAGCTCTAATGAAAAAGTAACAACTATTAATTTGGCATATATTCAGGTTAGTTTAAAGGCTGTTAGGTTAGCATATACTGTTAACTTTATCATTAGCATAAAATGGTAAATTAGTTTAAAGACTGTAGTTTAACAACTGTTAGCTTAGCTAATGAATAAAGTCACGCTAGCTAAAGCCTTTTAACATAAAGTAAAGTTATTTTAATGACTAAGTTTAACATGAAGTCAAGTTAGCTTAATTATTGTTAGATCAGCATGAATACTGTCAGGTTAGTGTTGAAATGGTAAATTGACTATGATGGTAATTTAAATACTGTTAACCTAGGGATAAAGTCAGATTAACTAAGGTCTGTTAGTTTAGCCAACAGACTGTTTAGCCTGATGTTAGTTTAGCATAAGTACTGTTTAGCATAATATTAGCTTAGAATAAGGACTGTTTGGCATAAACTCAGATTAGCTTAAAGACCGTTAGGTTAGCATAATGCTGTAAGGTTAGCTTAGAGATTATTAGCATAAGAAATGGTAGATTAACTCAAATATGGCAGGTTAAAGACTGTTAGCTTAGGGACAGACTAACTAAAGACTGTTAGTTTAGCATAAAGTCAGGTTAGCTTAGCTTAAAACCGTTAGGTTAGCATAAATACTATTGGGTTAGTTTAGAGATTTTTAGCATAAAAAAGGCTAAATATTTATTTGAAATGGGCGGCAAGCCCTAACTAAAATAGACCAGCTCATTGGATGTGTAGTTTAAACAAATGTGAATTGTGAAATCAGAATTTGTGGTTTTAGTGTAGTTTTTTTTTATTATTTTGGTAAAACAAATAAAATTTGAAAAAATAAATGTGAGATTAGACAGTTCGTAACACACTGAAGTCTTTTGTTCCAATTTAGATCAAATATAAAGAAGCAAAATGAACACATATCAGTATAATTAAGGTTAAATTTATTAAAATATCTAGACAAATTTTCATGAAGTAACATTTATAATCTGTTTAAAATCTCTGAAAGTTTGAATAAATATAATGCATCTTGTGTTTCTCCACAATTTACCAATCATGTTTGAGTTTGTTTTGAAATTCAATTTATTTCCCTACATTACTGTTTATGTCTGTAAGTATGAGTACACTGGAGATTATTGGGTTTAAAGAAAGGACACTTAGTTTTAAATAAAGGGTTGAAGCAAAGCAGATAACACTGATGCTCCTGTATTGACATTTCATGATTAGAACCATGTGGCCTTTTTACAGAAATCAATACTTTTTAGACTCAGTTTATCTTCATACACGCCTGCCTAAATTCTTGATCCCTGACTTTAAGTGAAAAATATTTGCAGTCGTAGAGCTCATAATTAAATCTAGCGGATGATGAAGTAGGTCAGCTGCAGGATGGCTTGGTGGGTGGGGGGAAGGAAATCTTTTTTAAATTAATGAGAGTAATTTTCAGCATTTTTCCAAAGTGAAAAACTAAAAACTGCTGAAAGGAAGGCAGATGCACTGAAAGAAATCTGCATGTGTGTCATCTGCAAAGCCCAAACTGAAAGCTAAAGTTGCTTTGTTTGAAATTATACACTTGATCTCCTTCAATGCCACTGCTAACCCCATTGAGGCGGAAAGGCAGCCCAGCTCCAATGTTAAAAGAGGCTAATTACTCCCAGTATCTCCCACACTCCAGGGAGGCGAGGTCACGCAGAGGACAGGCATGTGAAGCATTCCTGCAGCCTGCTGCTGACAGACCTCCCTCCCAGCTCGGCCCAGTCTTCCCCTGTCCTTTCTCTTTCTTCATCTTCGTCCTCCCCCAGCTCCTCTTTTTTTCTTCTCCTCTGTCACTTTAGCATTGCTCACATTTTTCTGTTTGATCCTTATTGATCTCTCATATTGTTTTGCAGTCGTTTTGGGACAAGTGTTTGTGTTAAGAGATTCATCAAGCAATATTGTTTTAGTGAAATAATTGTACCAATCTGTTTTATCTCTTAGGATCTAAAGAACTTTTGTTTAACATCAGCCTCTTTTTTTAACAAAATATACATTCTTTAAATGTTTTATTGGGCAATATATGGCAATAAAAAATGTACACAAAAATAATAAAACATAAAGGCATTCACCTGCAAAAATAAAAAATTAATCACTTAATGACCCCTGAAACATTCTGAAACTGGATTGTTAAAGACTTCAAAAACAGAACACTAGCAAAACATTAAAAGTAGCAGAATGGTAACTAAAAGCTAAATGTAGCCAAACAGTAACTTTAAGTTGCAAAACGGTAGCTAAAAGTTCAGAACTGTTGCTAAAAGTAGCAGAAAAGTAACTAAAAGTTGAAGAATTGTAGTTAAAAGTAGCAGAACGGCAGTTGAAAGTAGAAGAAAGGTAGCTAATAGTAGCAGAACTGAAGCCGAATTGTAACTAAAAGCTAAATGTACCCAAACAGTAACTTTAAGTAGCAGAACGGTAGGTAAAAGTAGAAGAATGGTACCTAAAAGTTAAAAGTAGAAGACTAGTAGCAGAATGGTAGGTAAAGGTCAGGATAATAATAGAAGGGCAGCTAAAAGTAGCAGAAAAATTACTTAAAGCTAAAAATATGATGCCAAAAGAAGCAAAACAGCAGCTCAAAGAAGCAATACAGTAGCTAAAAACAACAGATTAGTAACTGAAAGTGAAAAGTAGCTGAACTGTAGCTTGATCAATGTTCACAAGCGTAAAAGAAGAGATGATCTTTGGAACAACCTTTCGGATAATGATGACATTTAAACAGAAACTCTGAAATTTGCTGACCTGTAGCTTTGTTTGATTAATCATGGCGGCCATCTTGAATCAGTTTGACTCCAGAAGTGGAGCTGTAGATGCAATGAAGGTTTTCCTGTTACGACAGAAAGTGATCATGTAACATACATGATAAGTGGTAGTGAGCGGAACACGAGAATATGTCTAAATAAACTTATTGTGAGGAAATTAATTTGTTGGAACATTTCTGTTAAACAGAACAAAGTGATTCTCCTGCCAGGAAACGAACTTCTGACACATCAAATTTATTCTGGTCCCAACTTTTATCAGCTTTAAACTGTTTCTGAATTAAACTCTTTCTGTTCCCAGCATTTTGTCTGAACATATTACACCAAATGGTTTGTTGGTTTTTATTTCCCACTGAACTGATTCCTGACCTTCCTTTTGCTTTTCTCTCTTTTTTTACAACCAGTTGTAAACCTTAACTTGGGGCTTGGCACCACAGAAGAGCTATTTATTAGTGCAATAGATCTTTATTTTTACTGTCTGTCTCTAGATGACAGGGTCTTACCAGGTTTAAGAGGTGAACTCTTTGAAGTTGTGTTTTATTTTCTAAAAACGTTTTATTGGAACGGGTAATTCAGTCAGACTAAAGTGAGCTCGGGTAAAGTGAACAAAAGCGTTAATAACAGTAATGAACGCTAATTTTTATGTCTGGGAGAAGTTCAGGCTGCGGTGCTTTAGGGTTAAAAAGAGGAGCTGACATTCAAAGGAATCTGTAAAAATAGTGCATTTTGATAAAATAATTCTCATCAATTAGCTTTTTTCCCAGACAAACACAATGTACCCCTCAGACAGAAACTGGTCCATTTTTTATTAAAGCACATCTGAAACACTGACCTGCTCTCCAGATTCGATTCATGAGGAACTTCAGACCAAGACACAACAAAATGTTTGATATTTAGTTTATTACAACATAGCTGCGTCACTGAAGATGTTAAACTTAAAAAATCAAGCATTATTACTCAGTTTTATCTTTTGTTCCAACCAAATTTATCAGATATTAGACTTTTATTTGACAATAAGTTAACAAAAATCAAAGGAAATCTGCATCTTTACACACAAAAGATAAAGCTGTTTTTGTAAATATATATCAGGCTCCAATGGTTACATTTTATCTTGAAAAAGATTAAATTAAAATATGAAAACAAGTCATTAAACATGAGTGAAGAGTTCTGTGTTGCAGATTTCTGTGAGTTCTGGCCTCAAGGAGAACCTAAACAAAAACAAATAAAGTGTTAAAATAGTTTTTACACCTAGATTTTATTAAACTGTTTATCTCTGATATGGAAAAAAATCAGTCAAAAAAAATGTTTAGAAATTCTCCAAAATGCTTAAATACACATATCTGTCCAGATGTCAAAAACAACTAATTTAACTACAAAAACTACAAAACATTTGTAGCATTTTTTTTTATCATAAATAATCTTTTCAGCACAACATTCAAGTTTGACAAAAGAATTAGGAAAAATAACAGAGAAAACAAACAAAAACTCTGTTGTTTTTGAAAAAATGTCAGTTTTAATGCAATTTCTTCAGAAATAAAGTTTCACTTAAGGAAACACTTGTAAAAACAAAAACAAAAAACTGATTTTCTCACCAAGTTATTTACATTTGCAAAACATCCATACAAGCATAAACAAACGTATGTGCCTGGGTTTTGTTGCCTTTTGTGACCTTTTCTTGTATTAACATCAACCTTGTCAGGATCAGTAGTCCTTTTAGTCCTAATATGGTGGAAAACTATTGATGTGTTAGGGTTAGTTATGTACTGCTAATGGTTGAGGTTAGTTAAGACACGGTCCCAATAAGGATAGAAACACCAATGTGTGTGTGTTTACCTTCTTGGTCACTTTCTCTTATTGACAACTTCCTCCAGGTCAGTTTGAATTCAGTCACCCCCCGTTTTGAAAGCATTGCTCCCAACTGACAGAGAAATAATGTTTGTATTAGAGTCAACTCTTCTAACCCTCACCAAGGTGGCAACAATCACCACATAAACAACTGGGCATAATTTGTTTTACCTGCTTAATGAGACTGGATGAGGCCACTGGATCCTCCAAGTTTGCTGTGGTCTGGATCTCAAGCTTCAACATTCTTTCTTTTGTTTTGTCAACTGTCAATATAAAACAAATTAATATTTCTGTAAAGAACACAACTGCTGTCTTAAAACCTATTTTGTAAACATAAAAATATTACAAGAATGTGTTGAAGTTATTTTCGTTGTTGCATTTGGTTAGCAAACATCTCTCGGTGGCACACGATTGTTTATCCTGAAGCAGAACTTGTCTTAGCATTTGGAGAAACCTTTTCGACTGAAGCGGTAAGATGAAACAAAACAAGTTAGATACTGTACAGAACCATATGACCGACCATCTGTCTTCTTTTAGAGTCAGGTCTTGTAACAAACATCTCTTTCCAAAGCTTTCTTTCCAGCTCTTCTTGGAGGACTCCAAGGTATTCTCAGGCCAGCCAAGAAACATTGGCTGTTGTCTCAATTCAGGAAATGCAGCCCAATTAGGCTGCATTTGTTTTCACTGTTTGTATCTCTGCGCTGCAGGTCCCAATTGGCTTTTCTCATGCCGCCAACAAAATCCCGAAAACATAAGCTGCATCTGAGTATCCTACATGACCGTCGATATCCCACGATTTATTGTGCCATCAGCAAACTAAACAGAAAAACAAAAATGGCAGGGTTTTTTTGGCCTACACGTATGGTCTACATTGTCTACAATCCATGAACTGGGATGCAGCTATTGTCTCTCCAGCGTGTCTCTGGTCTTCCTCGGGGTCTCCCTCCATATAGAGGCAACCAGGGAGCACCCTTACCAGATGAACCAACTCAACTACTTCCTTTCAATGAGTCTTTCCTAGAAATACTGAATTTCTCTCCCTATCTCCAAATAAGAGTCCTGCTACCCTGCAGAGAAAACTCATTGTGACCACCTGTATCCTCATTGGCCCATCACTACCCAGAGTTTAGATGAGGGTATGAACGTGGACCGATCAATGAACAGAGCTTCGTCTCACAGCTCAGCTCCCTCTTCACCACAAAGGTCGGCCCAGAACACTAATAATAATAAGAAGCTGCACTTGAGGCCCTTGCAGTTTAACCTAATCTGTATGAAAAAGGTCTTTCATTCTCACCGTCTCTGCAGATGAACGGGTAGAAAACGTCACAAGATTCATCTGTCCACGTTCCGTTCTGCAACATCATGGCTGCACAAAACGCATTTCCATTGAGGTCGTTGGGTTTTCCCTCTCCCCAGTTCGTTGGGTAGTAATATCTAGTTGTTGCGTCCCAGTATACGTATCTGGAGAGGCCAATCCACGCTGCCGTACCATTGGGCAGCAGATCCCTGACTTTAGCGTTTGTTTTATTATCAGGGATTTCCACCAGAACAGAAAATTTATCCTGACAGTTCATTGCAGCTTCATACCAACTCATTTCAGTCTGAAGGATCAAATGGCTTCCTGTGGTGATGAAGACGGTGATATTATCAACAAGTTTTTAAAACATAAGCTTATGAAGTATAAACAAAATTTAAAACATTGTGAATATTTGTAAATCTTAATTTTATACCCACCATTAAAGCAAACGGATGGTTTTATGTCGGAGCAGTTGTGTTCGTACCAGTCTCCAACATTAGTTATGAGCACACACAACCCCACCATACCGCCGTTTGGTTCCATAGCGCTCCAGTTGGAATATATTGGATAGCTTTCATCCATCCAAGTCAGCCAAGAGCTATATTTACGTACTCCTATCCATGCCTTGGAGTGTTTCCTGGTGTTGAGTGTGCTGATGTCGATGTTGTCTTCTGGTTGGAGCAGTTCATTGTACGATCTTAAACAGTAATGACGAGCTTCAGACCAGCTCATTAATTCTTCAATAAAGTGGTACGTGTAGGAATCAGAGGTGGCAAAAAAACCTGAGGATACAAGTAAATTAATTGAAATGTTATTTTTTATTTTATCAAACTAATATCCAGTGTTGGTTTTAACACTACAGGTACAATCTCACCTGTAACCAGGAGGAGGATGAACGTCTTTTCCATGCTCACTTCAATCAGTCATAAAAACCTGAGTAACTGGACAGATTGCATTGTTAGTGAGTTTTATAGTTTAAATACAAATAAATTACTCTTAAAGACAGTTCTGTTGATGACAAACTCATAAATAAACCTTTTATCGTGAAGAAATTTGATATATATTTTTTAAAGATCAACCTGCATTGTGAACGACAAGCTATCTTCAGGGTCGGACACTAATTTCTGACAAAAACAGAGAAACTTTTTGTTGAGTCTGATGATTTGTTTTCATTATAATTATTGTGCATACAATATAAACAATAATTGTGTTTTTTAAATAGCTTAGTTAACCAGTTGTTGTGTTTTAGTTCAGAAGTGTCTAAAAATGAACTCAAAATCACATTATTTACTAAATATAAATATTTTCCATAAAACAGATATATGACCTTACCAGTTGTTAACTCGTATTGCAAAACAGGTTGTCTCTTCCTCAGTGTCTGATGCTTTACAATGTTGGTTTTTATAGGAAAATGCAAATTAACATGAAGTCAGAGAGGCTGGATGATGTGCCTCCTGTCTTTACCTCAGAAAAACAATAAGCAAACTAGTTTATTTTCAACAACATGCTTATTCTCATCTTCTCCACGTATGATTAATTTTTTTTGTAAAATGTGAAAAAACATAGGAATTTAGGAAGTGGTCAGTTATATGACATCATGTTTATTTGATCTGTTTAACAGTGAATTTGTGACCCGGTCGTCTGCCTCCAGGTCTGTTGATGTGTTTTTTTTAAAACATGGATTGATTGTCTCCGCATTCAAAGTTCTCTTAATGAACCGTTCGCATGCAAAAGACTGAATATAGTTCTAAACTGACAAAGACAAAAAAGAAAAATCACTTTTTCCCCAATGTTCATTTAGCTGATTTGATATCAAAAGATAAATGCAAACAAAAAACTGCTCTAGGAAGCTCAACCTTTGCACATTTTTTATAAAAATAACAAGAAAACAAAAGAAAATATTAACATATTTATTATAGGCATGTGTGCATACACATGTCATGAATCACAACTGATAGGGCTGTTTTATATTTTTATTATGCTCCTTTGAAATAAACAATCTTCTTCCACATTTATTTTGTGTCAAAAGTTTGATAACCACTGTCCTAAACCACTCAATATCAGTTTTATCTTTCGTTCAAACAGAATATGTCAAATCTTCAGCTCCACTTTTAAAGTTTAACCTCAAAGCAAAATCTTCACAAAAATAAAAGTAATTATGTATACAGAGCTCTTCAGATTACATATTTATCTTGACAAAGATTGAATTAATAAGAGAAAGCACACTGTGAAGCCCAATTGAAGATTAAGTTTCAGCTTTCTGGAAGTACTTCTTATTGGATCAGTAAACCTAAAAAAAAGGAAATATTTAGAGAAGACAACACAATGACTGTGGATTTACTATTAAAATAATATTATTCTTGTTTTCGAGTGAAAAATCAGCCCAAATACAGATGTAGAAATTATCCAAAATGCTGAAATAAACACAATTGGCCAGTAGGTGGCGATAGTATGAACTCTGACAACAAATTTAAATACAAGAAAGAAAAAGTTGCTGAAACTCCAAAAACAAGCGCTCTTTTGTTTTGTTGCCATTTCAGCACAAAATAGATGTTTAAGAATAAAAAATTAGACCTGCAAAAATGATTTCCCCTAAATCACAGTTTATTAGTGTTTTAAAGGCTAATTTTTAATCAATCTTCACTAAAAATGATGTTTGCATGTGGACCAAATGTCACAAATTTTGTGAAATAATATATGAAAGCATAGATGTGTGGTTTATTTTTACCTTTTTGATCTCTTTCTTTCTCTGGCAGCTTCTTCCAGGTCAGTTTGAATTGAGACACATCATGTTTTGAAAGCATTATGCCCAGCTGATAGAAAAAGATGAAGAGCAGAAGTTGGTGCTGTCTGTTAATCTGAAGAAGCATTTTTACTTTATTTAAATTTTGCTACAATTTGTGTTTTTTTATAGCTTTTTTTTCCTAATTAGAGTTTATGTGATTTGGTAACTTAAACATTTTATGTTTTTATTGAAGGTTCTACCTCAATAATTTTTTGTCTTTAATTATTTGACTGTAAGTTTGTGCTGTAAGCCACCAATCAGTCTGCACATTAAAAGGGTAGTCTAGTTAATTCTAACCAACAGTTTGTACAGCTGTAGAGCAAGGAAGTTGGTGTAAAAGGGCAAAAGTGATCAACCAGGCTAGGCTAACAACTAGCCAAATGAAAACCATTTGTATTATAATTTTTCTGACTTTCAAAACGACTCTTTATTAAAAATATAAACCCATGTAAGCCTACTTCTCATAGTTCCGGCAAGTTCTCATACAAGTTCCTGTAAACCAGCCTGTTCTCATAAACCACCAAGTCCTGCAAGTTCTTGTAAAATAGCAAGTCCCTGTAAACCTGCAAGATCTTGTAATCCGGCAAGTCCTTGTAAACCTGCAGGGTTCTTGTAAACCGCCAAGTCCCTGTAAACCTGCAAATTCCTGTAAACCTCCAAATTCTTGTACACCGCCTCACTGTAAAATGGCACGTTCAAGTAAATCCAAAATACCTTCCTGTAAACCACCTAGTCCCTGTAAAATGGCAAGTTCCTGTAAACGACACTTTCCTGTAAACCGCAAGGTCCCTGTAAACCGACACTTTCCTCTAAACCTCCTAGTCTCTGTAAAGCAGCACGTCCCTGTAAACCGACACCTTCCTGTAAACCACAAAGTCCCTGTAAACCGACACTTTCCTCTAAACCTCCTAGTCTCTGTAAAGTGACAAGTTCCTTTAAACCAACACTTTCCTGTAAACCTTCTAGTACCTGTAAAGCGGCAAGTCCCTGTAAACCAACACTTTCCTGTAAACCACCTAGTCCCTGTAAAGCGGCAAGTCCCTGTAAACCAACACTTTCCTGTAAACCTCCTAGTCCCTGTAAACCCACACTTTCCTCTAAACCTCCTAGTCTCTGTAAAGCAGCACGTCCCTGTAAACCGACACCTTCCTGTAAACCACCTTGTCCCTGTAAAGTGGGAAGTCCCTGTAAACCTACACTTTCCTGTAAACCTCCTAGTCTCTGTAAAGCGACAAGTTCCTGCAAACCAACACTTTCCTGTAAG
>JARVJO010000393.1:1075009-1085825 GCA_031762555.1 Cynodonichthys magdalenae | reverse complement strand
ACCCGTGGGGACCTAAGCCTGGTCCCCACGATTCACTTCAGTCCCCACGAGGCTGCTTTTTTTGAGGAAATTTTCCCGACGTAGTAGGAAAAACCCGTCCACACACACACACACACACACACACCCACACACACCCACACACGCACACACACACAACTCTGATAGTTTTAGATTTATTTATATACAGTTCTAAAATGCGGGTCTGCACTGGATGTAAACAAAAACTCCAGGGTAAACCAACAACGTGCAGGTTTGAGTCACATGACTGATGTGTGTGTGTGTGTGTGTGTGTGTCCGTGTGTCAGTGTGTTGTGGTCAGCTGTTGAGGTCTGTAGCAGCTGATGGTTCTAGTCCAGGTGCACTGGTCCAGCCCTACCTGGATGATGGACGTCCAGGTGAGTTGTTTCCAGGTATGTTTGTTTGTGCACATCGTCACGTGTTGGCTAAATTCTGCCGGATTTGCCGGTTCAGTTCCAGACCTTGTGGTTCTGCGGGTCCTGGAGGAGCGCCTGAGTCGGGTGGACTGCAGCTGCAGAGGCTGGGTTCTGCATGGATTCCCCCTCAACCTCCAACAGGCCCGGAGCCTGCAGGAGACCCAGCACCAGCCCAACAGGTACAGAACCAGAACCAGAATAGGACACAAGCCACTTCCTGTGACTGTTTTATTTTGAAAGGTACGGCTCTGTTCTGCAGAACTGTCCTTTTTACGGATCAGGAACCTACAGTTCTGAAGGAGACCAGATCCTGAGAACCCAGAGGGACCAGAAACACCAGAACCTTCAGTTCAGACTCAGGTTCTGTTATAGAACTAACAGTTCTACTCTTCCTCCCCCTATCCTCCTCCTCTCCTCTTCCTCTCTCCTCCTCTCCTCCTCTCCTCTCCTCTACTCTCCTCCTCTCCTCCTCCTCTGTCCTCTCCTCTCTCCTCCTCTCCTCTCCTCTCCTCCTCTGTCCTCTCCTCCTCTCCTCTCCTCTCCTCCTCTCCTCCTCCTCTCCTCTCCTCCTCTCAGGGTGTTCCTCCTGGAGGCTCCTGATGATGTATGTGTGGAGCGTCTCACTCTCAGAGCCACAGACCCGCTAAGCGGGGAGAGGTCAGTACACCGGTCTGAACTGTCTCTGGATCAGAACCGACCCATCACCTGCGTCTCCTCCTGCAGGTACCACTCTGTGACCCGACCCGCTCCGAGCGCTGAGGTCCAGACCCGCCTGCAGACGGCACCGGAGGACCGCGTGGAGGAGGTGAAGCTGAGACTGAAACAGTACCGGATCCTTTCTGCAGCCCTGCAGGTGAACACAGGAAGGTTCTGTTGGGTTCTGAACGCCACACACTCACAACATGTTGCTGTGGCTGAAAGATAAACAAACATAAACAAACAAACAACAAACAAACATGTCTGTGTCAGTCTGTGTATCCAGATGGGATTCAGATCGTTGCAGATCAGGACCCCCACTCTGTGTTCGAGGCTCTGGAGAGCCGACTGACCACCAACTGACATCTGGACCCACCTGGACCCACCTGGACCCATCTGGACCCACCTGAACCCACCTGGACCCACCTGGACAAAATCTTTTCCTTCAGTTTATTAATAAATTGTTTGTTCAGATTTTTGTGTTTTGATGTTTTTGACTCATGAAATCAGTCTGACAGGAGCCGGGTCCAACTGGACCTGTGGATCAGAACCAGCCAGAGGATCTGAGAGTCTCTGATGACTCACAAACACCTTCATCATCAGCAGCAGCACCAAATCCAGTTAACCTTTGACACAGGTTTCTGTGAGTGGAACCTCGGTTCTGTTTGTCTGTTCTGGACCAGGTTTTCCTTTGGTTCGGGTCTCACCAAAACCAGGTTTGATCAGGTCACTTTTTACACAGAGTCTGGTCAGTTCTGGGTGCGGTGAAGATTTAAGGCCAAAGATCCAAAATGTTGTCTGAGGCTAAACCCAGAACCGGATGTAAAGAGGTGGTTCTGGTTCTGGACCACCTGTGATTGACAGCTGTCACCAGAACCGAGCCTCAGACGGTTCTGATAAATGCCTCTAATTATTCCTGCAGAGTCCCAGCAGGACCGAATGATTGACAGCTCTATTATTATCTCCTCAACAGGAAGTAGATCTGATGGAGGGTTTGTTGCCCAGCTGGTTTTGCCAGGAAGCCTCTGAGCAAGGCATTGACCCCCAGCAGGACCAGAGAACCAGTCCAGTTTGATCCAAAAGTGCTTTTTTTTAATCTGTTCCTTTGAACACACTGAAATAAAAATAATAAAATTTACCGGTAAAAAAACATTCAAACTAAAACTGGAGAGAACCATCAGCCCTGATCACCTTCTGAAGCCACTGCGCATGCTCATATCAAATGTAGGGGGCAGGGCTTATGTGACGTAGTAGGAAGCGATTTCCACGTGTGGTTGTGTCCGGAAAATTAACAGTAAGCATGTATTCATTTGTTTTCGTTCATCTTTTATTTTAATGTGAAAAGTCTTTGCAGACCGGAAGCAGCGTTGGTTAGCTTCGGGCGCACACACGCTCGTGTTTTGATGTTTCGTTTGTTAAACTTCGCCGTGAATTTTGTTCGTTCCTATGAGCAGAGCAGCTGTTGAAGCCGCAGCTGAACTCCATTTAAATAAAGCCTCTGTTTGATGTTTCCTTTGTCGCGTGACAGAGAAGCTCGTGCACAAACATGCACTGATTTACAAACACCTTGTCAGGTGTTACTCTTAACTTCGGCTTCAATCAGAAACCTCAAACAGTAAACTTAATGCAATTTTTGTCATTTTTAAACAAAAGTTATTTTAATTTAGTAATTTTAACCTAAAGCGGCGACAGAACAACAAGCTAAAATCTGAAGTTTTTAAAAGGGAGTTTAGTGTGAGAGAATATTTTTTTTACTGAAGCTCTACCTGCGTGTGTCTGTAGTTTGCGGACACACACACAGCTGCCACACAGGTGTGCCAATGATGTCATCAGCAGATGGACAGCTGTGTATGAACATCAGCGAATCTTTAACGTCATCATCATCGCTCAGCAGCAGCAAACGACTAACACCTCAGCAGAAATGGGCTTTAGTGAGTTCATACACACTATTTTATTATTGTCACATAAATTAAAACAAAATGACGGAAAGATTGATGGATGAAGGTCAACAGCTATCAAACTATTATGATTCAAGATGGCCGCCACAGCTAACTGACCTTTTTAATTAATTAAAAAAGACACATGCAGCAGCTTCCTGTTTGTGATTTTTCTCCCAGAAGAAGCAGAGAACAGAGAGGAAGAGGAGGATCAACACAGAAGAAGAGGAGCAATGTTCAGCCAAACAGAGAAGACAGCAGCTTCATCACACAGCTGAGGAAGAGGAGGATGAGGAGGATGCATCACCTGTTCCACTGCAGGTAAACACTGACCAACCTCTAGAATCTGTTAGAAACTGGTGCAAAACTAAAGAAAGACTGTTTGTGTTCAGGCTCCGCCCACTGAGACGGCTCACAGGACACCACAGAAGAAGGAGGAGAGGAAAGACAAGGAGGAAATGAAAGATAAGAAGAAGGTAGACCAGAAGGAGTGGAAAGACAAGGAGGAGAAGAAAGACTGGAAGAAGGAGAGGAAAGACAGGAAGGAGGAGACAAAGACTGAAACGCACGGCAGCATCAAGACTTCTTCTCTGTTCAAACACAACCCAGAGATTCCAGAAATCCACAGGTACGCTGAAGTCTGATTTGCTGCTTCTGATTGGTTGGCTCTGATTGGTTGGCTCTGATTGGCTGCCGATTGATTAAATCATCTCAATGATGTTTCCTCCTTCAGACCAGCTGTTTCTCAGGTAAAGGAGCAGATCTTCACTTCTGACTCGTTCACAGACCTGCACCTGCACCCCCACCTGGTAACACACACACACACACACACACACACACACACGCACACAATGTGATTTGTTCCTGTTTTAATTATTTTTCCTTATCAGTTCTTCTAGTCTTATTTTATTTTACTAAATGTTTACATTCATCAGGTAGCGACGCTGAACAAAGTCTTGAATGTTTCTACGCTGACCAGGTCAGTACACACACACACACAGGTCTGGTTTGTATATCCCCGTGGGGACCGTGCATTGACTTCCATTCATTTTTTGGAAATTTTATAGCCTAACCCTGACCATTTACCCTAAAATAACCTCACAGGTACCCACCTGACCTAGCCTGGTAAAAAACAGCCCCTTGTCCTTCACTTTGCTTCATACAGAGGGTCTGGACTCTCTGCTATTGAGAAGCAATTGCTTGCTGGAGGCATGGCCTCTGTTGAAGTTTAAAACGATTGGATTGGTTGGCCGCCACGTATGTGTGAAGGAGGCTAAGCTAAGAAGCAGCTTTTTTTTTTTTTGCTCTGTAGCACTTTGAGATTTTTGTTCACGAAAAGTGCGTTACAACTTTAATTTATTATTATTATTATTATTATTATTATTATTATTAAGCTAACCAGACATTCCATGCACTGTAAACAACCCTACTGAGAGGAGAGAAATAGCTGTATGAGACAGTTGTAAATGATGCTGCAGACTTTGTCAGACACATTAATTTAATTTAGAAGACTTATCAACACGAACTGGCTTCATTCACTTCCTCCACTGCTAAACTACAAACAGACACTGAGCTGAAAATCAACGTTGTCGTTCAAAACTCCTCCTTCTGTTTGCTGATTGGCCCAGGTAAAATTCTACAGAAGAAATCCTTGTCTATGGGAGAAATCCCAGACGGAGCAGAGAAGGGAATCTAGAATTGAGTGGAACTGCACAGGAAGGCAAGGGCCAGGCTACAGAAAATCAAACGAAACATTAGTAACATTAGAAACTGGTTTCTGCTCGTTGCTGTATTTACATCTTTTATCATTTCAGATCATTTTTTAAGTGAAACTAGAAGTTTGTTCTGCTGTGGTAACATTTTTTATTGACCTCGCATCAATCATCTGATCAGTTATTGTGTGTGTGTGTGTTCAGGTGTGGTCCAGGGGATGATCACAGGGATCAGGGGTCTCTGTAATGGTTTGGGTCCAGCTCTGTACGGCTTCATCTTCTTCCTGTTCAACGTGGAGCTAACCGACACACAGCCGGTGGCTCAGACCCAAAACGCAGAGGTACACACACACACAGTCATGAGGCTAATTGTTAGCATGTGCAGGCTAAGGTATGAAGACTTAAACATCATTATAAATAAATTTAATCTTAAAGATAAGGAGTTAAAGCTTCAGAAACGTCTCAGTTTTTTTTTTGACAGTTTTATTCATGTTTTGGGTTCCGTCTGCAGAAGCCCGTCATCCAGGGTCCTCCCTTCCTGTTCGGAGCGTGCACCGTCCTCATCGCCGTGTCCGTGGCCGTCTTCATCCCGGAGCACCGTCGACCGACAGACACCAAGACCTGCTTCTCCACCGGCAGCTCCAACGCTCTCGCTCAGAACGGCAGCCCTCTGACCACGCCCACCAGTGACCCAGAGGACATCGAGCCGCTCCTGCAGGACACCAGCATGTGACTGGCCTTCGGCCAATCAGAGCAAGGCGTTTTATTAGAACTTCCTGTTCCTGTTTCCAGCACCTTCCTGAGGTGTGCCGAGCAGGTAAAACCAAAGGGCTTTAGACTCTCGGAGGCTCGGCCCTCAGCTGAGCGTCAAACACAAAAACTGCTGAGTCATGACTGAAGGAGGTTCTTTGGGATTATTTATTTAACAAAAACGTTTCACCTGCTGCCTGTTTTTACTGGAGAACTCTGACCTTTAACCCCCAGCACCATTACAGGTCCGGTCCCATCAGAACCCTGGAGAACCACTGAACTGGAGAACCACTGGATCAGACACTTTGGCTGCCATCTTGCTAGGTGCCACGTGTCACTCTGTCAGACAAAAGAAAAACTGAAAAGTTTAAATTATTTATGACTTAATATGACCCAAAACGTTCTTAAATCAGAAATGAGAACGCTCACGTTGCTACATGTAGCTCCTCACAAGATGGCGGCGCTGATTCGCGTCACGTAGATCACCCCGAGTCTGTCGAACCAGAACTTCTCTTGTTCAGTGGGTCAAACAGAACCAAGCCGCTCTGGATTCTGGGATAGATTACATATCGGCCATGTTTGTTTTGCATCTTGGATTGCATCATCGTTGCCGCGACAACGGAATGTATTTTCAGATGTTCTCTAAATTTAGTGCTTTTAAGTGGATTTTATTTAATTGGTTTGTCGTCAGTGATATGATGTAAAAATCTGGATTTTACTGAGTTACTGAAATCATTTGTTACTTTTTTACAGCTTTGAGACTCCAACATTCCTCCTGTAGAAAGTTTTTTTATTTTAACTCTTTGTTCCAAAGCCTCTCAGCCGGAGTGAGTTTGTTTGTTTGTTTGTTTGTTTGTTTGTTTGAGAAAGCAGTCGGTGCTGTTTAATTTTATTTTATTTTTGTTACTTCCACATCTGTTTACTGCATCAGACCAAATCATCCCTGTAGAAACTCCAGGGACGGTCCTGTTGCTACGGTTACAGCTGGAGGATGCTGTCGCCATGGTAACATCTCTCCTCTGCAGATTAAAGACGAACAGTTCTGTGGATCTTGTAAAACCGAACAGAACCTTTAATCAGACGATGTCGGGTCGTATTTAAGACGACTGAGGAAGACGGTGGTGCAGCTTCATCGAGCGGATCCGTTCGATCCTCAGAACCTTTGCATGACCGTCGGACAGAACCAGTTTGTTTCACTGGAAATGTTCTGGTTCTGGACTTAATCCTGATGTTTTTTATTTCCTGATCAGGATTTTTATTTACTGATATTCAGTTTTTCAGATTGGACCGTTTGCAGCTCTTTGTTTTCATCATATCTGACAGAAAATTGAATAATTCATCAGTTTATTAGAGATGAATCTGTTTTTCTCATCAGGTTTTATTCTGTTTGTTCTGTTTGAAAAGCTGCAAATTGTCTCATTTCAGAGACTTGAATCAGAAATGATCCGGACTTTTATTCTTATTTTTGCTTGGATTAGTTGAATCAGCAGCAGCAGGTTGGACTGAAGGAGCTGCTGAAGTCGTTACTGAGACGAGCTTTAGTTTAGCTGTTGGTTTCCATGACGACAGGAAGAACTGATGGCTGCACTTTATTTCCTCTCGACGTGCCTCTTCTGTTTTTACAGACTCAGACGCAGAACGACGTATCTGCGCTCAGTTTGATCTGAAGAACAGATTTTAGAATATTATCTGAGATAACAATAAACTCAAATATATGACTTTTAAAAATCTTCTGGTTTGTGTTTTATTTTTACTTTAATGTGATTCACCTAACATGAAAAAGATGAAATGTTTCCTCCCTGACTGACCCGTCAGCTTTAGATTCTCACCATGACGCTACCACCACCGTGCTTTACTCCAATAATGTTAAATATTTTAGTTCGACAGAAAAAACTGCAACTTGTTTTAATTTTGACCAAAATTCAGCCTCTTTAAGTTTTTATTTTGTGTTTAATTATGTGAATCTTGATGTTGAACTGTTCTATAGTTTCATCAACTTAAACTTGAATCAGTTCAACTTTATTGAAGCAACTGAAATTTTTTTCTCCTCTTAAAAACATCAAAATGGGATAAAAACAACAAAAAACAGGAAAAACTTAGAACTTCTGAACCTGTTTCAGTAAAAACAAGATTTTATTCAGTTTTTGGAGAATCTCCACTAATTTAGACACATTTTAGACATTTATTACAGAAATAACAGTTTTTAAACCTCAGTCAAAACTCAGTCAAATTTAAAAAAACTAAAACTATTTACACAACAGTCCTTAAATTTTAAAAACAAATCTAATTATTTTCTGTATTTGGTCACAAAACACAGCAGGTAAATTCAGTTCATCCTAAATAATTTGTTCAATTAAAACTACATAAAACCAGACATTCTTCAAATGAAAACACATTTTCTGTGCCACCAGAGTCAGGTTCTTGTTGGGGTTTTAATTAAAATATTTTTAGCAGTTTATGTTTTCTACTTTCTTTTCATCCCAAATAAAAAAGTTTTTAACAAACATTCATGCAGTTAGCCACTGTTAGCATGTTAGCATGTGTTCTTTAAAACAAACTTCCTGCAGCTTTATTCTGAACTTTACAAAGTGCTCTATACCACCATCTTTGAGTCACGCACACACTGTCAGGCCTTCATCTTCATCCTCTTCCTCACAGCAGGCAGGAGATGGACACCTTGGTGGTGGAGAAGGGGACGGTGTCTGGTTTGGGACAAAAGAAAGATCAGCTGGAAACATTTCAAACTGAATCAGGAGTTTGTTGCTCTGTCTGAGTCTCACCTCTGTCCTTCAGCGAGCTGACGTACGCCTCCATGAACTCCTTCTCTCTGCTGTCCTTCACCTCCTCCTGCTGCTCCCTCCATCTTCTTCTCCTCTCCTTCCTTTTCTTCTCCTCCTCCTTTTTCTTCTTCCTCTTCCTTTCACTGGACGAGTTGTCGTAGAGACGGATAAACCTGTGGGGACATCGGGAGCCGTGAGAAGAGTCCAGTAAAAGTCTGAGCGGTCCTCAGGGTTCTGTGTTTGTGTACTTGATGTCTGGGTTGCTGCACAGCTTGGTGGGAACGCAGGTGAGCTCGTCGCCGCTGACCACGACCATCTTCAGGGTGGAGATGTTGGTGAGACACAAGGGAAGGTAAGAGAAGTTGTTCTTGTGGACGTACAAGGTGACGAGCTGCTCCAACCTGAAGACAGAAGCATTTTATTTACACTACAGCCAAAAGAACACCTGCTCTGTTCACATCCAGGTGTGATGACATCATCGCCTACCTGTCCATGTCCTGCGGCAGGTCGTTCAGGTGGTTGTTGCTCAGATCCAGAAGCTGCAGGCTGGTCATCCTCAAGGCACAGATGGGGATGGAGATGAACCTGTTCTCCGCAATGTCCAGGTGGACCAGCTGCTTCAGGCTGCTGAGCTGGAGAAGAGTTACACAATGACATCATCAACAGGTGACACAATGACATCAACAGGTGACGTAAAGATGTGATGTAATGACAACAGGTGACATACAATCAACGTGTTGTACAATGACATCAACAGGTGACACGATAACACGTTTTACAATGACATCATCGACATATGCAATTACATCATTGACATGTTTTACAATGACATCATTGTGACAGATTGACATCACCCTTGAACCTACACTCTCTCTGTCTCTGATGGAACCACTATCTTTAACAGGTTAAAAGGATTGTTTGGTCTCAGTCCCATTCTGAAAACTAGAACCTGGACCAGTTCCTCTCAGAACCCGTCTCACCTCAAACGGCAGCTCGGACAGGTTGTGGTTTCCTGCCAGTTCCAGTCTCTCCAGCTTTTGGCAGTCCCCGAGCTCTGGAGGAATACTGGACAGCCGGTTGTAGCTGACGTTCAGCGTCCTCAGCTCCGTCAGTTTACCTGAAGACACAGGTTTGTTGGGTAGAAGCTTCCATCAAACTGTTTCCTCTGATGGGAGGGTGGATGGTAAGGACCCAGGTTAGAGCTGTAAGAACTGGTTTTGGTTCTGGGGGGTTTAACTGAGTCTCACCTATCTCTGGCGGCAGCTCGATGATGGCGTTTTTTGGAATCTCGAGGACGGTGAGCTGAGTGAACAGGGTCAGGTAGTCTGGTAGCTGCCGGATCCTCGTCCCCCTGATGTGCCACTCCTGCAGGTAGGTCATCCACTGCAGCTCCCGGGGAAAGTCCTGCAGGACGGAGGTTTGAAAACACACAGACGTGATGGAAAGTTAACATCCTGTTTACCTACCAGCCAACGATCCCCGTCCAGCCGAAGGATCAGTTTGTTCTGCTCTGGATCTGGATCTGTCTCATCCTGTTGGGCTTCCTGATCCTGGTCTCCTAACAAAAACAGAAACCCAAAGTACTCATCAGGTACACAAACACAGGATAAATATTTATGTTTTATGGCAGAAAACCAATTTCTTTCACCTGAATATGTTAGAAAATCATGTTTACCTGCAAACAACTCTTCATTATTTATGATTTATTCATGTTAAAACAGTTTGTGTTTGACTGAAAACAAGTTTACCTTTGTTGATTTCACCTGTGTACAGATGTACGATGCGTGTATTTACCTGTGTACTGATGTACGATGGGTATATTTACCTGTGTACTGATGTACGATGGGTATATTTACCTGTGTACTGATGTACGATGGGTATATTTACCTGTGTACTGATGTACTGAAAAAATTTTGTAATTGATCAACTGAATGTTTGATGCAGTTTAACATTTTACACTTTCTGTTCATTGCTGCAGTAAGTTTAAAACAGACAGAGTTGGTCTCTGTGTTATCAGTGTTCTTTTTGTCTACAAACAAAAATGAGCTACGTTCTACGTCTGACTAAAAGGTACCACCTTCAGGGTTGTAACCAGGAAGAAACAGAAGAGGTTATAATGTTGATGTTTTTTGAGGAGAAGGGAGTTCTTGCAGAGTCTCTGTGCAGATCAGTCTGGACGGACTGGGATGTTTGGTCACTGAGGCCTGGGGCCTGTGTGTGTAAAACTGATTGGAGTCAGAAACAAGAAAAAAGCCTTTGAGAGAAATTCAGTGGATTCCTGCAATTATTCAGACATTCCATTTTGGATCATAGAATTTTTCTACAGTACGATGGATACATTTACCTGTGTACTGATGTACGATGGTTGTATTTACCTGTGTACTGATGTACGATGGTTGTATTTACCTGTGTACTGATGTACGATGGTTGCATTTACCTGTGTACTGATGTACGATGGTTGTATTTACCTGTGTACTGATGTACGATGGTTGTATTTACCTGTGTAC
>JARVJO010000393.1:1044728-1071920 GCA_031762555.1 Cynodonichthys magdalenae | reverse complement strand
CAGGAAATTAAGACTCATCCAGGTTTTTATGTCTTTGAGACAAGCTTGTAGTTTAAGTAACTGGTTGGATTCATCAGTTTAGTCACTGGTTGATCATCACCTGTGGTCCTAAAGCAGGAAAACACAAAAAAACTTTAAATACATTTTAATACAACACATTTACACAATAATCCATGTCAATATAATCAGAACGTAAGATGATTCAAGTGTGATAAAGTGAAAAATGATGCAGACACACACCTACACACACACACTCTGGTCCGTCTTGTGTTGTGGAAACATTTAAATCTCAGACTCTCCTTCAGGACTTTATGATTTATTCCAGCCCTTTAATTTAAACCCAGCCTCTCATTAAAGCATGTTGTTTCTCCAGGAATTAGCCTGATCCCATCCTGACTCCTCCCCTCTCCTGACCCTCCTTAACCTCAGCCCACCTCTGCAGACGGTCACACCTAATCCCCCTGCTCTCCATTACCCTGTACCCTAATCCCTCACTGATCGTCCCATGTATCTCCTAATCCCTCCGCTATCTGTAACCCCCCTCCCCCCGACCCGGTTCTAAACCCGACTCTAGGAACCGCTAATTGTGTGTGATATGTGTGACCGGCCAGAGGCTGGAAAAATGTGCTGCAGGGAGGCGAGGTGATAATCTGTGAGCGATGAGTGATGGAAGGCAGCAGGGAGCTCGGGTCCAGCCGGGCCGCTTTTAGAACTTACTCTGGTTTGGACCTTGGCTGCTGGAGAAGATGAACCGGTGTCGAGTCGGGTCTAAAACAGCTGCTTGGATCCAGTAAACCAGTAAACCCAGAGCTCTGACTTCAGACTCAACTCTGTCTTCACCAGGACCAACCGAAACAACGTCCTCATTACTGATGAGGAGACCCCCAATGTGGGTCCACCTGACCTGCATCAGTTGGATCCTCTCCTCTGAACACGCATCAAACTTTCTCCTTGTTTAAACAGTTCCAGGTTGTTTTCAGCTGTTTGCTTGTTTCATTTTATTTGTCAGACATGATTTTAATTTTTAATTTGTTTCTTGATCTTTATTTTTATCTCTGCTGCAACAAACCACTAACTCCAACACTAAAGGCATCAAATCATCTCTTCACATAAAACAGGATCTTTTCTGTGGTTTTATCAGATAAAGTTTGACTTTTTGTTAGTTTATTTGCAGTGTTTGTTTACTTTTCTTCTTCTGAATGGGTTGTTTACACCGAGACGTATTGACCAACAGAGATCAAAGGGTTTGTGTTGTTAAGCGGAGGGGTCAAAGGTCAGCCTGAGGGTCCAGGCGTCAGTATGTTAACAAGTCCTCATAAAGACACAGAGACCGCCATCAGAAACACACGTCGGGAGTGTTTGTGTGTGAAACCTGACGCTCGCCGTCAGCTGTCCTCGCCCTCCTCTTCCTCACCTTCCTGTGGCGTTTTCTGGATTATTCCATTTGTTCTTTTAGCTGCTGCTAATCCTCCTGACCCCAACACAGTCAGATATGTACGGCAAGCCAGGAGGGACACAAACACGCCACCTTCACTACTTTTAATACACAGTTTAAGAAGTCAGAACGTTGTTTTTTATGGTGCCCTGACTTATAAAACGGTGTTTTGCATGTTTCATTAGCTAGCTGCAAGGTAAAAGTGGTGTATTTGTGTCCTTCCTGGCTTGCCATAGAACAGAACCACCACGGCCCGACGCAGCACAGCTTCTCTTAGAGCCACTCAAAGTTAGGCTTCTATAAAAACCAAGCAGAACTTGACTTCATGAACGACTCAGAGCAAAGAAAACGTGATTCAGGGCGTGGTCGCAGCTGAGAGAACAGATTCTGACCCGACTGTGTTTTCAGGCTGAGGCAGGAGTGGCTGGTCCGCCTGGAGAACCGGAACAAACACCTGAAGAACCTCAACGAGAACTTCGTCAGGAAGGTGAAGATGGAGAAGTCAGCTGACCAGACATGAGCCAATCAGAGGAGAGCTGCTGTTTTTAAATAAATAAAATGAGTGTTGGATAAATTAACTCAGAGTTCTGTCTGTGATTTATAGAAACGCTGAGTCAGCACTTCCTGTTTTGATTTGTTTTTTATAATCTAAATTCTGCAGACTTTACTTTATCTGTTCTTTAAAAATGTTTGGCTAGTTCAGGAGATAACGTCTGTTTTTTGTCTTCTTGTGCTACTTTTAACCAGTTTTAGCATCTTGTAGCTTTTAGCTAGTCGCCTTTTGGCTGTTCTCTCTTCAGTTTCGTCCTCCTCTGTCGGTTTATCAACAGCTGCTGGTTTAAAAAAATCTGAGAAATGTATTGATTTTATTGCTTCATTTTTTTCTGTTCAGAAACACAAACGTCAGATTAAAGATCCTGTTTAACACGTCTTTTTTCTGCCTGACTGAGGTCAAAGGTCAGAGCTTGATTTAAAAACAATGTTCAGAAACAAAAACCGAAAGAAAGAAAGAAAGAAAAATCCGTTAAAGTAAAACAAAAAGTTCAAAATGACATGGATGAATCCAGACTGGATCAGGAGTTTAATAAAGTTATAAATAGTTTGCTTTATTTCTTAATATTCTCATCAGTATTGTGTTTACAGCTCCGGTCCAATCAAAATAGTGTTTAAATAAAGTGCAACATGCGTGTAAATTCATACAGGACATAAAAAATAACCTAAAATCTGCATCTGTAAACATGATTAAATCTTAGTTTTCTCTCTGTTACGTTTTATTTGATTTAATCAGAAGTTGTGTTGCTGTAATCTACTTTACTTTAAATATTTTATGATTATCCAGTTAGTAAAATAATCCCTCTGATTTGTGATTTTATTAAAAAGACAAAAATCTTCCTGCGTTTTAAATAAATATCTTAGTAAATTCTAAAGTTGAGGCTTTCCTTCTGTTGATTAAATTTTATATATTATTGAAGGTTTCAGATAAAACGCTTTAATGCACTAAAATCATGAAATTCCCCACAGGAAGGTCTTTTATGTTGAAATAACTTGTGATAAATGAGGTCATAACTAACATGTGACGTGTTTGAATCTGTAAACTGGAACATGATTAAACTTCAGCTGGTTTGGTTTTGAAATATTTTAACTTGTCTTTTAAAGTGACTCTTGCTGATTCAAACAGCTGACCTCAGAGAGATAAAGTCAGGTAATGAGGGGTCCCGGACCCCCAGGTCCAGTTTAACCTGAGCAGACAGCTGTTTTGATCCTTTCACAATAAGAGTCCTGTTGTTGTGACTTGGATCAGTACAGGCTGTGGATCGGGACCAGGGACGTGTTTTTGCTCATTTCCAGCAGTTTTCCTCTCAGTTCTGGTTTCTGCACTTCGACCCAGATGTACCGCGGGTTCTCCACGGGAGGAGGAGCCGCCGGCGCCGGCCACTCCACCTTCAGCCCGTCCTCGTCGCGCTGCACGCGGTCCGGCACCAGCGCCACCAGCGTGTTGAGGCACACGCCGTCCGTCCTGCCGTGCTGCCGCCCGTTGTGCTGCACGCTGAACACGCCCAGCGTGTTGACCTCGTGGTCCGAGTAGGACGACGGCACGGCCTCCTGCGCCACCATGTTGGCCGCCCAGGTCACGGCGTGGGTCTTCAGCGCCGCCGCAGTGGGGAGGTGGGGCAGCGGGACTGTGGGACAGGAAGAAGAGTCGGATGTTTTCACCAAAATAAATCTGTCTTTTAAAGGGTCAAAGTGGTACCTCGCACCAGCAGGACCCAGACCTGCTCTGTGGCGCCGACGAACACCAGGACCAGTCTCTGGATCACGTGACGGCAGCTCAGGTCCAGAGGGAGAGTGACAGGATGCCAGGGATTCCTTTGGTACCTGAAGGCAGCACAGTCAGGGTTAAACCTCTCCTGGGTCCAGGCTGCTTCTGTTCAAGGTAATAAACTAAATCTGGTTTGATTCTAATTTTTATTATCTGTGTTTTATTTCTGACGAGTCTCAGCAGGAGCTTTTCTCTTCCTTTGTATTTTTATTATAATGTTTTACAACCACACACTAATTTACCTGCTACACACAAACACAAGTTCATCGTCCTACTTGAGTCCGTATTCGATGAGACGAAGGATGTCCCGTCCTCTGAGGGGGAGGGAGGACTCTCTGTCCCACCAGGAGGCCTGAAGAGACTCCTGATCTGCTGCAGACAGAGTCTTCAAACTTCCTCCTGGTGGACAGGAAAAGACTGAAGCTCATCTGAGACACACCTTCAGGCTCCGCCCCCTAACATAAACAGCTCTGTGACCTCTGACCTGTCACCCTGGCTATGAAGATGAAGCGGATCCACTGAGGTCCCTGCTCCTGGATCAGCAGCATTGTGATTGGCTCGCAGTCAAACCCCGCCTCCTCCTTCACCTGTGGTTTGCACGGTGCAGCAGTTTTTAGTCAGGAAACATCGGCTCCGACTCATAAAGGAAATTCATGAGGAGGGTGTCGCCATGACGACAAACTGATGCTGGAAACAAACTGCAAGCAATGGAGGCGTGTTTGTTTCTCACCTCCCTCCTCAGCGCCTCCTCCAGACTCTCCCCCACCTCCACCCTCCCTGCAGGGAGGTACCACTGCTTATAACAGTCCTGCTTGGCCTCCTGCACCATCAGCACCTCCTCCTGCAGCAGACAGACAACTGAAACCCTTACTCAGGGACTAACTGATGAACCTTTCCCTCA
Source organism: Cynodonichthys magdalenae (assembly GCA_031762555.1). NCBI lineage: Eukaryota > Metazoa > Chordata > Actinopteri > Cyprinodontiformes > Rivulidae > Cynodonichthys > Cynodonichthys magdalenae. Next base: position 1,067,264 of record JARVJO010000393.1, on the reverse strand, counting down.
GAGCGGCGTCGGCTCACCTTGTCGTTAAAGATGACGCCGCAGACGATGTAGGTGACGTTCTTCCTCAGAGTCGCCGGCTTGCTCAGCTCCAGGCCGACGTCACAGATGCCGACCTCTGACCCCTGGCCGCTCAGCAGCCTTTCCACCTGCTCCTCCACCTGCCGCTGCTCCTCCGCCGTCACCTTCATGTCTGCGGAGAACAAACTCACGTTATTTTCTCTGTTCAGACAATAAAAACGGTCTAAACTGTATTATTTAAATATAAAAAAACTGATAAATCTAAAGAATTAGTAACATATGTCACAAACCTCAGAACATGTTTGAACATTTTATGAGTTTATTAAGATGTAGTTCCTTATGTAAAAGTGGGATGGACCTGTTAACACAGGGTTTGAACAAACAGCTCACCAGGTAAATATTAAGCAGGAGGAACCCAAAATAAACCGATACAGACATAATGTTAAACTATTCCAGCACCTGTTTTATGTTTTACATTTAATTTATTACTATAAATTCTGCTATCAGACAATTGAGATGAAACATAAAATCTGTATGTTGATCATATTTTAACACATCTTCAATCTTTTATTTATTTAGATTTAGTTTTGTTTTACCATCCTGGAGTAAACAGTCCACCGTTACTTCCCAGCTTGCTAACAGGAAGCTAACTTATCGACATAAAAACAGAAAAACGTTTCAAGTTTATAAATAATCTGTCAATCTGAAACATTTAGCGTTTATTTATAAAAGTTTCATCAACATGAACCACAAACCTACCTGGGTTTGTTTATTTTTCAGTCTCCGAATCTTTGTTTTTGACAGAAAGACGAAACGGAAGTGAACGCAAATCCATTTCCGGGATTGATTTTTAATTTTTTTAAATTCATAAAATAATATTAATATTGTTTGAACAGTGATAGAATTTTTCGTATACGTTTTTATAAATGTTTTGTATTGTTGTGAGCTCTGAATTATTATTTTGTTGCGTTTCACCGGAAGTCACGTGTTTTGTAGTTTTCATGTCCGCTGCGTTCGTCGTAAAGCTAAGGTCACGCTGCCGCTTTTAGAACATGTTTTTACACGAATCTTTGCTATTTCAGAGTCGTTTCTTTGTTAAAGTGACTTAAATAAATGATTTGACTTGATAAAACTGTTTTACATCAGGGAACATTTGTGGTACAGGTGAGTTATCGATCTTTGGTTGTTGTTTTGTTCATATTTTCTGCTCTTGTATCTTTTGACTCAGTTTGTCAGATTATTTTGTAGTTTTAATGCAGTGTAATCTTGTCTTGAGTGACGTTCTTATGCATCACCTTACTGTAAGGAGTATTTTCTGTTTGTTAAAATACATTGTTTTTCGGTCTTTTTATAAATTAAATGAAAAATTTTAAATAATTTTATCAAAACATTGCAGCTAACGTCTAAATGAAAACATTAAAACCTCAGAAAGTCTGAAGAACTTTTAATAAAATAAATATTTGAAAGAATTAAAAGAAAACCTGTCTGCTTGGAAGTAAAATCTAAGCGAGGACCACATCAGGACTTTTTCTACAGAGCTTTTGTTTGTTTTTGTTCTGTCACCTCAACTTGTTATTTTTTTTCCTGCAGGTAAACGTTTCATCCTGAAATGTTCTGAAACATCTGCTGCAGCTGGAATCAGCTCCTGCTGACATCATGTCTCCATCAGGATCTGCTCTCTGATCAGATCCTTCACCTCTGCGGGGTCTGAGGTCGGCTCCCGGCGATGTCGCGGCACAGCCGGCTGCAGAAACAGGTCCTGGCTCTGTACCGCCAGTTCCTGCGAGCCGGTAAGGACAAGCCGGGCTTCGTGCCCCGAATCCGTGACGAGTTCAGGGAGAACTCTCGCATCAAGAAGACGGACGTGATGCACATTGAGTATCTGTACAGGCGAGGCCAGAGGCAGCTGGAGCAGCTGAGGGACGTCAACACCAAACAGCTGGGCTCCTTCTCTAAACCTGAAGACCCCAGCTGAAACCACGAGACCACTAAAGACGTCACATAGACCCTAAAACTCACCATTTCACCAATCTGCTGCGTTCATGGTGTGAAGAAAACGTTATGTTGTGGACATTATAATGACATTAAAACTCATATGAACAGAAAAAAGGACTAATTATAATTCTTTAATCTGTTATTTCATTAATAAAAAAGGTCATCATGGTCAATTCTGTATTTTTCAAAATGATAGTGACGTTCCATAGATATGTTGCCAGTTTAAAAATACAAACTTTGTTAATAACAATAATTGTAACAAACAACAATACAATTTTTTTTATTAATCTAAGACTTTTTTGCATTATTTATGGTAAAAACATAACAAAAATATCAGTCATTTTTATATATGTGATTATATCTAGAGGAAATAAAATCTTTGGAAATATTTTTTATTTTTGCTGTTACTGGGTAAGACTTTAACCTCAACATAAACATCAATATTAAATATTAGTTATTTATGTTTAAAAAAAAAAGTCACGTGTTTATGTGTTCTGTAATTTTTAAACTGTTTAAAATGTCTTTTGTTGGATATAAAATGTGTCCTTACAGTCAGTTTTGCAGCAGGTGGCGCTGCTGCTCTTTATCAGCATCAAATTAAATCGACGAAGAAGAAGAAGTAAACAGGAAGTCAGATTTTTTTTGACGAAGGTTTTTTGTTTTTGGCATTTTTCTCTAAACGGCGATTTCTAGCTGCAATTAGCAGCTATGTGTAATATTTAATTGTATTCTTAATATCATAAATATCCGCTGTTTGTAGTTAGTTTTTGATATCGTTCTGTTTTTGGCCATGTCCGGTTCGGGAGGCGAAATGAGCAACGCGCAGTTGTTTCAGCAGGTAAATTTAAAAAACACACAAATTAGTAACCTAGAATTTTTCAGTTTTCCAAAAATGATGATATTTAAAAAGAGTGTCGGTGATGTGAACAAAAACAGCAGAGCTTAGAGACGACAAACTAAAGATACAATTTATAAATACACTTCTCTTCACTGTTTACATTTTAAAATATACAGCTAAACTAACAAAAACCAAAGTATTTTACAAAACATAAGCACTTTGTCAACATACAAACAAACAAAATGACACTTGCCTATTATACTTTAAATGTTATCATTTTATTAAATAGTAAAAACAATAAAAGAAAGTTACATTTTTGCCAAAGTGTAAATCTGTCACATTTTCTTGAAGGATGTGATATTCTCATCACACACAGATGTATAAATTCTCATTCTAATCATTTCTGTGTTTCTTTCTAACCCATCCCTCTGCTGCAGATGGCTCTGCTGCGGTGGCTCAGCTCTCAGTCAGATGCAGACAGGAAGATGTTGACGGCGGTGACAGGTATTCAGGTTGGCAGAGAGCTGCTGAATCGGATCACCGGTCAGGACAAAGTGGACTCTTACAAGGTGAGCTAATGACTGATGTTTCTGAAGGTTGTAAATTACTGTAACACATAGGAAAACACACTTAATGTTTTATGTTTAGTTTGCAGTTGTTTTATTACAGATGACGGTTAATAGCAAAGTCGTGGATGTTTTATTCAATGTGAGTCCTTTCTGAGATCAGTTAAAGGTCCAATCTTCCACATGTAAACATAACTGGGTTTTAAAACCAAACTTTTCAGAACTTTGTTAAGATAAGACCATTGGCTGTATTATAGACCGATCTGACAAAATGTGAAAACGTTCCTTTTCAAGGAATTAAGGAAAAACAGACTGTATTTGACCTGAATAAAGTAAAAATAAAATACAAAAACAATGAGATCAGTATGGTTTTATATTTAAACCTTCATACTTATACAATATTGTTTAGCTTCCAGGCCTCAGCAGCAGAACAAATGATGAAATGATTGACCTAAAAAACGCTCATGCAGCTATAATTCATGTTTTTGTTTCCTCTCAGAGAGCTTGCATCCTGAGCATCGCAGAGTTCATCAGGCAGAACCCGAGAGCCTCGAAGGCCCAAATCAACGCTGAGGTGGAGAAGAATGTTCTGATATTCGCTGCAAGAGTTAAAGCTCTGGAGACAGCTTCAATATTCTAAAATGATCAGAGGATCCCTCCATGTTTCAGAAAAAACAAAGAAGAAGAACCTGGATGACTGAAACAAAATTATCTTTTAAACATATTCTGTTTTCTGTTCTGTTGTTTGTTAAAACTAAATGTCTACAGTTTTAAAACCTTTGGACCAAAACCAAACCAAAATGTTGTTTCACAATTAAAATCTACTTTTTGTTCTGATTTGCTTCTACTTTAAAAGCTTTGAAAAAGTGTTTAATGTTGCAATAAAAAAAAGTTCAGATTAATTTCTGCTGTCCGGTTTAATTTTTTTTATAGTAATTTTCCAATAGTTTATTTTTATTTGAATTAGACTTTAACTAAACTGAAAGTTGAGCCAAACATCACTTAGCTGTTTTTGAATTAATCTAAAATTATTTAGAAAAAGACGATTCATTTCAAGGTTACTATTTTATTCTGGAATTTCTTTTGAAACGTCCCTGTGACGTCACATAAAACTCAACCAGATTTTTGCTTCATCCAATTGGCTTAATTGTCGTCGTTGTCCCGCCCATTTCCCCACACTGTCTCTTTTATGATTGGACAACGTAACGTGCGTCATTACAGCGTGCTCTCTGATTAGTTGTAAGAAAATGGCGGGGGGAGTCGGGTTTTAGAAAGCAAAACACTTTTCGGTTCGGCCAACATTTACAAGAATTCACGCCGCATTGTGTGTTTATGACGGACAAATAGTCATTAAATACGGCTTCTTAAACAACATGGAGCAGTGTCAGGATAACCAGGAGGTTTCTGAGATGACAGAACAGCTGGAGAAGTAAGTGAACTAACTTTAACGAGTACTTTTTTTAAGTTCTTAAGTTAGCATCAGAGCTAACTAGCTTCGGGATGATTGTAAATATAAGTTAGCCCAACTAGCATCACGGAGGCTAAACAATGTGTTCTGCGGAACATGAGGAGGTCATTCAATGACTGAATAAGGTGTGTTGGAACAGGGGAACAAGTAAAACATGCAGGACTGCGGCCCTCCAGGTCCAGGTCTGCCCACCTCTGTTTAAACAAACAGCAGATATCGTGTTTTCATACAAAGCAGGACTAATAAAACAAACAGGTCATTATAGCTGAATGTAACAAGACCCTTAACCCCCCAGCTGATCCCCGGGCTCAGCCCACTGCTCCACGTGTGATGGTGGTTAAATGCAGAGAATTAATTTCCCCATCAGGGGATCAATACAGTGTAAAAAAACAAACAAAAGAAACAGTTCTTGCAAAATGTCTAGTTTTGAAGCAAACTTAACTGTTTTTATTTGTTCTGTAAATCATTGATAAGAAGTGCTTGATTAAAATCCACAATTGTATTCTTAAAGTTACATAGTTGTTTAATAGTTTAGGGAACAAATGTTTGTATTTTGGGGGATAAATGTTTTGGAGGAGTCCAATTTTAGCACAACACCATCTTGTTAACATTTTACAGACAGATTTAAACTAGTGGCCTAAATTAAAAATGAGGACATTTATTACCACTTTTTATAAAAACAAATAAAAATCCTGTATTTACGCAGGGCAAAGAGATTGAAACGGTTAAAATCTCTTTAATGCCAGGAGGAAACATGCGCGGACTCAGATCAGCTTTTGGTAAAACAGATTAAAGCTGAATCTGTAATGAAGTTTGGACGTTTTTTTTTTCTTCTGTGTTTGTGATTCTAATCCTGACTTTATTTTGGCAGGTCTCTGTCCATCGACACAGAGGACAACATAAAAGAGTACAACAGGTATTTGACAATTTACACACAAACTAAAGAAACAGGATTTAGATCTTTTCTACTGTATTTTACACCTTCATGCATCTGAATTTAAACATTGCTTGTTTTAAAAGCATGTTCAGTTTTGTATTCGATTTTATTGATTTTGTTTTTCTGAATTACTTTTGAATGTGCTGTAACAAAATTACAGCTTCCATCACGTAACTCAAACAAGTTTTCCAGTCAACAAAATACAGAAAAGTTTTGTCTTTTCTTTTTCTTTCAGGTTGAATTCAGACGGTAAAAATGCTGCCAAAGAGGGGGACATCAAGAAAGCTCTGGATCTGTTCAAACAGGCTCACAAACTTTATCAGACTCCCAAATTAGAGCGCAGAATAAAAAAAATTGAAGAAGTCCTGACTCAGACCAACTTGGAGGATGAGGATGAGGACGACGAGTTTGTAAACGTGAACAACAGCGGTTTGATGCTGTACAGAGAACTTTACGACAAACTGTACAACTACCAGAGAGACGGGGTCTCCTTTCTGTACGGCCTCTACCGAGATGGACGGAAAGGAGGAGTTCTGGCGGACGACATGGGGCTCGGGAAGACCATCCAGGTCATATCGTTCCTCTCTGGCATGTACGATAACGAACTGGCAAACCACACGCTGCTCGTTATGCCAACGTCCCTCATCACAAACTGGACCAAGGAGTTCTCCAAGTGGACTCCCGGCATGAGGGTGAAGGAGTTTCACGGGGCCAGCAAAGCTGAGAGGACCAGAAATTTGGAGAAGGTTCAGAGGAGGGGGGGAGTCATCATCACCACCTACACCATGCTGATGAACAACTGGCAGCAGCTGGCTTCATATCAGGGGCGGGAGTTCATTTGGGACTACGTGATCCTGGACGAGGCCCACAAAATAAAGAACTCTTCCACCAAAACAGCCAAGAGTGCATACGCAATCCCCTCCAAGAACAGGGTTCTCCTGACGGGAACTCCGGTCCAGAACAACCTGAAGGAGATGTGGACGCTCTTTGACTTCGCCTGCCAGGGAAGTCTCCTGGGAACAGCGAAGACGTTCAAAAGTGAATACGAGAACCCCATCACCCGCGCCCGGGAGAGGGACGCCACCCCTGGAGAAAAGGTCCTCGGTTCTAGGATGTCCGAAAACCTCATGGTTTTGATAAAACCATACTACCTCCGCAGGACTAAATCAGAAGTGCAGAAGAAGAGCAGAGAGGAAGGATCGGACAACAAAGATGAACAAGTCCCCCGTGAGCGGTCCCAGTCTGGAGCAGTTATGCCAAAACTGACCCGAAAGAACGACCTGATAGTCTGGACTTTCCTGAGCGCCATCCAGGAGGACATTTACAGGCAGTTCATCGGCTTGGACCACATCAAGGAGCTGCTGATGACCACCAGGTCTCCTCTGGCTGAGTTAACCATCCTGAAGAAGTTGTGCGACCACCCAAGACTGCTTTCTGCCAACGCCATCGCAAAGCTAGGTCTGGAGGAGAGTCCTGAGGACGGGTTTCAGAGCGAAACCACAGAAACAGACACCAACAGCATCGCCAACATTTCAGATGAAACTTTAATATCAGAGTCCGGAAAGCTCGTCTTCCTGCTGGCGCTTCTGGACAGGCTCAGAGAGGAAGGCCACCGGACCCTCGTCTTCGCTCATTACAGGAAGGTGCTCGACATCATTGAGCGAATCCTGGGCAACAGAGGCTTTAAGGTCCTGAGGCTGGATGGAACCATTACCCAGATCACAGAACGAGAGAGACTCATCTCCCTCTTCCAGACCGACAGAAGGTACTCCGTCTTCCTCCTCACCACTCAGGTGGGCGGAGTCGGCATCACCCTGACCGCAGCAAACAGGGTGGTCATCTACGACCCCAGCTGGAACCCAGCGACCGACGCCCAGGCTGTGGACAGAGCGTACCGCATCGGACAGACGGAGAACGTCATCATCTACCGGCTGATCACCTGCGGCACGGTGGAGGAGAAGATCTACAGGCGGCAGGTTTTCAAAGACTCCCTGATCCGACAGAACACCGGGGACAAGAAGAACCCGTTCCGGTACTTCAGCAGGCAGGAGCTGAAGGAGCTCTTCCTGCTGGAGGACCCGCGCTCCTCGTCCACCCAGCTGCAGCTGCAGGCCATGCACTCCCGACACCGGCAGACCGACCCGAGTCTGGACGAACACATCGCCCACCTCCACGCCATGGACATGTTCGGCATATCTGACCACGACCTCATGTTCTCCCTCGATGTCCACCACGACGAAGCCCCCGAGAACCAGGAGGAGCATCAGTACATCGAGGGGCGGGTCCAGAAGGCTCAGGAGCTGATGAGGGCCGAGTCTGAGCTGCAGGTGGGTCCAAAACCAAAAATTATTATTGGACTTAAAAACAGCCAACCAAGGTGACCAAAGCACTTTACAGTAAGAATCACATCACAAGAAATGTCGGGGCAGAGCCGTAAAGAGCTTTGAAAACAAACAACATTTTAAAATCAATGTAAAGAGAATAAACAGGTGATCTGCTCACCTCTGGAGGTGTTGGTTAAAAGACAGGCAGCCGTGTTCTGAAGTCGTCTTAGGGAAGCCTGAGGAACGCCAACATAAAGTCCACAATAATCAAGTCTAGAGCCTGATGAATGCATGAATGGCTTTCTCTAAAGAGAGATTTAACTCGGTCAGTAGTTGAAGATGGTAAAAGCTAGATTTGACTACAGAGTCAACTTGTTTATTAACTTTAAGCTCCTGATCAAATATCACCTCTGGGTTTCTGATAGTTATATTAAGGTTAAAAGCAGGACACCAAATAAAATACATTCTGTCTTTTTATGATTTAAAACAGTTTTCCGCAGCCACTGTGTAACAGTTGTTAATGCCTGGTTTAAGAGACGAGCAGATTTGTAAGTCACTGTGTGAGTTGTGTTTCTCCTAGTGGCAGCATTTAAAAGGAGAAGAGATGTGGACCAAGGTCTGAGCCTTGTGGCACCTCACATAAGAGGAGCACTGGAGGAAGATAAATTATTGATTATGACGGAGAATGTTCTGTCTGTCAGACAGGAAGTAAACCACTTCAGTGCGTTGCCACGGATACCAACGAAATGTTCTGAAGGAGTCAGAAGGACAGCGCCGGGTCAAAGGCTGCTGTAAGGTCTGATGGAACCAGAACAACAGGATTCTAACTGTCAACATTTTTTTTTTTACTTTATCTGAATGATTTAAAAATGAACATTAATAAAACTAAAATAAAAACAGTTAATGCTGAAATCTGTAAGTATGAAAGTTAAAAAACCCAAAAGTGTCCTGAATGAGCTGAAGGTTTTGGTTTATAAACAGCTAAAGAGGAACAAAGTCCTCAGAAGGAGCTGGACTGAAATAATAAAAACATAGAATATTGTTCTCGTTTTTAATAAACTCAGAGAGAACAGGTTCAGTTATCTGCTGAGTTTATTCATCTGGATGGTTCTGATTGGCTCCTGCAGTTTGTTCATGTGTTTGGTCCCACTCAGACCTGCAGAACCCTAACGGGTTTTTGTGTTTCCCTGCAGAAGCAGATCACAGAGAGCGTGGCGACTAACACAGAACCAGCCTGGTTGAGAAACCCGCCCAGCACCAACAGCAGAGAGAAGAGACCCAGAAACCCTAAACCCAGTCCCTCACTCCCTCACACCGACAGCAGCTTCAACGCCTGTCCGTCTCCCGCTGTGGTGGATCTGGACCGGTCCGGTTCTGGAGGAGAGGACTGCCGAGACAATCTGAGCGTTGAAGTCATCGATCTGACCGCAGACGTCTCTCCTCAGCAGGACTCCATGAACGACAGAGACCCGATGGACAAATCATCGGAACACGACCCCAGCCTGCTGCAGACGACAGCGGATCACATCGAGGGACCAAACAGAACCGCTCAGTCTGAGCTGGACTTGAACCACACCAACCCGCTCCAGAACAGAACCGCTCAGTCTGAGCTGGACTTGAACCACACCAACCCGCTCCAGAACAGAACCGGTTCTGTCCTCCAACAGTCCAACTCCAGCTTCAGAGCACAGAGCTCCAGAGTGAGCGCTGAGCTTGAATCTCTGAATGGAAACTTTAACTTGGAGCTGGACGACAGCGAGGAAGAGGAGCAGAAGACTCAGGCGAACAACACTGAAGAAGATCTGGAGACTGAGGAAGAGGAGCAGAAGCTTCTGTCTCAGCTTCAGACGACCGGCACCTTTGATGTCCTCAGGTCTCTGTCGGAGAGTCAGAACCGCCGAACTTCAGGTCTGGACGAGTCCGTGGACGACTCCATCGTGACCACCAAGAAGAGGAGGGCGGCTGTGATTTATGACAGCGAGGAAGACGAGGAGGAGCAGCAGCGGAAGGGTCCGCCGCTCAACGACTTATTTCAGGTTCTTGGAGCGTCCACACCAAAATCTGCTTTGTCTCCTCGCCGGCGGAGGAGGAAGAGCGTCGGAAACCTGTCAAAGGCGTCCCAGCTGTCCCTCCTCCGGTCCATCATCAACGATGTCAACATTCAGGAGGAAGACAAGAGCGGCGATGAAGGTGGCAGTGATGAGTCGGGGTTAAACTTCGAGGAAGAGGAAGCTGTAGATAGGTCAGCAGAGGACATGGAGAATGATGAAGATGATAAAGACCTGATCATTTCAACTCACGAGGAAGAGACCGAGGAAGAGGAAGCTGTAGATGGGTCAGCAGAGGACATGATCAGTGATGATGAAGATGTATCACAGTCACCCTCTGAGTTGAAACAAAAAGACCCGGAGGAAGAGACCAGCGAAGAGGAAGAGGAGGAGAGCATGAGCTTCAACCTGGAGGAGTCCAGCGGTGAGCCCGAGCTGGGCCCCGGTGAGACGATGGACCGGTGCGCCGCCGAGTCCAGCAGCGAGTCCGAGACCTACAACTCGCTGGTCCTCAGAGGGAAGGAGTGCTACAGCCAGGCCAGACTAGACGACGCCCTGAGCTTCTTCCTCAGAGCCATCGACATGAAACCAGGAGACCCCGAGGTCCAGTTCCTGACCATCCAGCTGTACCGCCAGCTGACTCAGAGACAATAAGACCTTTATATATATTTAAACTTTTGTTTTGTGAAACTCATGAGTGTTAAGTTCCATAAGTTTCACTTCCTGTTTAGATAAATCTGCAAAGGTTTTTGTACTAAATTGATAAAGTTGGCTGAAAAAATAAAAATCAGTATCCAGATGATGTAAAAAAAGTCTGTTCTGTATAAATTGTAATTTTTGAATGACTGTTACTTAAATGATCTCTTAACAATTACAGAAAGTAAATTAACAATAAAATAAAACCTTTAAAATAATTTTGTCAGATTGTGTTGTGAATGACTCTCAGCTACTACCACATGAAGTTTAGCTTAATATCTGTAAAACTTCTTACCAGTTTGTATTGTATTAATTGAGTTGCAGATGTTCATCCACATTGTTAAAATAAATTCCAAAATGCTTGACTGTAATAGCTCAGCTACTACCACCCAAGATTTATCCTAATCTCTAAATGAGTCTCAGATATTTATATTTTTGTCTTTAGCGTCTTGAATTGGGCTGACTAAATTTTATACAGATGTATCCACATGTTCATTAGATATTTTGCTAACAGACAAAAGTTATGTTTTTCTCTTTCATGAGCAGGTGATGGGTACATTCATTTCTTCCTTCACTTCATAATTTTTTTTGCTAAATTCAGAGAAATACAATTAAAAAAAAGTAAATCATGAATAATTGTTTCATTTGTTGAATGTTTGTGATTTTCGATGGTGTAATAAAATAATACAGAACATAAAAAAACGAGAATTTATAAGGGAAAATATAAAGATCCTGAATGAGACTTTGAATCCTGTACCACGTGATACTTATACGTCACTAAATCCTGCTTAAATCCAGTTCAGCCAATCACAAACGAGGGACAGCGCAGCTTCATTTACATGCAGTTTGTATAAGAACCGCCTGTCTGAGTTCAGGAATCATTCATCTCTGTGATTCTACCGAGAAGAGGAAATGCCTGAACCCGCCAAGTCCGCGCCCAAGAAGGGCTCCAAGAAAGCCGTGACTAAAACGGCCGGCAAAGGAGGCAAGAAGAAGAGGAAGACCAGGAAGGAGAGCTACGCCATCTACGTGTACAAGGTGCTGAAGCAGGTCCACCCCGACACCGGAATCTCCTCCAAGGCCATGAGCATCATGAACTCCTTCGTCAACGACATCTTCGAGCGCATCGCCTCAGAGGCTTCCCGCCTGGCTCACTACAACAAGAGGTCCACCATCACCTCCAGGGAGATCCAGACCGCTGTCCGTCTGCTGCTGCCCGGAGAGCTGGCCAAGCACGCCGTGTCTGAGGGCACCAAGGCTGTCACAAAGTACACCAGCTCCAAGTAAATCATTGCTGCAGTGATTCAAACCAACGGCTCTTTTAAGAGCCACTCACCCTAACTGAAGAGTTTGTTCCTTGTTCTGTTCTCAATGTTCATCAATGAGTCTGCACTCTGCCTGATCTGCCACTACATCTTTAAATATTTGTAGATAAATGTATGCATTTTTAAGGAGAATTTTGATCTTTGAGTAATAAATCCATTTGTACACATGACTTTTCCTTTGATTCCTGCATCAAAAGCGCATTTATACTTATAGTAATCTATGAGTGATGGTCTGTCATGAACGTTTCGGTTCCCCATTAAGTGTTTTTAGAGCCGTGGGCGTAACGGACGCAGGTACGTGTGGGACATGTGTCCCGCACCACGACAACGCCAGTGCCTCGTAGTTGTGAAGCTTGGAATTGTTAGAATAGAAGGAAATTACCTTTCACGTGACAGGTATAACATTCTCTAGATTGTATTTGAGCCATAGTCTGCATGATTTTCACCATTATGACATTGTTTTGGGAGCATAAACTTGTCCTGCTCAGAATTCATTAATAGTTACTTTAGTCTACGGTATTAAAAGTAACTGTCAAGATTATACTAGAATAAAAGTAATATGACAATTAAGTCATGTTACCATAGTTGAGATCTGTTGAGCAGTTCGATGGAACAGCAGCCTGTGCAAATAACGTGAGAATTTATCATTTTATAACTTCACAATATTCCTCATTTTACCAGGCTGTACAGGAAAATGTAATTTCCCTTCATGGATTAATAAATTATTAGTATTAATAACTTAATTTAACTGAGTTAATGTATCCAGTCAGAATGAAACTGTTAAGTTTAATATAAAGATCTTATGAAACCATTACCAACTGTATCCCTTATTCAGAAGATAAAACGAATAAATGAATAAAGTCAAACATTTAGTTTGTTGTTGCTGTGGTTTTGTTCTTAGGTTTCCTAAATTCATTCATTCATTCATTCATTCATTCATTGCAATTCATATAAAGCCTAACATAAATTGATTTTTACACTACTTTATCATTACAGTTTGTGAAACATAAATTAATTGTATGTGGGATCAATACAGTTGTAGTTTTTAGTCACGTAAGAAGTGTAATATATTGTTTTTGGTACCTGTTTTTCTCAAATTCTGTGTCTGAATAAATGAAGGTGCTGTACTTACGTAAATCCCAGTTAATGTGCTTCAGCAGAGCTACACCGTATGTGTCAGAAACCAGCAAAAAGCAAAATACTCTGCCAAACATACTCTAAGTTGAGTCATGCTGTTGGAGGTGGATGTTTGCTAAATGCCAATAAAACTAGTAAGAATAGGCTACTATTGTTATATTACATTAATGCTCTGAGATAAACCCAATCCTTTTTAGTTTATGTGCAGAAGTTGCTTACGTCTTTAAAATAAATTTTTACTGTCACCATAGGAGAAATTAGCATATCCAGCAGAAACCATGACGATGAAGGGTCCTCTCAAGACAAGACAGATTCAGATATTTTACAATTACTCATTAATTTAATACTTTTAATTTGTTATTGTTTCTTCTTAGGTCCAAAATAAAAATGGAACCAAACTTCCCATCACTAACAACTGTTACTATAGAATATGACTCAGTCTAAAGAAATAGATCCACTGGATGGTTCTTTGTCTGAGGAGCTCCTTAAGCTGTCTCCTGGAGAGATGAAGTTTCATTAAAGAACCCCTCCACAGGACCTTTTTCTTTTTGATTTTTCTGGATTGAGATGCATCAAAATAATCTGTATGGAGCGTGTGTGTGTGTGTGTGTGTGTGTGTGTGTGTGTGTGTGTGTGTGTGTTTTTAATGTCATTTCCACGACTGCACATATATTTTCATTGTATATCAACATAAAACAGTTACCTGCAGGCATATCTTCCCTGTGTGGTGTTTACAATTATAAACTTCATGACACTTAGTAGTGATTTTCCTGTAACTACTTTCTAAACAACCACCAAATGTAGTGTAGATGCAGACCAAATCAAGCCATTTTTTCCCCCCCCCATTCAAAACAAACCTAATCTGGTAACAATTTTGATGACTTTTAAATAATAAATGGAGTAATGTTTGTTAATATAAAAAAAACATATTTTATATATAAATACAAATTATAAAACACCAGCCATTACCAACATAAATAAAAAATACAGAAGATGAGCTCTTTAGGAAAATGTGGTGGCTCTGAAAAGAGCCTTTGTTGCACTGAGTGCGGATCATGCAGCTGTTTATTTCTTTGCCTTCTTTGCTGCGGGCTTCTTGGCGGGAGCTTTCTTGGCCGCGGGCTTCTTAGCGACCTTAGCCTTCTTAGGAGCGGCCTTCTTAGGGCTCTTGGCCACCTTTTTGGCCACCTTCTTAGCCGGTGCCTTCTTGGGTGACTTCTTGACCGCCTTGGGCTTCTTGGCAGCGGGTTTCTTGGCTGCTGTGGTCTTCTTGGCGGCGGCAGCAGGCTTCTTGGCTTTAGCGGGAGCCTTCTTCTTCACAACCTTCTTGGCCGGTTTGGCGGCTTTGGGCTCCTGCTTGGCGAGCTTGAAGGAGCCAGAGGCCCCGGTGCCTTTGGTCTGGCTCAGGGTGCCCTTGGTTACCAGCTTGGTGACGGCGGTGTTGATGCGTTTGTTGGCCTTGCTGACATCCACTCCTTTCCCAGCCAGAACCTTCTTAAGCGCCGCCAGAGAGACGCCCTTCCGCTCCTTGCAGTCAGCCACGGCGGACACGATCAGCTTCTGGATGCTGGGGCCCTCCTTCTTCGCCTTCGGTGCGGCCTTCTTCTTCGGGGCTTTCGCCGCGGCTTTGGCCGGTGCAGCTGCTGGTGCTTCTTCTGCCATGTCAAAGTTTGTTTTCGCGCTGTTTGCTCTAAACGTCTCGAGCTCAGGGCAAGAGGCGGGACTTATAACAGACATGAGAACCGTGAAGAAGCAACTCACTCCGCCGTTGTGCTGCCGCCTGAAAGACGGTCTCACTTGTGTTTTCTCCGCAACGTTTTCGTCAAAATATCCTGGTAAAACAAACACTTTCTTAAATAATTTTATCTGTAGCAGACAGAAAACCCTCTTCTCTTCAGACTGAGCTCGTTTTTAACTCCCAGAACGTTTTTATTTTCCTCCAGGAGGCTTCAAACCTGTCAGATACTTGGTCACTTCGTGCCGCTCGCAGGGAGTTTTCTTAAAGTTTTGCTTTCTAAAATGTCTAAAATTATTTCGATTAAAAATGTAAAGTGTTTTTTCTGATAGTGAAGACACCCGAGGACAGAATGACGGTGGATTGGTGCCGGTGGGATTGTTTGTTGAGTTTTAACGGGGTGGTTTTTGGTGGATGTTAACACACGGAGGCTGCTGTTGTTTCAGATGGATATTTGTATCACAGGTGATCAGATTGTACAAACTTTATGTCTCCATAAAACCTGGACCAAACTGAAAACACACTTTATTAGTTAGTTATCATTAATAAAACACTTCATTTATCATGTTTGTGGTGAAATTTATGACTTTGATGCTGAAAATCAATGGAGAGTAATGTTATAAATCAGACACATTCAAAGTCTTTCCTCTGCTTCTCTAAAATGTTTATTTTAATACTTTTGTGAAATATCACAACTAAACACTGGAAAAACAAAAAATAGAGGAAACTAGAATGTTTTTACATTAAAGTGTGTATTGTATTAATGCCAAATAATTGATTTCTTTGATGTTTGACAAAACTGTTGATCAAAGATCATAACTGAAAATGTTTTTTTATGTTATTAATTTTTATGAAGTCCAGAAATGGAAATATAAAGGTCCACACTTAACTGCAGAAAAATAATTTCTTTATGATACTAATATTTTTGTAAAATAGTGAGCAGCCAGATAAATTATAACTAATGATGAGCTAAAGTACTTCAGCTAAAAGCAACAATGAGCGAATGTCTTATTTAAAATGTTTTTAAAAGCTGTTCTCATCATATATAACCACTGGACATTTAAATTATCTTTATTATATTTTACAGACAACAGTGCTGTGATTTTAGAAAAACGTTTTCAAAAAGAACATTTTCTAATGATAAGCTAATTATTTTGTTTCCAGTGATGCACGTTCTCTCTCATCCTTCTTTACAACAAATATGACTTTTCCCATCAGGGGAAATTCAAGGGTGATAATTCAAGTAGAACAAGTTGAGATTAAATTTTGATTTATTTAGAAAGGAAAACATTAAGTGGCATTTTTCAAGACGACCGGGCCAAGATGGTCAACAATAAATTAATCACAGAATAAAAATATCAAATTCAAACAAAAAAATAACGACTTATAGTTTGTTCATGTTGAAGGTGCAGAACATTTAAAAACTTATTTTTCAGCTAAGTCAACTTTACATCATGAATATTTCGGCAGAGAAAATGAACCATGTGTGATCAGGACCTTAGTTTGAATAATTGCATTTTGCTTTTTGTTTAGCCAATCAAGCTTTGGACATTGAGTGTATTAAGTTGTACATGCAAGCACATAAATTTAACAAGTGTACAGATGTGTATGTATAAATGTATGTGCTGTTTGGATGCGTCAAAGATACATCTTCTCATCGAACCCCTTTTAAAAAAAAAACATAACACACACACACACACACACACACACACACATTTGGACCAAATATCGACTTATCCTGATTAGCAACAAGGTTTTATCTCTTTGAGGATAAACAGGTATCTAAGTGCCTGTACTGAAATTTAGCTTTGAGCTCTTGATTTAATCCTAAAGACAGGTCACATGATCACTTTAGAAAATGAATTGGTGTTAATCACAGAGAATCAATTTATTTTTAAAACTATTTAGATGTAATTGGGACAAGCTCTTATTGTGATGGTTTGGTGGCTCTTAAAAGAGCCGTTGTGTTGTTAGGACTGTTCTGGTGTCGGTTTAAGCCCTCTCGCCCCGGATCCTGCGGGCCAGCTGGATGTCTTTGGGCATGATGGTGACTCTCTTGGCGTGGATGGCGCACAGGTTGGTGTCCTCGAACAGACCCACCAGGTAAGCCTCGCTGGCTTCCTGCAGAGCCATGACGGCGGAGCTCTGGAAGCGCAGGTCGGTCTTGAAGTCCTGAGCGATCTCACGGACCAGGCGCTGGAAGGGCAGTTTCCTGATCAGCAATTCGGTGGACTTCTGGTAGCGACGGATCTCTCTCAGAGCCACGGTACCGGGCCTGTAGCGGTGAGGCTTCTTCACACCGCCGGTAGCCGGGGCGCTCTTGCGGGCAGCCTTGGTGGCCAGCTGCTTCCTGGGAGCCTTTCCTCCGGTGGATTTACGGGCGGTCTGCTTGGTTCTGGCCATGTTTAGATACGAGACTTCACTGAGGACGTGAATATGAGCAGCTTTAGAATTGCAGGGTTTTTATAGCCCGCTCTGGTGCTGCTGGACGCTGATTGGTCGAAGCTAAGCACGTGACGTTACCGCCCATACTGAGGCTCCTTTATCAGAAATAACCGTTTGTTTGATCCTGTATTCTTTTTAAAAAAGGCGCTCATTTATTTTTTGGGTTAAAAATACAATTAGTCGTTCTGTTATAATTACATACAAATTAAATACAAAAACAAGCTTTTATTGGAAGTCAGGACGATATGATAGAAAATGACATCAGTTGGTCATTTTCTTTTAGAACGTTCTCTGTATGATTTTGATTTAGTAAAACTATTTAAGTAAATTAGTTTTTTTTTTTTTTTTAAATTACAACTACAAAGAATTCAACTGGTAAATTCATCAGTTGTCATGGCCACACTCTCCCGCCTATGATATATATATATATATATATAGCTCAAGCTATACTATAATAGCTATAATATTCATTGAATAGACCCATTATCGTATTAATAATTAATATGGATCAGTGTGTATTTATAGATAATCATTATCATTTTTAAATATTATGGATCACGTTTAAGGAACAGACTCTTCAGATGTGTGGGTGGCTCTTAAAAGAGCCGTTTTGTTGTTCCAGTCGTCGGGTTTAACCTCCAAATCCGTACAGGGTTCTGCCCTGCCTCTTCAGGGCGTAGACCACGTCCATGGCGGTGACGGTCTTCCTTTTGGCGTGCTCAGTGTAGGTCACGGCATCACGGATCACGTTCTCGAGGAACACCTTCAGGACGCCACGAGTCTCCTCGTAGATCAAACCGGAGATACGCTTGACGCCACCACGGCGAGCCAGACGGCGGATAGCCGGCTTGGTGATTCCCTGGATGTTATCACGGAGAACCTTGCGATGACGCTTGGCGCCTCCTTTTCCGAGTCCCTTACCGCCCTTGCCTCTTCCGGACATGCTTACAGAGTAGTTTAATCAAGACAAACTGATCGACAGCAGCGGCGAGCATCTACTTTAAATACGTGTAGCGGACGTAACTGAAGACATACTACTTGACCGTATTCACTTCCGTTTGAGAAGCTGGCTGGCGACACGTCATGTATCTAGTTCCGGATAATGACTTGAACTTTCACAATAAAAGACTAAGATGGCGCATTAACGCGTATTGTAAAATAAATGTGCATGCTTTAAAAAGTTAGATTCGGCAGAATTAATTAGTTAATGAACAGGCGAACCCTGTACTTCATCTTGCGGTTGTAAAGAACATACAATTGACATTTACCAACAGACAGTGGTGTTGTTTAATTAAAATAAGTTAATAATTTAAGATAAAATTCTCCAGTATATCTTACTGGACTGTGAAAACATTTTACAAAACTACCTATCTAAAACGCGTTGCGGACGTAAATGAAGACATTCTACACGCTGCTTAGAACGGATTGCCAGAAACCAGGTGGTTCATCCTTATTACCAAACACCGGTCCACATTTTAACAACAATTTTATTTACAGAATATTTCAATTTATGTTTACATCATTTAAATAAATATCGTTTGATAAACTGCTGTACAAAATACAATCAGCGAGACATTAAAAAACAAAAAACTGTAGAAAATAAAGTTTTATTAAGACACACCGTGTGGGTCAGAAACCAGCTAGAGCCAGCAAAAAACAAAAACTTTGCAAAATTTTTGCCAAATAAACCATGTAAGTTGAGTCATGCTGTTGGAGGTGGATAATGTTACCTGAATGGTTGAGTTAATACATGCTAATATAACTAGTAAACAAGAATAGGCTATTATTGGTTACTTATATTACATACCTTGCTAGTTAATGCTATAAGGTAAATGCAACCCTTTTTAGTTTATGTGCAGAATTGTTCCCTTGCTTTCCACATATTTAAAATAAATAGTCACTATTGAAGGAGCAAAGTCAGGAGGGACACATTAGCAGATCCAGCAGCAGGGACCATGATGATGCAGACTCTTCTCAGGTAAGAACAGATTCACAGATATTTCACAATTACTCTTACTCACACTCCAAAATATTTTTAATTTTGGTATTTTTTCTCTACTTGGGTCCAAAATAAAAATGGGTCTAATATTTTGTAATAGTTAATTGAGAGATGAGCGTTTGTTTTAGTTCAAAAGCAAAAACGTTTAAAGATGTAGTTTATATTGAGACTTTTTTGAAATTATTTTTAAATATTTGACAATTGCAATGTTCATTTTCTTAAAAGGTAGAAGGTATAGGTTGTGTCAGTTTTCTTTGGCTTGATTATTTTGCGCATTCATGTTTAAATAAACATCCCCATAAAAGCTAAGCATAGCATTTAAAGTTAATAAAAAAAAAATACAAGTTTGAATAAAATATTAAAATTAATACATTTACTGCTTGGCAACAAAAATACAAAACAGGCAAATATAAGGAGTCTCAAAAAAACACTTTCGGCATTCATATTTGCAAAGTTAAGCTAAAATAGGAGTCTACAGATGACAATAAGTTAAGAGCCGTTTGGGAGCTGAAAGAGCCGGATCTTCTTCGGGAGCCGTTCTACAAGAGCCGGTTCTCAGAAAAGAGCCATTTGTCCCATCACTAGAAGGGAGGGAAACAAAACCCAAAAAAAAAAAAAAAAAAAAAACCCCATTCGTTACAAGATTGAAATACGTTGTTAGATCGAAATTGTAGTCCAGTCCCCTCACCGGTCTGGTCAGTACATGGGCAGTTACAAGAAACATTAAATCACTAACTTACTGTATTTGGTAGTTAAAGAAGCTAAATCAATAGAATCACTATTTTATTGCAGTGCCCAGCACTTTGTTAAAATCTTACATTTAAAGGCATTTAATAGTATCTGCTTATAAAACCTTATCGTTATACATTGAAGGAATATTACAGCTCTATAAACAGTAGTGGGGGGCTCTTAAAAGAGCCTTTGGGTTGTAGTCTGGAGGATCTACTTGGACTTTGCGGGTTTCTCGGTCTTCTTGGGCAGCAGCACCGCCTGGATGTTGGGCAGAACACCACCCTGAGCAATGGTCACTCCTCCCAGCAGCTTGTTCAGCTCCTCGTCATTACGAACAGCCAGCTGCAGGTGGCGGGGGATGATCCTAGTTTTCTTGTTGTCGCGAGCAGCGTTTCCCGCCAGCTCCAGGATCTCAGCAGTCAGGTACTCCAGAACGGCCGCCAGGTAAACAGGGGCTCCGGCACCGACACGCTCGGCGTAGTTTCCCTTTCTCAACAGCCTGTGGACACGGCCGACTGGAAACTGAAGTCCGGCACGAGAAGAGCGGGTCTTAGCCTTAGCTCTAGCTTTGCCCCCGGTTTTTCCACGTCCAGACATTTTTGTTCTATTACAGATAATTGCGTCAGTTAACTAGGGAAAGACTCAAAGAAATGACGTTTGCTGCTGAGTGCTGATATTTATATATCTTATCTGTTCGCTGATTGGCCAGGCTTAGCGGGAGGATGATTGTCCTATCAGAACAGTGTACGTCATGCTACTGATGTTTAAATGGGACTTCCGTTTTACAGTGGGGCGGTATTACAAAATAAGACACCCTAGTGCCGCCACAAAGGTGGGGTGGATAGACATCCCCTAAAAATGATGCCCCCCACCATTTAGACAGCTTTCTTCTCTCGAGTCACAATCTTTTGCTTGTTTTACATTTTGAATTTCTGATAGTTATTTAAGATTATTATAACCTGATAAACAAAAACAAACATTGTTTTTGTACAGAAGCAGAGAGTGTACATTTTTCACGTAATTTTTTTCTCCCATATGGTTTCCTAACGAGGACCGTTTTCTCGAGATAAGTTATGAATTTCTTGTGCATCATTTAGTAACTATGGAGATGGCCCATCCCCTCAGCTGGTGACCGATAATGTTTATCATCAGGATGGATCAGGACATTTAGGCTGTAATGTGTTCAGGACTGTCTTATATTCAAATTATCATTTTGAC
Organism: Cynodonichthys magdalenae; assembly: GCA_031762555.1. NCBI lineage: Eukaryota > Metazoa > Chordata > Actinopteri > Cyprinodontiformes > Rivulidae > Cynodonichthys > Cynodonichthys magdalenae. The sequence continues at coordinate 1,045,783 of JARVJO010000393.1, read as the reverse complement.
CCCTAATATCAGAGCTGAAACTTTTGGTTGACAGTACTAACTGGTAGGGTGGGGGATAACTGTCCTGAGGGGTAGGTGCCCGGGGGGGTAAGTGCCCAGGCCAAAGAGATCTGTCATCTGAAAGATAGATAGATTAATACTTTTTATTTATGACTTTTACTCTAGTGGCGTTAATAACTGTTTGTAAAGAATTGTGATAACTGCTAATATACGTAAGAAAATGTTTTAAATATTCAAATAAAGTTTATTAAACAAACATCCTAAACATTCTTGCTAGGGTTATCCTTATTATTTCAATGAAATCTGGTTGTAATTCTTCCTTTAGCCACAAGATGTCGCTCTTCACTTGATACAGTTTTTAATTGTGCTAAAACACAAAACCATGTTCTCTAAACACATTTAATAAAATTAGTCCCCTTTTGCCAAAACCATAAACACATTTTATCATAACTCTAAACACATTTTGTTTTTCTAAAACACGTTGCAAAATACTCTGCTCAAACTCTCACACTAAAGCTCATATGATGCAAAATGCTAACTGCACAGTCAGCAATACTTCACCACAATGAACACACCTGGCTTCATTCTTTAAACACAACTCAAATGGTTTGTGGGTGTGTTTTCCTCCTTTTATTCTTTATATATTTACAGTCTTACTTTTAGCAAGCATAAGAACACATATAGATCATTTGAATAAATCAGATAATAAAATAGAGTTAGATGGCTGAATTGTTTTACCGTAACACAAATTTCAAAAAGTAAAACAAAAAATATAAAAAATGTCAACAAACACTTTGAGGCAAAACTGAACATCATCAAGTTTCTTATGATAATTAATTTAAATAAAATTTAAAAAATCATAAATGAAACGTAACATCCATTTTAAACTACTCCAAGGTCTTATAATGTATAAGAGACACCAGAAAGCAGCACAGTTATTATTTTATAATCCTACTTCATTTTTTCTGGTTTTTAAGTTTTTTTTTGTTGATTTAAAAATACATGGACAGGTGATGGCAATAAATTACAAAAATAAATATATATAATTGTTAGTG
>JARVJO010000393.1:969933-981284 GCA_031762555.1 Cynodonichthys magdalenae | reverse complement strand
CTGTTCATCCATCTGTTCATCCATCCATCTGATCATCCATCTGTTCACCCATCTGTTCATCCATCCATCTGTTCATCCATCCATCTGTTCATCATTCCATCTGTTCATCCATCTGTTCATCCATCTGTTCATCCATCCATCTGTTCATCCATCTGTTCATCCATCCATCTGTTCATCCATCTGTTCATCCATCCATCTGTTCATCCGTCCATCTGTTCATCCATCCATCTGTTCATCCATCTGTTCATCCATCCATCTGTTAATCCATCCATCTGTTCATCCATCTGTTCATCCATCTGTTCATCCATTCTTTCCTGATGCCTCTCACTTTTACCTAAACAGAAATATTACAAAAAACACAAAAACAGTTAATGTTTTAGATTTATTGTTTAAACAGGAGAAATATAAAGTTTAATCGTTCAGAGGTTAAGTAATGTAGAATCTAGAGCTGATGTATTTTTACAATAACTATCAGAGAAGTGAACGATGAGTGGTTCTGTTGGTGCAGACATGGCGTGGCTCCATCAGAGCCGAGGTTCTCCCAGACTGGTCCTGGTGGTGGTGTGTGTCGCTCTGCTGCTCGACAACATGCTGCTCACTGTGGTCGGTGAGTAAACGCCCAAACATAAAATAATACGACCTGATTTTACCAAAGATTCCAGGCAGAATAAAGAAGAACAGATGATTTCCTGCCATCAGAGGCAGAACGTGACAGAACCTCAGTCTGTTCAGGATCATGTAATGAAGTCATGGATGACCTCAGACCGTGACGCAGCTGAAAACCTGCAGGTCCACATTGTCGTTTGCTGTTAGACTCAGAGCCCCGCAGGTTCAGCTGAGGTCAACACAGGTTTCACCTTCTGGACCTGATCTTTAAATGAAACTCTTCAGTTCAGAACTGGCCTCCTTCCCTCTTTTATTTTCTTATTTCCTTTCCTGAATGGGTTTTATTTAACAGATTAATAGAATATAATTCTAAAGTCTAAACTTCAACATGAAGTCATGTTTGGATCCACCAGTTAACGGGTCACAACTCTTCCTTCAGTGCCAATTGTACCAACGTTCCTCTACGCCATGGAACATCCAGAACCACAGACCGCCCCACCCTCTCTGCTGGCTCCACCCAGCATGGATGAATCACAGCTGGACAACCTCCAGACCTCCAGCTGGACCTCCCAGCTCTCCAGACCCGGCCACAGAGCTCTGATCCTGGGTACAGAGGCCCAGCAGAGCCCACAGCTGCCTCCTCTGGTGTCCCTGTTTGACAACGCCACCTTTGACCCAGAGGAGTCCCAGACGAAAGCAACCCCCGACACCAGTCCTACGGGCTGGACCGGGCCCACCACAGAGCTGCTGCAGGTCAACGGGACCGCCAACGCTTCAGTAGGTGGACTTCAGAATCAAGAACCTTCTGATCTTCTCTGAGTCCTGACTTATTTCCTCTCCTTGTTTCCTTTCCTGTCTCCTCTCCTGCTGCAGGAGTCTTCTTGTCTTCAGGACAGTCTGTTCCTGGAGGAGGAAAATGTTCGTGTTGGTTTGTTGTTTGCCTCCAAAGCTCTGGTCCAGCTGCTGGTCAACCCGTTTGTCGGCCCGCTCACTAACAGGTATCAGGATTCTTCTGATTGTCTTGTTTTAAACTCAGAATTAAACCCAGAATAACCTCCTTCTGTCTGCGTGTAGGGTCGGTTACCACATCCCCATGTTTGCAGGTTTCATCATCATGTTTGTTTCCACCATCAGTAAGTCGTTTCTCACACAGAAACCTTTTTCAGTTTCCTGGAGTTTTTCCTGACTCGGACTGTGTTTGTGTCAGTGTTTGCGTTCTCAGGGACCTACGCTCTGCTGTTCTTCGCCCGCTCCCTGCAGGGAATCGGCTCGTCCTTCTCGTCTGTCGCAGGTCGGTGCTTCAACACGTCACGAGCCAAACAACAAACACCGCCCCATAAAACCTGTAATCACAGCTGGAGTCGTCGGAGGGCGATTCTCCCACGGGAACGCTCCTCTGAGCTGAAACCTGCAGAGAAATCACACATTTATTCCACAAATGAGACATTAAATCCCCACAACAGAATCAACTTACAGGTTTGTTCAGAGTGAAGGAAGTGAGGATAAAAGACCGAGTCCATCTAAAGACTCAGTTCTGTCCCATAACTTGTCCACTCAGGACTTTAGGACACCAGCTGACAGACAGAATGACAGGAAAACACTGAGTTTGTCATCAAAGGTTGAGGGAATAAGGATGCACAAGAAGGAGGAATAAATCTGTCTGGATCTCCCTCCTTTGATTGAATTAAGAGCTTAACGAGCTTTAAAACAAATTATCAGTCGTCGGAGCCAACAATTAAATTATTACACAATTATAAACAGTTGAAAACGACAGTAGGACAATTTGTCTTGGTGTGTTCAGGTCTCGGCATGTTGGCCAGCGTGTACACCAATGACGAGGAGCGAGGCGTGGCCATGGGCGTGGCCCTGGGCGGGCTGGCGATGGGAGTCCTGAGTGAGAACCAACACGGAGTCTGAAGTGATGTTCCAGACGTGGAACCAAACGTTTTCCTGATTGTGTTTGTTGTTGTTCCAGTCGGAGCCCCGTTCGGCAGCGTGATGTATGACTTCGTGGGGAAGAGCGCCCCCTTCCTGATCCTGGCCTTCCTGGCCATGTTCGACGGAGGTGAGGAGTGAAACAACTAGTCGTAGCATTTCTTGTTTCTGGTGTATTTTTTTATACAGAAACTATGAACAGGTCCTGGCGTCGCATGAGTTGATTCTAACGTTTCCATGTGGATGAGGACATTTCTAGAAACGTTGTGGAGTTTACAAGAGGCTTTTTAAAAATGACCTCAGGCTCGGTGCTGCCCCCTGCAGGTGGATCAGTGAGGTTGGTCTCACCTGTCTGTGTTTGTGTTGCAGCATTGCAGCTGTGCATCCTGCAGCCCTCAAAAATCTCTCCTGGGGTGAGTCCACTTTCAAAGATCTTACTTCCTGTTGTCTAAAGTCCAGTTTAAAACTCCTCATCCAGTGTTTTGACATCAATCTGGATTTATTGACATAAAACCATCACCAGCACCTAAATCTGTTGGTTCTGACCCACACTGACCAGTTTCAGCTCTCTTTGTGTTTCAGAGTGTGGAGGGAACACCTTTACTGACTCTGTTGAAAGATCCGTACATCCTCATCAGTGCAGGTAAGCAGCTCCTCATAACATCCCACCTTCGCCTGAATGAAGTCATATTAAAAGGGTCTGAGTTCTGTGGACACACAGAGTTTCCACACCACAGAAGTTAAAGTTACACCAGTCTGGTAGGTGGAAAAACCTATCTGACTCACAGCACACAATAATCTGGGACTGGGCAGTTGTTCCAGTAACTGTAGGACTGTAGGACTGTAGCTCAGAATACTGAGTGTTTCTAACCTGGTGTCCTTCATCTGTGGGACGAGAAGGTTTGAATAAAGACCAGTCTTTGTGGGGAGAGCAGTGGGCCCACTTATGAGACCCCCACTCACCAAATCAAACCATTTCAAGTCCCAGAGTCTGTCTTTTCTGCAGGGTCTCTCTGCTTCGCCAACATGGGTGTCGCCATCCTGGAGCCAACTCTCCCCATCTGGATGATGCAGACCATGTGCTCCCCGAAGTGGCAACTCGGTACAATCTGTTCAGAGATCCAGAAATCCTGATTAGATGAGTTTAAAGATGGATTAAAATCCATCCAGTACGATACCTGCAGGTGACAGCATCAGTGTGGTTTGTGTTGCAGGTATGGCCTTCCTTCCAGCCAGCATCTCCTACCTGATCGGAACCAACCTGTTTGGAATTCTAGCCAATAAGATGGGACGGTCAGTGGGTTTGTTTTCTTGATCCAATGTAGACCTGGTCTTGTTCAGACCTGAACCTGCAGAGTTCTGGTGGACCAGATGCTGGTAGAACCTGATGAATATTTGTGTGTCTGCAGGTGGCTCTGTTCCATGTTGGGGATGTTCATTGTTGGCATCAGTCTGCTGTGTGTGAGTTCATCCATCCATCCATTCAACCATTCATACATCATCCATCCTTCATTCAACCATCCATACATCCATCCTCCATTCAACCAACACCACGTACATCCATCCATCCATCCGTCCATCCTTCATCCATCCATCCGTCCATCCTTCATCCATTCAACCATCCATACATCAATTCATCCAACCACTCATCTATTCATCCATCCATCCATTCATCCATCCATCCATTCAACCATTCATACATCATCCATCCAATCAACCACTCAAACATTCATCCATCCTCCATTCATACATCCATCCTCCATTCAACCAACCACTCATACATCCATCCATCCTACATTCAACCATCCATACATCAATTCATCCAACCACTCATCTATCCATCATCCACCCATCTATCCATCCATTCAACCATTCATCCATCCATCCATCCATCCAATCAACCACTCATACATTCATCCATCCTCCATTCAACCATCCATTCATACATCCATCCTCCATTCAACCATTTATACATCAATTCATCCAACCAATCATCTACCCATTCATCTATCATCCATTCAACCATTCATCCATCCATCCATCCATCCATCCAACCAGTCACTCATCCATCCATCCAACCATCCATACATCCATCCATCCTCCATTCAACCAACCACTCATCTATCCATTCATCTATCATCCATTCAACCACTCATCCATCCATCCATCCATCCATCCAACCAGTCACTCATCCATCCATCCATCCATCCATCCATCCATTCTCCATTCAACCAACCACTCATCCATCATCCATCCAATCAACCAACCAATCACTCATCCATCCATCCATCCATTCATCCATCCATTCATCCATCCATTCAGCCATTCATACATCCATCCATCCATCCTCCATTCAAACATCCATCCATCCATGCATCCTCCATTCAACCAACCTCTCATCCATCCATCCAATCAACCAACCACTCATCTATCCATCCATCCATCCATCCATCCATCCATTCAGCCATTCACACATCCATCCAACCAGTCACTCATCCATCCATCCTCCATTCAACCATCCATCCATCCATCCTCCATTCAACCAACCACTCATCCATACATCCATCCATCCAATCAACCAACCACTCATCCATCCATACATCCATCCTCCATTCAACCACTCGCACATCCATCCATTTATCCATCCTCCATTCAACCATCCATACATCAATTCATCCAACCACTCATCTATCCATCTATCCATCCATTCAACTATTCATCCATCCATCCAACCAGTCACTCATCCATCCATCCTTCATTCAACCATCCATGCATCCATCCATCCATCCTCCATTCAACCAACCACTCACCCATCCATCCATCCATCCATCCATCCATTCAGCCATTCATACATCCATCCATCCAATCAACCAATCACTCATCCATCCATCTATCCTCCATTTAACCATCCATACATCCATCCACCCATCCATCCTCCGTTCAACTAACCACTCATCCATCCATCCGTCCACCATTCAACCATCCATACATCCATCCATCCATCCATCCAATCAACCAACCACTCATCCATCCATCCATCAGTGTAATTTTGTAAATACTTGTTTGTTTGTCTCAGGTTCCTTTTGCCACCAGTATCTATGGTCTGATTGGTCCAAACGGAGGTCTTGGCTTTGCCATTGGTGACGTTCCTCATAAACATATTTTTGAAAAACATTTGATGTAATTAAACATTTTCCAGGTTCTAATGTATGATGATGTTTGTGTGTCAGGTATGGTAGACTCCTCCATGATGGCCATCATGGGTTACCTTGTGGACATCCGCCACGCCTCCGTGTACGGCAGCGTGTACGCCATCGCTGATGTGGCGCTGTGTATGGGCTTTGCTATAGGTAACACACACAAAAACACTGAAGGGAAGGAAAGAATGTTGTCATAAGAGGGAAAATGCTGATGGGAAATGTAGTCCTCATGAAAAACACAAATCATGCAGACGAGTTTAATCATTTAATAATATTAAATTAAATCATTTAATAACATTAAAATGAAACTTGTTTTCTGTTGTTTTAGGGCCATCCACAGGGGGCGCTTTGGTCCAGGCGGTGGGTTTCCCTTGTCTCATGGTATTTATCGGAGTGATCAACATCCTGTACGCTCCACTCTGCTTCCTGTTACGAAACCCGGCTGTTCGAGAGGAGAAAATGGTAAATACTGCACACGATGAAGCAGATCAGCTGATCCAACATGTTACGGATACAAAGTTATGTTCTTTACCAAAACCTAAATCAAACCAGCTCGATGGTGGACCATGAACTCCTCTGTAGACCAAAGGGTTTTAGAGTTAAATGTGACCCCACCTGTCTGACAGCTGAAGTTTGAATTAGACTGGGTCCAACAGAACACAGCAGCTGATCTCCAACAGAACGGGTCAAAAACTAAAATCAATGGTTCGGTCAGGGTGTTTTTGTGGTTAAACCTTCTGTACTTGTTGTGATTGGTTGGCTCAGGTGAAGTCTCCTGCCTCACCTTCTCATGTTTCCTGAACAAATCTTTAGAAAAAAAACAATCATCTCTTTTTTATTGCCATCGCTCTGCTGTGGTCGATTAAATCAGCTCAGACTCAGCAAGGCGGCAGGTTCCGACACATCAGCAGGAAGTGTGTGTTTCTGTGATGTGGAGGCCAAAGTGTGTGTTTGTGAAGTCATTACACAGCGATTAAACTGATCACAGATCAGAGGTAGCCTCCTTCAAAGCTGCAGTGGAAACATTTCTGCCTGATAAACTGTTAATTACACACAAAGACCTGCAGGTTAATGTATTCATCCAGGAGCTGTGGTCTTCCTGTTTCACACAAATCTCTTCTGACAAAAACACAATATCCAGTTTTTACAGTTTGTTTTCTAAATGTGTAAAAACATCTCATGATGTGATCATAAAAATCTTGAATTGATAAGATACAAAGTTTTGAGATGAATTTTAAGTCTTTTGGCTCTAAAATGATCCTGCTTGACATCTAAGCTCAGCTGTGGTGTTCCACATGGACCCATTTTAGGACCCCCGCTGTTCTATATTTTACAATGGAGTATTAGGTCCAGACCAGGTCAAACGATTACGAGAAAAAAAGTAATTTTAATGAGAAAAAGCAAAGCCTGGATAGAGTTGTGTTTAAGGACAAACTACATTAGCTTACATGTTGACTGAACGAGCGTCGAGACTGAGAGAAACAGTGAGCTGGTCACATCAGATCTTTAACTCTAGTGAAGCTTTTTTCTCGTTAAAACAACTTTTTTCTTGTAATCTTACAATGTTTTTTTGGTAATACTTCATTTATATTCTGTTAATATTATGACAATATTCTCATTTTAAAAAGTTTTTAGTCTGGTCCTGATACTCTGTCGTAATATTTACATACATCTTTTTTTTTTTTTACAAATTTCAATCCCGGTATCTGTAAAATTGATTGAGACATAGAAACATTTTACTGTTGGCTAATGTTGATTAGCTGTGGCGGCCATCTTGAATGGAGCTGACATCAAATGTTAATCAGTTGTAGACGCACGTCCAGTCATTATTTATGTGTGTGTGTGTTTCAGGCGATCATTGACCAGGAGTGTGTGATGCACAGGAAAAACTACAACACCCACAGGGAGAGTCGTGAGTTTCCTCTGAGCGACTACAGCGAAGAAGAGGAGACAGAAGAGTGACGCCTGTGTTTGTGTTGTGACGTCGTCTGTCAACAGATTGTTTACGAGCCTCGTCTGCAGGTTTATAGAGTTACTAACGGGAACACATTTATGCAAACCGGTTACCTTCAGCTGTTTTACGAAGCCACGCCCATTTTTGTATATGTACATGCATGTTCAGTCACCCCCCCCCCCTCCTCCCCCCACCCAATGGAAAACAAAACTCTTCAACAGGCATCATGTTTTTTGTCATTTGTTTATCTGAATCAAACATTTAATCTCCTGGACTGGAGGTCTGGATGAGTGGCTCCAACAGAGACCAGGACCAACCTCAAAGATCTCAGTCCGAGGAACAGCTGAGATCCTGAACAGAACCCTCAGACCAGCCTGTCTGATGTGTGCCGGAGCTTCTTATCTGCTCTTTAATTTCCTGTCAGCTCGGCTCCTCAGAGGAGACAATAAACAGGACAGGAGCTCCTTCAGATGCAAAGGTAAACAGGAAGTGGATGAAAAGCTCAGGAATCGTTTCACAAAGCGCCTCTGTTATTAAACCTTGAATTTGGTTTCATCACATTTCAGAATAAAAGCTCCCATCTGTTTGTCCGAAACAACGAGCGATGAAAAGTCAACATTTGTGCGAGTTTAGTTTTTAAAGTTCAGCTCAGACGGAACAAAGTGCCACACTGAATGTTACGAGGTGTGCGTGGATAACATCCTCTGACAGCAGATCACAGCAGCTTCACAACATTTCCTCCTGCTTTGAAACCTGAAGAACCTCTGCAGAACCATCAAAGGTGTTGGAGCCCTTTGTGTCGGAGCTCTGATGTGGTTCTGTCTGTGTACACGGGCAGGAAACGCTCCGCTCTTTGAATCTGCATCTCTGAGGATGATTTACGTTTAATAAGAGGTTAGAAATCATTTAAAAGTGTGTCGTGGCTTTAATCTGCTGCTAATATCACCACAAACACACACATCCTTCAGATGTCGCTCACACTGACCCGGCGTGTGCAGACAGGTCCGTGCTGCCAACAGTTATAAATAGTTAAAAACTTTAAACCTTTTTTTAATCTCTGAAAGTGAACATTCTTCTTCTGAAAACAAGTTTTTTTAATGTATTTGGATTGATTTGTTGTAATTTCCCACATAAACCCATGAAAGATAAAACAGAAGGAAAAAAACTTCAGTTTAAATTTGCCTGAACCTTAAATTTTCATGAGATTAAAAAAAATAAATAAAAATGAAAACTTGTTGCCGTTGCGGTCAAAAAAATAGATATTTAGAGCTGCAGAGCTTTTCAAATCATCAACAGAAAGATCAGATTTTAAAATAAAAACTTGTTAAAAGTCATATATAGTTATGAGTTTAACTGTTTATAAAAGAAGGAATTCATATCGCTCATCGTTTTCCATAAGTTTTAGTCAAGATGGCCGCCACAGCCAGACAAACGCGCTGATCATCAGATCACATGTTGAGGCCGACTCTCAGTTACGACATAAACTTTACCTCCATTACTTTACATTTCTGTAAGTTGGAGCCTTTTTTGTCACGGCTGATGTTGATTAGCTGTGGCGGCCATCTTGAATTGGGTGAATCATCTTGATTGATACCAGGTGTCGGGATAAGAAATGGGTAAAGATAACTCAGCTAACGCCACAACAAATTTAAGTTTACTTTTTGAGATTTAAAGGTTAGATGATGGCAGCCATCTTGATTTGGACAAAATTCAAAATGGCCACCATTGTCCATATATATATATAAAAGAAGAATAAAGAAAAGAACAATAAACTACAAACAAGTAGTCTATTATGGATAATGGCTGCCATTTTGAATTTATTTATTTTTTTCTTGATTTTTCTTTATCTGTTATTATTACTACTGTATATTTTTTTATTAAGTTAGACAGCAAATTTACTAACAATCATAAAATGAACGCACACAGTTACAAACAATAAACAGTCGGTTTTCCAGAATCCACAGGAAAATAAAAAACCATTACTCTCCGGAACCATAGGTGGCGCTCTAATTGTACCCAGCCGGAAACCGGAAACACTCGGTCCGTCTTGTTAAATGTTCCGCGGGAGTCGGTGGATCAACGCACTGCAGTAACGAGTTTTCCTCTAAAATTAAACAAAATTTGAACGGAGTTTGGAGGAAATGAAGAGAAACGATCTGGAGAGGAGAGCAGGCTGATCTCAGGTTTGAACCGGTCCACACCAGGCTGTTGATGGTTCAGAAAACAAACAAAAAACAAACAGTACAGATAAATAAACAACAGCACGAGGAATCCACTCATTCTAAACAAACAGGAGGTAATGTCAACATGCCGCCAACATGATTATAGTTCAGTTTTACAAAGAATGCAAATAAGCTTTATACTTTATTGTGTTATCATTTATATTAATGTTACTGTATAATGTAAGCAGTGCCATTTATATAATGAATAAATGAATAGCAACATATATTCTGAGTGTGTCTGACATGCTTCCATAAACAAAAAAGTGGAAGAAAACATCTTATTTGTCATAATACACATATTTACCTGTTTTGTCCGATAGCTCCCTTTGTCAAAATGTAACAGTAACTTTTTAAAAAGGAGACCTTTAACTTTAACAATATGTTATTTATGTTTTCTTTAAACAATATTTTTGTGGCTATCTCTACAAGTCCGCATTGTTTCTCATAAGAGGATGATTTTGATCTAATCTCTGGTATCAGAAGCGGTGGACGATATGCATTACTTTAAGGAATGTTAGACCTTTAAGTTAACTTATAATATTTTGTTTCCAAAAATCCAAACAGGAAGAATTTTCAAATCTTCTCTTCAGGATGGAGCTCTCCTCTCTCCTCCACGACCTTCATCTCTCCTCAGAGAAGCCCCTCCCCTCTCCTTGTCTTCCTCCAATCACAGAGCTCCTCTCTTGGCTGCAGAAGAAGCTGATTGGTGCAGCTGATAAACCCCCTGAGAGCAGCTGCCTGATTGGTCAAGTGGAGCAGATCTTCCAGGCCGCAGATCCTGACTGGCTGTTCTCTCCAGCGTCAGATGATCCGGAGAGCCGGTGGGAGGAGCTTGAGGCAGCGTACAGCTCTATGATCAGTGCTCTGATTGGCTGTGCAATTCTGCCACTCTGCGAGGACGACTGCAGCTCTACGAGTGCTGCGGCCTATCAGAGCGTCCCGAGTCGAGCGGCAGCAGTAAGCTCCGCCCTCACGGCCCTGCTGGGAAGCTGGAAAAAAGGGGGCGAGTCTAGAAAAGGTTTGACTGGCCTGCTTTTGTTTGTGGCTCCGCCCATCTGCGTGTTCTCTGTCACACATTTCCAGGTGAGTCTGCGAATGTGTGTGATGCTGTGAGCTGGAGTCGGTGCTGATGCTGACGGAGCGCTCCGGTTTGTTTCTGCTGCAGGATCAGGCATGGACCAGCTCCGCCTCCAGGGCAGCGGCACGGCGCCTTCATGAGGCGCTGCTGAGGGCGGGCAGCTGGACAGACTCCGCCCACCTCCTGATGGGGGGCAGAGACGTGGAGAACAGAGGGATTCTGGAAGGAGTTCTGGACCTCCTGCAGCCTCAGCTCACCAAGTAAGGCTCGTTCGAACATCAGAGCCCCGTTTCAGAAAGCAGGATAAGTGAAGATCCTGAGTAAGTTCTGGGGTAACTAGGTGCAGATCCTGGGTT
>JARVJO010000393.1:896227-907408 GCA_031762555.1 Cynodonichthys magdalenae | reverse complement strand
GTTTGCTGTAGCAGGGTAGGAGTATTATTTACAGACTAAATATCAGACTTTTAATGTCAATAGTTAGCTGTAGCACATAAATGAACAGCGATAAACCCACTCGGCACAGAACACGTAGTCGTCTATTTGCATGTAACATAACGCCCACAGAACCGGGACCCAATAACTGGAAAAACAACTACGGCCGAGTGGAGTTGTGTAGAGTGGTGCCGTGCTTTGTAATGGAAAAGCACCTCATGTGAGTTTGGCAGCATGGAGAATCAAATGCTGTTGATCGAGCGTGTTGCTAATATCCACATGAGAAACAGGTTGTTACTTGAACCGGAATGAACACCAGCTAAAGCTACGACACTGGTGTTACAAATTGAAAGTGGACTACCACCAAATGCCTTTGCACTATGAAAGTCTGGATATCATTGCATTTATCACCTAGATGGACTTTTTTGTTTCTGCAAAGTTCCATTTGGTTTAGCTTCTGTCCCATCTGCTTTTCAAAATATGATGTTGATCATCCTCGCAGTTTGCAAGGCATACAAGCATACCTGGATGACATCATCTGCTATGGCTCTACACTAAGGGAACATGATGAAAACCTACTGAGAGTACTCCAAGCCCTAACTGATGCTGGACTCAAACTAAACACACACAAATGCAGGTTCAATCAACCTTCAATCAACTACCTGGGTCACACCATTTCAAAAGACAGCCTGGACATGGACAGAGTCACTGCTGATTCTGGCTCCAGCTTCACACTACATACTGTCTCTAAGATCTTTCCTTGGTCTTGCATCCTGGTACAGTAAGTTCATTCCAGACTTTGCAACTGTTATTGAGCCACTACATGCGGTGCTCAGAGACTCCACAGATTTAAATTTCAAGTAAACAGTAGAAGTGGAATCTAGCTTTGCTGCACTTAAAACACTAATAATTAACATTTCTGCCTCAGTTCTCTATGACCCTCAGTTGCCAACATATGTTACTACTGACTGATGCATCTGATTACGGACTGGGTGCAGTGTTAAAACAAATGCATTCAGATGAAAGTGAGAGAGTGGTCGCTTTTGAATCCAGAACTCTCTCCTATTGAGCACAAGTACTCGACAGTCGAACATGAAGCTCTTGCCTGTGTGTGGGCTGTGGAGAGGTGGAGAACCTACCTTTGGGGTTGCCGCTTTGTCCTTTATACAGATCACCAAGCACTTATTTACAGGCTGCCACTAACTGCCACAAATGAGATCATGGAGGAACATGACATGATTGCAGCTGTTTTTAAAGAATTTCTCTGTCAGAGTTCACTTCTGCCAGCTAAACCTGCCCAGAACTCTTACTGCTGTGTAATCACATCCAGAAAGGTTGGCCCAAATGCAAACAAGGTCTGCCCGAGAGTTTTACTCCATACTTTCAGGTACGACACGAGCTGTCAGTCCATGGTTCACTGGTAATTAGAGGGATGGATTGGCTGGTTGTTCCCATTTTGCTGCGTGCCAGAGTTGTTGATTTGGCACATGAGGGACATCGAGGCATAGTCTGTAGGTTCTGGTGGCCTCAACTGGACAAACCTGTACAGTCTGTCATTTCTTCCTTTATTAGCTGCCAGTTCAGTCATGAAGTAGCCATGACTGCTACTGCCCCACTTACACCAGTCAATCTACCCAGCAAACCATGGGAAAAAGTGGCAATGGACATTACAGGCCCATTTGACAATGCTACATGGGGCTGCTGTTATGTTATTGTACTTACAGATTACTACAGTAAATGGCCTGAGGTTGCATTCTCCTCTATTTCCCTACAGATGTCATCATTAATTTTTTAGTAACTGCGTTCAGTAGGGAAGGTAATCCGACATCTTGTCTCAGATATCGGTTGTCAGTTTCTTTCTCATGCATTTGCAAACTTTCTGAGAGAGAGAGAGATTCAGCACTTGAAATCAAGTGTGTACTACCCTAAAGCAAATGGTGTGGTGGAAAGATTTAACAGAGTACTTAAGGAGTGCATACAGACATGAAAAAAACACTGCTCATGGAAAAACACTGTAACAGAGTTCCTGCACAACTACCGAGCTCTTCTTCATGCAACCACTGGAGCAACCTCTTTTGAGCTACGGAGAAACAGGAAAATGCGCACCAAGTTAAATATACTTCCAGTGGCACGGAAAAGCCAAACACATGCCCAAATAAAGAAGAGGGTGAAACAAAACAAAATGAAGGAAGACACAGACAACAAAGTGGGAGCTAAAGCGTCTACAGTCAATACAGACACTGTTTGTGTTCGCAGACCTGAGCACGTTCCCAAAAGATCTTCAAGGTTTACTGAACCATGGATTAATGTGAAGAAAGTTGGACAAAACACATACTAAATGACAGACACAAGTGGAATGCTTCCAAACGTCCCAAAACAAGCCTTAACTGCTACAAAACAAAACAATGACACTGTATTACAGGCATTAGCAATTCTGGTCCTCGAGGTCCACAGCTCTGCATGTTTTACTTTTTCTCTGCTCCAACACACCTGATTTGAATTGAATGGGTGATTATCAGGCTTCTGTGGAACTTGGAAGAGGTAATTCAATGACTGACACATGTGTGTTGGAGCAGGGATAAAAGTACAGCATGCAGGGCTGTGGACCTCGAGGACCACGATTTCTCATCCCTGCTGTATTAGATACCTTGGCACTTCCTGGAAATATTAATAAATCTGCTGCTGCACTTAGGAGAAGTCAGAGAACTGGAAACGCACCAAGATAATTAACAGGTTTGTAAGATAAAGTGGAATTGAATCATTGTTGTTCAGACTGGTACAAGTGTCTACAAGACCAATAAAGATGTGTTAATGTTCAGTTAAACTAAGATACAAGAAAACATGTTAAATTGAAATTTCAAATTTCATGTTACAAATAAGTAACTGCTTCAGAAAAAGGGAAAATGTTGTGTTATTACATAAAAAGAAGACTAGAGGGAACTCTGACTCTGAATGTTAAAAATGCTGTATGTGGAGGGACCCATTTGAGTGCCCCACACGGGGCGCCAAAACTCTGTTTACCAAACCAATCAGGATTTGGTCCTACTGAACACAGATTTACCCAAAAAACTGGTTTAGTCTAATTTTAAATCTCACCTCAGCACATTTGTTCCTTTGTACTTAGATTTAAAGAAAAATATTATGCAGGTTATCGGTGTAACAATACATCAATCCACATCAATATTGATTAAATTATTAACTATTCAATTACATCAAGGTAAAAGAAAAACATTGAGCCAAATCATCATCACCAGCTGTGGATCAATAAATGTCCATTTATAAATGAAAACTGAGTTGAATTGAAATCGTTTCATGACAGGCTTTGTGAATTCAAGAAACGTATTATCATCAAAACAATTCAATATAATGTCCTTTTGTGATAAAGCTGCTGATTTACATCCATAGTACAGGTACCTGTTAGTTGAACCTAAACATGTTTGGTATCAATAGAAAGAATCTCAGCTAAAAGCTCATGAAAACAATTTTTATATTCACCAAACAGTTCAAACAACAAGCAGTTTAATCAGACAGTAAACAAACTGTACAAAAACACATCATTGTAAATCTGTAAATACATTCAAGCAAATCTGTATAAAAATGATTTTTGACATTATTTTTAGAGTAAGTCAAAGCAAATACCAAAATATGTTATAAAGTGTGTTGAAAAAAAGGCTTTTTACTTAGTTTTGAGTGAATATGGTCCAGTTGAATCAAATAGCATTTCTCATTGTTTTATATAATATATATGGTGGAAAATAAATGTTTGAATAATTTTTCAAGAGAACAAACACTCTTTTCAGGCAGGTTAGAAAAAATAGTTAACTTTTGCAATTAAAAATCTCAAGATTTCTTAACATTTATTGATAGAACCAACCTGTTCTGTCTGTGCAGAATGACAAAATGATTTCTTTACTAAAACCTCTGAAACTTTGCTCCAGTTTATTTTAGCAGCATGAATCTTTGCACAGGTGATGTCCACATGTGGATTTATGGTTTCCAGGAGTTTTTAGCCTGATTCATTATGGTTTTTAATAGGTGTTATACTGTCTACTGCAAAAATTATTCAGGTGGGAGCGAAAAAAATGTAAAAATTATGTTCCATCCTTAATATCTCTAAAACAACAGCAGCTGTTTTAATACCTACACTTCTTATGAAATCTCCCAAATGTTAGCTTTATATTATTTAAGAAGAGTTTTAAATGCTAAGTCAGTTACATTTCAGCATGTTATTTTTAACAAACAATAAAACCCTTTGGGGCTGAAGAGATGACCAGACACTAAACTGTTGGATGTTTTGTGTGAAAGACGTGAGACAGAGGAGAGGACTTAGTGCAGAAGAAATACTTTATTAAGATTATATAGCCTCAGATTAAATGTCCTTCTTATACTGATACATGTTTTATACATTTACATATAATAAGATAAAGTGACAGTGGAGTTAAAGTCATGCTTAGAATCATGTTCTGTTCACTGACAGCTGCAGCTTTTTTTTACATTTTAAGACAAATGTCTGAGATTGGCTCCGTTTTCAATAAATTCTGGAGATTTTTGCACTGAAATCAGCTGTTCACAGAAACATATTTACAAAGATTTCATATCTTCTAACAGATGTTAGTAGATACCAGTACCACACAGCATAGACATAAACTATATTCACGGTAATATTATTAATATTTTAACAACGGATTTAACTTTGTTTTGTTCTTATTCAAAGGAATCATCTGAGTTTTCAACAGTTTTTTCAGTAAAACAGGATAAATTGAGGCAGTAAAGACCAGCGTCAGATAAAAAATGATTTGTTTTAAATTCCAGCAGAAAATCAGCAGATTCTTCTGCAGAAGCCTCTGACTGTAGCAGCTTCCTGTTTATAAATCACACATCACAACCTTTCACTGAGATCCAGGAGCATGCAACGCAAACACAAGACGAGATTCTTACAAACATCATGCAACAGAATCAAGTTTCAGCCTCTCCTCATCCTGTAGACGAGACCAAGAAACAGGTTTTAAAGGTCTTAAAGCAGGTCTGAGAGACGGATGATTTAGCTGCAAAGACAAGCCGCCTTTGTTCAACCAAAAATCACCAATCAAGTCTCATCCTGAAGCGATGAAGCCGACATCATAAAAATGAAGGAGGGGAGTGGGACTGATGTGTGTGGGCATGTGTTTCCGACCATATGAGGAGAATTTTTAAACAAACCACCTACATGTGGGGACAACTGGTACATGGGAACCTATCCGAGTCCCCGTTTGTGTTAGCACAGGTGTGGTCACCTGTGAGGTTGGTTTTAGAGAAGGGTGTAGAAATTAATCAAAGTCAATGGAATGTCCCCGTATGTATAGGTGGACACAACTGTGTGTCAGCCTGTGTGAAGGGTAACGCCAGCTTCAACCGTCTCGTTGTTTTGACAGTTTTCACAACTTTTGGCGCCCCGTGTGGGGCAAAAGAATAGCTTGGCAGCTCACAGTCGTGACAGCAGCAGGTTGACTTAAGCCCCACCCCCACCCCCCATGCTGCCTTGATCCCAAACAAACAGGAGGAGTTAGTTCCCTCACAGCACCATGGTGGGGATGTGGTGGACCAGCGAGGCCGGGTGAGGCACGGCCGTCAGCTGCGACTGGTGAGACGGAGGAGGTGAGTGCACCCCTCCACCCCCCACCACCACCATGCCTCCCCCCTGGGCGCCGGGGTCTCCGGAGGGCCGGTGCCTGGCACTCTTCTGGTGCGCTCGCAGGCCGGCCAGTTGCGAGTACGCGGACTGGCACACGTGGCACTTGTACGGGCGTTCCCCGGTGTGCAGGCGCACGTGGTTCCGCAGCGTGGACGACTGGCTGAAGCGCCGGTTGCAGAAGCGGCAGACGAACGGCTTGTCCAGCGTGTGGATGCGCATGTGGGAGCGCAGGTTGCTGCGTGAGTTGAAGCCGCGGTGACAAATGACGCAGCGCATTCTTCCCAGACTGGAGGAAGAGGAGGAGGAGGAGGATGAGGAGGAAGAGGAAGGGACGGGGCCTTCACACGGGTGGAAGTCATCTGTAAAGAGGAGAGATCATTTCAGACTGATGGATATGAAACAGCTCTGATGAAAAACTTTCACTGATTCATTAAAAAAAGGCTTCAAAAGTCTGACATGTTTTTTTTCCTTGTTTTTTTAGTTAAAAAACTGTTTTTCTCTCAGTTCTGTTTCACTGAAACATTTTGAATCTGTGTCTAAACTCACTAGAAATACAATATTTTATATTCCATTACCCGTTTTAGTCTTCTTGTTCTGCTCCTCGTCTCCTCCTGGAATTCCAGGAATTCCCAGGAAAGTGTTGTGGGAGTTTCCGTACCAAACAAGCAGCTCCTGATCTGGAGGAATCGTCTGCCGGAGACAAACCGCCCAGGTTTCAAATTTAATCAGATTTTTGTTTTATAAATTACTGCATTTTTATAACTACTTTAATATTTGTTCTTCTCATCAGATTTTAAATGTTCAATTTTTGTTTCTGTCAACACATGTTTTTAAATGACTGTTTTCATAAAACGATTTAAATAAACCCTTCGGTTTGAGGGTTTGGTTTAAACAAGTCACTGAATAAACAAAGTAAAAATCAATAATTTTTAAAATCAAAGAGAACAAAAAATAAACCAACTGAAAACTGAATTTATCCACAGAAAGCTGAGTTCTTGCAGCTGATTCTGGTTTATGGTCAGCTTCATGTTTCTGCCAGCAGGTGGCGCCACAGACTGAACGCAGAGTTCTGTTAAAATCAACAGGTTTCTTTTAAAATCAACAGATTTCTGGTTAAAATCAACAGTAAACAGGTGAAAACACACCTGAGTCACGAACATCCACAGGAAACTTCATTAAAACAGATTTTTGTTTAAGGTAGAATCAATATTTTTCTCAGCAGGTTTCTGTTGGCTCCACCTTTGAAGAAGTTTATTTAAATTCTGATGCAGCTAAAAATAAAAAGTTCATAATGAAATACAAACAACATAATAAAAACAAGAAACGAGATTTTTAAAAACAAAGTGCACTTGTAACATTTTGTTATGAATTTTTAATTTTTGACATTTTATTTTGTTTTATATTAATTTATGTTATTTGTTCAGTTTCTTTATTTTTTAGTTTATATTTTTTATGAATAAAGTTTAATGTTTGAAAAGATAAAGAAAAAAACTTAAAAATAGTTTTTATGTTTGAACATTTGTGTTTTTAACTCGACTCAAGTTATTTTAAATTCTTAATTTTGTGTTTATTTTATTTGATTGATTTCTGACCTGCTGTGTATTAATTTAACTTTATTATATTTTGCATGAATTCATTGAGCTGTTAAATTTAATTGGTTTGGATAAATGTGATAAATCACTTATTTTTGCTTTAAACAACAAAATAATTATTAAATATATCAGCTTTATGCTTCACATTATTTTATTTTTTCAATGATTTTATGTAAAAATAAACTTTATCATAAAGTTAAGTTGTATAAATTTAAATAAATCTTAATTTTCTGAAGTTAAAAAACATCTCAAAGCAGAAACATGTTTTTTTTATCATTAATTTATTTATTCTGATAATATAAGTGATCTTTGATCTGATAAAATGATTTTAGTAACATGATCAAAACCCTGAAGTGATCTGAGGCCACGGTGATGCGTTCACTGACCTCCACAGCCTTGTAGAAGATGCTGCTGCCGATCTGGACCACCTCCAGGTTCTGCTCCTGCTCGTTCCGGGCACACTTGATGTAGGTCATCCAGCTCCTCTGGTCCTCCTGACTCGCATCGATGAAATACCGAACCGTCCCGTCCTCATTGAAGACCTGATGAGACCGAGAGACACTTAGACCAGGTCCACTTAGAGACCTGCAAAGTTCTGAGGACTCCTGAAGTTATTGTTCTCAACAACAGCTGAGCTCAACACACTTCTGGTTGACCTCTGACCTTTCTAGTCCTGTTGACAAACCTGACCCAGATTGAGTCTATAACGAGTCAGCAGCTCGTTCCTCGGTTTTAGGTCGTCATGAGTCCACTGACCAACGAGACCTCAGTCTGAACTCTGAGGTGGTTCTGACCCAGCGGACAGCAGCAGGGTCAAAGAACAGGATTCAGGATGTAAACCTTATGTTTTGACCCAACGGACAGAACGTTTCAGAAGGTGGTCTTCTGGACCTCCAAAATGAATAATGTGTTTTTTCTCTGGGCTTGATCCGAGTCAACCCAAGTCGGCCTGACTCGGGTTGATTGGGTCCAAAACTATAACTAAAGATTTGACGTCAGCAGACTGCAGACCACTGATTGGCCAGAGAGACGTCAATCATGAGAGTGTATTTATTTACAGGGCAATGGTGATCCCGCCCACATCAAGGTGGGGCTATGATGAGCCCACCCACGTTTAGGCAGGGCCCTCGTGATTCCATCCGCATCAAGGCGGGGTTAAGATGGTCCCGCCCACAGTGAGTCGAGTTCAGAAAGAGAATAAAACAAAAAAAAGTTGTAAATGAACTAAAATGAAATGTTTTGCTCAAAACCTAATTTAAAAAAATATCTAAAAAGTTTTCTCAGCGCAAAAAGAGCTGTGGGCGGAGCCTGATCAGGTTATTGCAGCTGACCAATCAGAGGAAAATGGGCGTGGCTTCCCTCTCTTGAATTTACAGGAAATCTTTAAATCTGCTGAATCCAGGTTTGTTTGTTTGTTTGTTTGTTTGTTTGTTTGTTTGTTTGTCGGGATGTTCCTCACCTCCCACATCAGGTTGTTGTTCTTGTACAGGTCGATGTGTTCAGGTGAGACCAGGCGTCCGGTGAATGGTCCCATTTCTGTCCCCGCCTTGATCCAGGTTTTAGAGAAAATCCCGAGACCTTCTCCTGCAGGACACAGAGGACAAGTCACAGAGGAGATATTTTACTGACAGATCTATTTAAACAGAAAGGTAGTTAAAAAGGCAACAGGTAGTTAAAATCAGGGTTACCTGGAACTGAGCTCTGAGCAATGATCACCTCACTGGGTAAAACCAAACTGGATAATTTCTGCACCTCTGAAGAAAAATATGTTTTAATTATTTTAAATAAAAACATTTCATTATAAAATTCTGTTTACATGAATTTATAACATTTAATCATTTATGGAAAACAGATCCTGAAGTTCAGGAGGTTGAAGGAGTGAAAACAGGAAACTGACAGAGAAAAAGTACTTAAATTAAATAATTTTTTTTTGTTTAAAAAAAAGTTTTTTTCCTCCCACTGAGCCTAGAGATCAGTATTTTTTTTATATTTAGAGATTTAAAAATGCGAAAACTGAATGAAGAAAAGTACAGATTCAAACTTAGAACGAGCCTATTTCACGCTAAGTCAGTCCGAACCTGTCGGTCCGGACCGAAACCCGCGGCGACATAGAGGAGAAAAACTTTAAAAGAAAGATTAAAGAACCGAAAATTGATCCGAGGTAAAAAAAAATAAAAAAAACAAAACAAAAAAACAAACAAACAAAAAAACACAAAAACAAAGAAAGAAAAAAAGGAAAATCTCCTGCAGCTGAAGTTCCGCCGACAGAAGAGCCGGATGGATCGAAATAAAATAAAAATCCTCCGCGGCGCAACAAATAATCAACTAAATAACAAAAACAGGAAAAATAATGAAGAAACTTTAAAGCAGAACCTTTTCTCTTAAATTATTTCTAACGAATTTCAACAAAAACAAAAACGAATTTTAGTGAAATATTTTAATTACAAATAGATTTTACTTTTTTACAGAGGAAAAGCGGCCGCGAGGACTGAAATAAAAATCATTTATTTATAGATTAATATTTTATTTTTCTTTAGAAACAAACTGATCAACAGGTGGTTATTTCATTAATTGGTTTATAATTTTATTTAAGTTTGTGGTTTAATTTACGAAGGAGTAAAATGTTTAAATGACTGAAGTTTGATTCTTTGAATCTCAGTTATTTACAAACAGTAAGTCCATAAATCTGTTTTAAACTAAAAAAAAAAAAACAAATCGAAAAACCAACATGAGTTAAAAGGAAGTTTTTGAGTTTTAACGGATCGAAATGAATTGATTAATTGTATTTAATATGTTAATTTAAATTAGCAGGAAACTTTAAAAAATACAATAAATTTCTTTTTTGATTATAATGAAATTAATTAATCTAAAAGTCAAAAACTTGTAAAAATGTTACTTTTTTTAGGAAAAGTTTAGCTGGTAAAATATATATTCACAGAAACTTTATCTTTTAAATCTTATTTAGGATCACAAATAATTTATCTTTCCTTTATTTTTAACAATAAATCCGTTTGTTTGTTTTTCCTTTATTTCTGAGACTCGGGTTCTGTCTGACAGAACCTGACCCGGTTCGGTCACTGACCTCCGGAGAAGGACTGCGCGAGCACCTCGGCCGTGAAGGCGGTCTTGGGGCTCGCGCTCGGCGCGCTGCGCTCCTCGTTTAGCGGGAGATGCTGCTCTCCCAGCACGTGCCTCCAGCGGCCGTACAGGAAGCTGTGCAGGATGTCGGAGGTGATGATGTCCGCGAGCGACAGCGGCTGCTGAGCCGGAGCCTGAGGCTTGAAGGCCGGCTTCAGGGCCAGGGTGGGCCCGGAGGGCAGAACCGAGCCCATGGCCGGGGGGTCCGCAGAGTCCGGGGGGGGGGGTCCGGAGGAGGAAAGTCAGAGTAAAAAGCTGAAAGGTGAAGAAGCTTCAGGTCGTTCCTGTAAAACCTGCAGGTTCCGGTTTCATCAAAGTCTGGAGAAGTTCTGGAGGAGCTGAACGAACCGAGCTGCAGGTCTGAGGGTTCGGAGGGTCTGAGGGTCTCAGGGGGGTTCTTTATACCGGAGCTGCACCTCCTCCTCCAGGGAGGGAGGGAGCAGAGGGGGTGGGGGGCTGGATCAGTTTTCAGCTCCAGACAATCATGAAGGAGGTGAAGCCAAGAACTGATCCTGGATCAGAACTGGACCTGGTCTAGACCCGAGGACTTTAACACAGACCTACAGGGCGCCCAGAAACGGATTCTGCAAAAAACTGTTCCGAGCTCTTCAACAGAACCGGGATTAAAACACAAAGTTCTGAAGGTTCTGAAGGACCGGTCCAAACCTGAACCCATCAGGAGACAGAAGTCCAGACTGGCCCGTCTGTGTGTGTGTGTGTGTGTGTGTGTGTGTGTGTGTGGGGGGGGGGGCTCTTTAGTAA
>JARVJO010000393.1:829681-841847 GCA_031762555.1 Cynodonichthys magdalenae | reverse complement strand
TAGGTAACGTTAGGTCCCCACAAGTAGGTGTGTATGCCAAAAACACTGTCCCACAACGTAGGGAATACCAGCCCACAGCAGAGACGCAGCAGCCTCACACACACACACACACACACACACACCTGCAAGGGGCGACACATGTTGTGCACGTGTGTGATGAAGATCGATACGATAACAGCATCAAAACACACAAAACTGTATTTCCAGTTTGTTTGTTTTACTGAATATTAATTATGAATTCAATAAATACTATAAAATAATGTAACATTTGTTATTTCTTATTCATCAAAGTGATGTTTAATGATGCTCTTTAAATCCCATCTTTCAAAATAAAAGCTCTGACACCCTTGAAAATGGTGTTGCGACACAAAAAAGGTGTGGTTTATGTGAAGTGTCGTCATGACAACCCCTGTCTACCTGGGCTAATTTCATGTTGAAGAGAACAAAGATTGAAAATAAGTTGAATTACAGTTACTACAGTTGAACGCTGAAAAAACTTCATATTTCACAACCTCAGTTATTTGTGGATTTTTCTTTAGAACCTTAATAATGTTTTTTTTCAGAAACATTCGCAATTTTTGAAACCAAAAATATCCACTAAATGTTTTTGTCTATAATGCGCAGTTCTTACATACCTTCATCATCGTCATCATCTATTAATATCATTCATTACTGCTGAGTTTCCACACATTTTACTGTAATATTATTATTTCAAGGAAATTATTACAATTATTTACCTCAATTATCTTAAAGAAAATAGCGCATACCAAAGAAAATGTTTTAGTATTTAAATTCTAAAAATGGACATTTACAGGCCAAATTTTCCTAATTTAAAGAGGGCTTCACAAACATAACCCCTGCAAAACTTAAGGTGTCGAGTGTAAATATAAAAGGACTTTAAGTGATATTGTATAACGTATGAGAGGTTTTATATTTAACAAAAGGACCAGAATTTTTTTATTTGACAGTGACTTACAGGAAGATTTTTGTTGAACTAATACTTGCCCAGATTCATAAAAATGAGAATAAATTAATACTGAAATGTTTTCTTCATAAGACACATTTAAGTGGTTAAATTACAAAACAATTCAAAAAACAGACACAAACAAACAAATAAAAATAAACTAATTGGGTCACATATTTTGCAAATTTTAAAAATGTGGGGGAAAATAATGAAAACCGGGGGAATTCCACAGTTAATCATGATTGATGATGATTCATCAACACTTTCCACACTGTTAAGAAATAAAATAAAAACACACAAAACACAAAAGATTCTATTTCTGCTGTTAAAACAAACACTTCATACAGGATTTGATTGATCCCAGAGGAACATTTTAAAGGAGTTTTTAATCTGTAAAAATGTTTTTAATCTTAAATGTATTTATTTAATTTGGCGTTTCCTCCTTAATGTTACCTGTGTTAAACAACAAATAATAAAAATTGTAACATGTGCATTTGAAGATGTTTTGAACCATTTTAACATTCAGTCGACAGATTTTAAAGTGAAAAACAAAAACATAGAAAACGATTATAATCTGAAGCATGAGGACATATTTTTATTAAGATAGTTTTGTTTTATTAAAGCTTATCCCAGTTTGTAGATGTGATGGTAATGACTGTTTAAAGACATTTGTTCATGTTGAATGTTGTGTTTCCTGTGTGTGTTTTTGTGTATTTTGTATGAAGTGTTGTCCATCTGCTCAGCTCAGCAGCAACTTCTCAAACCGCCTGCAGAACTCAGTCTGTTCCTGCTGCTCTCTCTACAGAAACCATGTGGATTTGTGTGTTTATTTCCTGGCTGTGATCAGCCACAACATTACGACCAGCTGCCTGACACTGTGTGGTCTTTAATATAAACTGTACGAAGAGACGAATCAGGATGTCTCTGTGAATCTGTGGGAGTGTTTGTGGATAAGGTGCAGATGACTCACTGTCACAATTTATTGTGTTTTATATATTTAGGTTTGTTTTAACTAAATAAATTTACTAAAGGTTTCAGGGGTTATTAAAGCGGGTCCCTATAAACCACCAAAATGTCACATTGGTCCCATAAACCACAAATACGAGTATGTGTGTGTGTTGCATGTTGTGTATCCACAGTTTGTTTAGATGAGGTGATGTTTCAGTAAAACAAGAGTTGTGTTTTACTGCCCACAGCCACAAACACACAATAGCAGGTAAACAACAACAACAAACAACAACAACATGAGGCTCAAACACAGGAAGACAACAGGAACTGTCAGGGAACGATTCCTGTGAGTGGGGGGCATGGAGGTGGAGGGGGAACAAAGATGGCTGATGAAGTCTGAATGGGGGGCGTGGTCACATCAGATCATTATACCAACACTCTGCTGCTATAATGTCATCTCGCCTGGGGGGGCAGTAAACAGAGGAAGGAGGGGCAGGTGATGGTCGCATGTTGCCTGACCTCTGGCATCATCATCAGTTTGACCTTTGACCCATGAGCAGTTCAGGTGGGACCTGGATAACAGAGTTCTGTTTTCTGATTGCCAACAAACCCCCCGAGCAACAGAATCCCAACGTAAACAACAACAACAAATCACCAAACTACAGCATGTCTGAACCTTTGCTACAAACACGAGGAGTTCAGACAGGATGAAGGGGTGTCTGCAGGGAAGCCAGTTGCCAGAGAGGTTTAGTGATGAAAAGAAAAACAGCAGCTCCCCCAGCCGACCCAGATCTACTTTAGATTCATCAGGTGTGAAAACATTCAGAAGGAAAACAGAAACATTAAAGCACAGAAGTTCAGAGGAGACTCTCAGGCCCAAACCGGACCCAGTCTGCGACATCCAGCAGGGAGAGAGAGGAAGACTTGGATCAGAGCATCAGTCAGAAACACAGATAAGACCATGAAAACTGGACTGAACTAATCCCAAACTAACTTTACCTCACAGCTGAGCCTTTAATCAGAACAGAAACAAAGTGGACAAACTGTCAAATATAATAAACCCTGTTTATTTTCCATTAGACACAGACGACTCTGAGGTTTTCAGTTTGGATCTAGAATTAAATAAACTGAACTGAGATGAGATCATGAAGCTCCAACAACCAGGAGGAAACTGAAAACCTTTAACTGACCACCAACAGTTGCAGCTCAGGGAGACACTGGATTAAAATATTAATCAGAACCAGCTGATCTGTGGTCGAACTGCAGATAAAGAAAATGAATCTGTAATCAAAGTGTCAGGTATTTTTATTTGTTTGGTTTGCCAGTCAGAGCTCTTAACTTCTGTCTGCTCTCAAACTGCAAAAATCTGCTTCTGAAGTGACTGAGGACAGTTTGTTTGGTAGTTCGAAGCTGCAGGACAGAACCGAGGAGAAGAAAACTCTTAAACTTTAAAATCAAAATCATAAAATCAGGATTGAATCGTAGCTCCAGCTCTGATAGTAATCACACTTAACTAAGTTTTCTTATTTAATGTCATATTTTAACTCTTCACCTCATTTGTTATTTATTTTTTGGCTTCTTAAAGCTCAGCTTTATCACCAGAATACAGCACAACGTCAGAAACAAGCGGATCCAGACTGGACCGTGTGATTTGGGTCGATGATTGTTTCTGTTCTGCTGCCGCTGCAGAAGCAGCCGTATGAAGTGCTAATCATCCCGCGTTAGCCGTTAGCCTGTGGCAGCGGGCGTTTGAAATGCTAATCCAGGCAAACGCTGCTGGTTATTAATGTGTTTCTGTCAGGAGGCTGCGCTCACCTGCCGACGAGGAGAACCAACGTCTGAAACAACAAACTGGAGCAGGAGAGCAGCTCCATCATCCAGCTCTGTTTTTTGATGCTTTAATGATCCGCCGCTCCCTTTTCAGATCACTGGGAAAGATATTTTTAGGTTGATCTTTTAATCTCTTTGAGAACTGAGCACTGAAGTCAGCAGAAACAGACAGCTCTGAAAAAAGGCTTCTTTTTATTTGAAATGTTGCATCTAATCATCACCAGGTTGTTTCACAAAGCCACGTCTCAAACGGAGGAAAACTCTTCCAAACACAGTTAAAACTAACGGTGTTTCAGCAGTGAGAAGAGCTGCGATGAGAATGAAGACAGAGAATAAACTCAGCTCTGTGATTCTTCTGACCTGACCTGGGATCAGTCTGCAGCAACACCAGCTCATTAAAGTTTAACAGGAAACACAGGACAGACTGATCCCAGGTCAGAGACCCCGACCTCTTCACTGAGCTCAGACTCAACACTTCACTTTTACCAACTGAAATATGAAAACCTTAGAAGAGAACAAAAAATACTAAATACTCTTTATATTTACTGTATATACTAAAAACACACTATAAACAGCTTATTTAAGAATCAAAGATTGTAAGCAGATATTACTTTTACACCTAATGAAACACTTTTATTTTGAAAAGTTTAGCTAAACTAAAAAAAGGAATTGTAAAATACAAACCTTTGGATGATCGTTTATTCCAATAAAGGTTTTTGGATATAAACAATGTTTATTCTGCTGACTGTGCAACAACATCAGTTTTGACTGAACTGATGTGAGAACAAAAAGAAAAGAAAACGGACAAATCAAACCTGCGTCACAGATCAGATCAATAAACCAGGAAATTATCTCAATGACTGATTTCTCTTTCCTGCTGCAGCGAAGAACAGACATGTCACTGACCAACACAGATTCAACACAATCTGTTGGCTTCCTTAGATTGATTTTTTCTACAGGGCCCTGAGACGACGGTTGTTGCGACCTGCTGCTGTACTGTAAATAAACTGAATTGAATCACGAACCATATCATCGATAATGTCTGACAAAACAGGTTTCCCTGGAAACAAACTAACAACCTCAACCCAACATTCAGTTCAGGTTTCAAAAACAAAACTGTTCAAACATTTCACAAAAAAACAGTAGATCAGCAAAAACGAGCCGAGCAGGTCAGAGGTGCTCGACACAAAGGCTTCACTAAAGTAACGTAAAATGAGGTAACAAACCTAACATAATGTAAAGTAATTTAAAATAAAGTAATGTAAAGTAAAAAAAACCTAACATAATGTAAAGTAAAGTAAAAAAGCATAACATAATGTAAAGTAAAATAAAATAAAACAAAACAAAACAAAATAAAATAATGTAAAGTAAAGTAAGTTAACAAAACCTAAAAATAAGTGAAGTAATGTAAAACATAATGTAAATATAAAATAAAATAAAGTAATGTAAAGTAAGGTAATAAACCTAACGTAATGTAAAACAAAGTATATAAAGTAAGGTAACAAACCTAACATTATGTAAAGTTATGTAAAATAAAGTAATGTAACGTAAGGTAACAAACATAACGTAGTGTAGAGTAAAGTAAAGTAAAGTTAGGTAACAAAACCTAAAATAATGTAAAGTAACATAAAACATAATGGAAAATAATGTTAAGTAATGTAAAGTAATGTAAAACAAAGTAATGAAAAGTAAGGTAACAAACCTAACATAATATAAAGTAAGATAAAATAATGTAAAGTCAGGTAAAACCTAACATAATGTAATGTCATATAAAATTAAAATAATGTAAAGTAAAGTAACAAAACTTAAAATAATGTAAAATAAGGTAAAACCTAACATAATGTAAAGTAATATAAAATAAAGTAATGTAAAGTAAGATAACAAAACCTAACATAATGTAAAGTAAAATAAAATCGAATAATTTAAAGTAAGGTTACAAACGTAACAAAATGTAAAGTAAGGTAAAACATAATGTAAAGTAATATAAAATAAAGTTAAATACGATTACAAACATAACATAATGTAAAATAATATAAATTAATGTAAAGTAACGTAAAACCTAACATAATGTAAAGTAATTTAAAATAAAGTAAGGTAAAGTAAGATAAGGTAAAACCTAACATAATGTAAAGTAATAAAAAATAATGTCATGTAAAGTAAGATTAAACCTAACAAAGTAAAGTAAATAAAACAATGTAACAAAGCAACTTTAAAAACAATGTGAAGTCTGTAAATGTAAAATAAACTAAGATAAAGTAACAGTAAGTACAGTAATATATTGTAAGGTAATGTAACAATCAAAGTATTGCATAATAAATATAAAGTAACCCAAAAGTAAGGTAATAAGTCTATACATAAACATAACATAAAGTAATTTAGAGTAACAAAGCAATGTAACGTTATGAAATAGTATAATGTCATACGAAAAAGTAAAGTAACTCAGTGTAAAATTATTTCAAGTAAAGGAATGTAACATTAACATAAAGTCATATAAAATAAAACTTATCATAAAGTAAACTAACATTAACACAAAGTAAAGTAATGTACCGTAATGTAAAATTAAATCACTTAAAGTAACGTAAAACAACATTGCGTTATGTAAAGTAAAATAAAGCAACATACCTGCAGGTTCTTCCTCCAAACGTTGACAGCAGCGAATGCGAGCTGCATCTGTTTCCTGCGGGCGTCTTTGTGACGTTTGTAGGCGATCTCAATGAAGATGAGGAAGATCCCTGCGACGATGCCGCCGGCCACCAGCATGAATACACCTGAGGACAACAGGTGATGAGGGTCAAACCCCAAACCGTCTTTTATATAGAATAATAACTTAGGGGCGGGGCCTGTTTCCTACCTGCCATGTTCTCAAAGGTGAGGGTGGCGGGCGCGTTGCTCCTGGAGTCACACTCCTGGTAACGAACCCACGTCTTGTCCAGGTCTTCCATGAAGCCATTCTCGTGAGAACTGTGGGGACAGGAAGAGTGGGCGGGGCATCAGTGGGTGGAGCCAAAGATACAACGATCGGTCGGTGATAGTTATAAACTTTGGTACCTGAGAATAGCCAGAGAAACATTCTGCTTCCACGGACTGTCTTTCCTCATTCCGATCCCAAACCCGGAGCGGAAGAAAAGCTCTCCTGTCGTCACCAGATCGCATTTCTGCGATGCCTCGAACTCCAACACGGCGCTGTCCCAGATGAAGGCGTGCAGCTTACTGCAGGAGGAGGAGCAGCAAGACATTAGGTGTGCAGAGCAGGACAGGTAGGACACACCTTGGATCTGCTGCCTACTTGTCTCGGACAGCCTGGATGGCCTCGGCGGCGCTCTCGTAGTTGTGTTTCTCCATGTGCCGGTACATGGTGCTCAGTTCCACCTGCCGTCTGAAGTAGATATCCACCGAGCTCTGCTTCACTGTGGCGTAGATGAACTTATCTGATGGGTTACGCAGCTAGAAGCACGGAGAACATCGTCACAATCTGACTCTGACTGATCCGGATGGAAAATTAAGACTAAGAACTCCACAGATGAGTCTCTTTTAGCTAGCTTCACCTGAGCGTTCAAGCTAGGTGTGTCACATCTGTCGATCGGCTCAATCCTTTTAATACTTTTACACAATATGTAACTTTATATACAAAGATTTTACCTATGGAAAGACATCTACAAACTGGCTCTATTTTTGTCTTCTTATGCTACTGTGAGTTAGCCTTTTGCTATTTTTAGCTAGCTCCTACTAATTTTTAAAAGTTTAACCTTTATTTAAACAGGAAAATAGACAGTTCCGAAAATCTATTTTTCAAAAATGCTATTAACTTAAAGATAGCTTTTTGGATCATTAAGCTAACCTTTTTAACTTTAAGCTAGTGTTTTCTCGCTTCTAGCCTCTAGCTAACATTTTGCAACTCTTAGCTTTTCACTAGTCTTTTGCTTCTTTTAGCTTTTAGCTATTGCTTTGCTTCTTTTAGCCTGTAGCTGGGTGTGTTTGTCCTCACCCTGGGGTCATTGATGCCAGTGATGCGCTCCTCAGGCCGGTCCAGCACCAGGAAGGCTGCCAGGTTGGCGGTGTACGATGCTACGATGATCATAGCGAAGCCGGCCCACACCATCCCCAGGATCCTGGCCGAGAAGCTCCTGGGAGCTCCTGCAGATCAACGATACTAAACGTCAGAAGATGGCGTCGCCGACAGCAACACGGGCATCAGAGCCGGCGCCATCATTACCTTCTCCGATCCCAGAGTTCAGCAGAACTCCCCATGAGAACCACATAGCTGAGGACAAGGTGAGGGCGTCTTCTTCTTCTTCTTCACTGTTCACTTTAAACCTCCCAAACGGGCTGCAGGCACAAACTCACTGTTTTATCATTAAATTATCAATAAACTGAGGTTTAAATCTTTTGAGATCTTGTATTTTTCTGAATAAAGCTTGTTGTTGTGTAGTTACAGTCCACAGTTGTGTTGTTTACCTGAACCGGTCTAAAAGGTAAAGCATCACTGCCACCACATGGACCGACAGACCGACTAACAGCCACAGTGTGCTCTGGAACGGCTGCATGAACGAGTCCAGAGTGCTGCGAGGGATTTCCTGAAAACAAACAGAAAACATCAGCAGAGCGTCCCTGTAGCTGCTGACTCAGGTCGGCTCGTGTTCGGGTCCATCGCGGGCGCAGACAGAGCTCAACGCTTCATTTCTGTGTGGTCGGGTTTGATCTGAGCACAAAAAGCTGCCGGCAGCCTGAGGTGAATACAGAGAGGAACCCGATCAATATCTGCTGAAATAAACGGATCAGAGCTGCTGGTTCTGCTGCAGCGTGTGAACATGAACCTGGCATCTTCTCACAAACAGCTTCTGTAATCTGAGCTTCCTGCTCGCCATCAGAGATTAACGTTTGATCAGCGATGACGTTAAAGATCCAGATTCTTTCGCTCACCTTCTTGACGAGGATGGTGAGCCCCTGGTATTTAAAAGGTTTGGAGAACTCGATGTACTGAGCGCGCTCGTTGTTGATGGTCAGGGGGGCCACGATCATGTCCGCCAGGCCCCCCAGCAGCTCCCCCATCATTCCGTTCCACTCCTTCTTGTTGCTGTTGTTCACCTGCAGGAGGGGAGGTCAGAACTCAGGTGAACTGGTCCAACTGGAGATCAGGTAAAGGTGCAATCTGTTAGAGCTCAGGTTATGTGTTGGAGATGACTCTCAGCTACTACCACACCAAGTTTTAGCTCAAAGCCTGGAAATGAACTGAATTACAGCCATTTCTGTTTGCTGATGTCCATCAGCTGTGGCGGCCATCTTGAATCAGTTACTTTCTGCGAGTTGTTAAAATCCATGAAGTGCTTAATGAGATATTTTGCTAACAGACCAACAATTACACGGTCACCCTCCTTTAATGGAAGCAAGCAATAAAAGCAAAGTTCTTCAGAACCATCGACCACTTTGGGGTGAGGGTGGGGTGTATTTTTCAGGGTCATAGTTCAATTATAAACCACACTCCAGTAACTCTGTTACCTTCAGTTCTTATAAAGAGCTGTAAATATTAGTGCTGGGCATAGATTAAAACTTTTAACTGCGATTAATCTCAAGATATTTTTGCGATTAATCTCATTTATTATTTAGAGAAACCATCACTATTATGGCTGAATGTGTATGTTTATATGTTGCAATACATGTGTGACACACTGTACATTTTTTCTTATTGCTTAATGTCATTTTTCCTGACAACAACAAAGAGGAGGACAGAGGAGTTAACGCACGTTAAAAAAATGATCGCTGTTAATTCTCGGCTGCGTTAACACAATAGTAACTCATTAACATGTCCAGCATTAGTAAATATCAAAGTAAACTTGACTTTATAGTCAGTCTATTGAAACACCTTGAAATTGGACTCTGTCTTTTTAAGAACCTCCCACCATTTCTGACACTCCCACTTCAGCAAGTCTTTCAAAACAATGCTTCGGGGGAGGGGCTGTGTGGGGCCGGGCTTGGCTACAGACTGAGCTCCAGGGAGGAGTTGTTTTTAAACAAAGCTCCTCCCTGAAGTTCAGTCTGTAGCCAAGCTAGGTGGAGCATTGTAAAAATGGGCGGAGCTTTGTAGCAGCAAGAGTTTAGGCAGCTCCACACGACTACTTTGAATGAGTCAAAGCAACACTCTGGATGCTTTTGATGAGACATTATAACGTGATGTAAAGATGAAACATTCTGCATAACAACCCCCCCTTTAAAAAAAAGTAAAATGTGTGGTCTGACCCTCGGTGACAGGAACTTACTCGCTCCTGCGTTCCGAATTTCCCATCAGCCACCAGGTGAACCTCGTAGGTGAAGTTCATGCTCATGGCCAGCTTGATGAGCAGGTCGATGCAGAAACCGTAGCAGCACTGCGGGACGATGGGCTGACCTGGACACAAACATGGACCCGGTTTCATCAGAAGAAGAAGAATCTGGTGTGGGTTCTGAGGGTTCTCACCCCAGCAGGATCTGTGTACCTGGTATGGTCCCGTTGGGTCCGGTACAGATCACCTTCTTGATCAGAACTCCGTTAACGGTGTACTCTTCTTTACACGTCCCGTCGCTCTTCGTCGGCTTGACGTAAACAAACGGCTCCTGATGGATCGTCACGATCTGAACACACAGAACAGATTTCAGAACCGCAGACGGGTTCTGGTGTCAGAGGAACAGAACCCACTGGGGGGTCGAGACAAGGACAGGAAACATGTCAGATCATTTATTCACAGCTCCTGGATGTACCGGAATGTTTTACAGCTGGACAGAACCGTGTCCCTAAAGCTGTCCAACATCAGGACCTGAACCTGAAAGCAGCTCCGTCATGTTCTGTGAGCCAAACGGACCTTCAGTTTGGTCGACATCTGGTATCCGACTGGTTTCTCCGTCTCTCCTCCAGGCCAGATGATCTTCCTCTGAGGGTTCATCACCACCTGGAGCACAAACACACATTTAGACCCGGGTCAGGAAGTGGTTCCAGGCAGGTCTCAGTGTAACGGGCCGACTAAACGACAGCATCAATACTTCATCTGAACATTCATATTTAAAGAGGCCCGAGGCTCAGAGAGAGTCCTTTAAAGAGTCCCGCCTGCAGCTTCGGCTCCTCTGTTCCAGCTCAGAGCTGCAGGTTCTGCAGGTAAAACCTCCTGCTTCTGTCTTCCTCTTTAGACTTCCTGCTCTTCACTTTTCATACTTTTCATACCCACAACTTTGAGTTTTTATATGTTAGCTAAACTTTCTGCCTAATTTTAGGCTTTTAAATAGTTTTGCTACATTTTAGCTACTATTTTGTTACATTTAGCTTTTAGCTATGCTTTTGCTTTTCTTAGATTTCAGCTACAGTTACCAAGTTGATCAGCAGGAGTCTCAGTCAGGTGGACCAGGTGGACCAGGTGGACCACCAGGAGACTTAGACAGGTGGACCACCAGGAGTCTCAGTCAGGTGGACCACCAGGAGACTTAGACAGGTGGACCACCAGAAGTCTCAGTAAGATTGACCAGGTGGACCACCAGGAGTCTCGGTAAGATGGACCAGGTGGACCAGGTGGACCACCAGGAGACTTAGGCAGGTGGACCACCAGGAGTCTCAGTCAGGTGGACCACCAGGAGACTTAGACAGGTGGACCACCAGGAGTCTCAATAAGATGAACCAGGTGGACCACCAGGAGTCTCAGTCAGGTGGACCACCAGGAGACTTAGACAGGTGGACCACCAGGAGTCTCGGTAAGATGGACCAGGTGGACCAGGTGGACCACCAGGAGACTTAGACAGGTGGACCACCAGGAGTCTCAGTCAGGTGGACCACCAGGAGTCTTAGTCAGGTGGACCACCAGGAGTCTTGGTCAGGTGGACTAGGTGCACCAGGTGGACCACCAAGAGTCTCGGTCAGGTGGACCACCAGAAGACTTAGACAGATGGACCACCAGGAATCTCAGTCAGGTGGACCACCAGGAGACTTAGACAGGTGGACCACCAGGAGTCTCAATAAGATGGACCAGGTGGACCACCAGGAGTCTCAGTCAGGTGGACCACCAGGGGACTTAGACAAGTGGACCACCAGGAGTCTCAGTCAGGGTGACCAGGTGGACCAGGAGGACCACCAGGAGTCTCAGTCAGGTGGACCACCAGGAGTCTCAGTCAGGTGGACCACCAGGAGACTTAGACAGGTGGACCACCAGGAGTCTCAATAAGATGAACCAGGTGGACCACCAGGAGTGTTAGTCAGGTGGACCACCAGGAGACTTAGACAGGTGGACCACCAGGAGTCTCAATAAGATGAACCAGGTGGACCACCAGGAGTCTCAGTCAGGTGGACCACCAGGAGACTTAGACAGGTGGACCACCAGGAGTCTCGGTAAGATGGACCAGGTGGACCAGGTGGACCACCAGGAGACTTAGACAGGTGGACCACCAGGAGTCTCAGTCAGGTGGACCACC
>JARVJO010000393.1:767827-782872 GCA_031762555.1 Cynodonichthys magdalenae | reverse complement strand
GTATAATACTATCCCCCCACTTTATGGATGATTTTTAGGGTTCAATTTTTAGTATTATACATGAATAAATACAGTAATTAATCTTTTAGCACATCAGCTGCTGCTTGTTTTTTTCTTATGAAAACAACGTTTTTGTCATGATTTTACAACTTTCTTTTGACAACATTGCATCAATATTCTGCTCAGTTTCAAGGTGTACATGTGGAACATCATCAGCAGACAAAGACCAGCCCACTGGGTTCAGCCAACTTTGGTTCATGTGTTAGCAGATCTAGTTATCTTTCCCCAGGTGTTTGATTAGTTCCTGAGCGGTTACTTCCAACAGTCCTGTGTTTATTTGTGTTTTGACTCCATCACTTTATCAGCTGCTCTTCATGCTGCACTCCTGGGTTCACCATCGACCCTTACTGATGGGTAAATCTGTCAAATTCAGAGCAGTTCTGCGAGTTTTCTGTGTGTAACCACTAGAACATGAGTCCGTTTTTTTTTATTTCTGTCTCCTCAACCACGGCTTTATTAGGAACAAACACCCGCAAGTTCTGGTTGACCTCATTGCTTTAAAGTTCCCACCACAATCAGAGCAGAGGTTGATCAGAGACTCAGATCAGTTTAAATCCAGACTTTAACGTGTTTAAAACAACCAAATCCTGAACACAGAGCTGACACCAAACATGAGAATCCTAGTTAGAAACATTTACCAGGAGCTTTGGTTTCTCACAGGTCTCAGGTTCTGGTTTCTTTAATCCAGGTTCCAGTTAGACTAGAAACAAAAAGTGAGAAACTTCAGGTTTCTTCTAACTCCATCGACTCATAAATTCAGAGAGCGGGCCAACCAGCGTGCATCCTTCATCGAGCACTTCTTGTTTCTGATCAGGAAGTTTGTCCTGTGGAGATAAAGGCTGAGTTGGTCCTGCAGCTGCCGGTCACTGCAGTGCTGCAACACTCGGCATCAGCCCGCGACCGCAACAGGAACCAGCTCAGAAAGTTTCCACTACGTAACCACAGTGAGTGTGAAGGAGCTCACGCTGCCCTGCAGCGAACACGCCACAGTGGAAACTTCATCCGTGTGAAGATTTATGAACTTTCAACAAAATTTTTACCACCTGAGCACTGAGGACAAGAATCATTTGTGTCTGCTGGAGCGAAATCCAGAAAATGACTCGACTAAACTGACCGACGTCGACTCTGTCCTGCAGCTGAAAATAAAAAATGTCTCTAAAACATCAACAAACACTTCTACTGAAACCGATATTGTCGTGGAAATAATATTTGCCCAAAACAGAAACACGGTCCAAGAATCCGAAACACTCCGTCTGAACGGTCGTCAGGATTTATTGCATAAGAAAGACATACATCATGTCACACAGGGCCGTGTGTAATGAGGCAGTCTCAAATACACTCATTTACACATTATTTCATCTCTGCTATCTGACATGTTACAAGTGATATCTAAGAGTGATGTTAGCAGATCTTGTTGGGGCTGTAATCATTCTATCAACTGATAAACAGGGTGTCATGAAAAACTGGGTCATTAACGTATGTCATGAATTACTGGCATAAACCAAAAAGTATTATTTCCATTACAGATACCTGGCTGCAGACTGAGCTCAGATCTGTTCACTTGCTACAGCTAAAATGAGTAACAATACCACTTAAAATAATACTTAAACTAAGTGTAAAATCAGTGTGAGCTATTTTAGATTAAAGAAGAACAGAAACTTTAAAGCTTAAAGTAGCTACAAACCAGCTAAAATACAAATCCAGTGAATGCATCTAAAATTAAAGGTAGCTAAAGGCTAGTTTAACGTTAGAGTTAACAAAATGCTAATAC
This sequence comes from Cynodonichthys magdalenae, assembly GCA_031762555.1. Classification (NCBI taxonomy): domain Eukaryota; kingdom Metazoa; phylum Chordata; class Actinopteri; order Cyprinodontiformes; family Rivulidae; genus Cynodonichthys; species Cynodonichthys magdalenae. The sequence continues at coordinate 781,041 of JARVJO010000393.1, read as the reverse complement.
TAAAAGTAGCAAAAGGCTAGTTTAATGTTAGAGTTAACAAAATGCTAATACTAACAGTAGCAAAAGGCTAGTTTAAGGTTAGCGTTAACAAAATGCTAATATTAAAAGTAGCTAAAGGCTAGTTTAATGTTAGAGTTAACAAAATGCTAATATTAAAAGTAGTAAAATGCTATCTAAATTTAAAAGTCATGAAAGTGTAGCTAAAAGCTAAAGTAGCAAAGGCTAGTTTATGGCTAGAGTTAACAAAATGCTAATACTTACCTAAAAACTACAAAAAGTTTAAGGGTTAGCTAAAGACTATCTAAATGCTGGAAGTATTAAAAGATTAGGTACAAACAGCAAAATGTAAGCTAAAAAGAGTAAAGGACTAAGTAAAATTAGCAAAAGGTTAGCTAAAATTTAGAAGCAGAAAAAGCTAGTTTAAGGCTGAAAGTAGCAAAATGCTAATAATAAAATACACTTACAGGCTATCAAAAGGTGAAAATAAACAAAATATTACCTAAAAGTTAAAAAGTGTGAAAGAGTAGCAAAAGGCTAATAGTAGCTAAAGCCTAGCTAAAAACTAAAAGTAGCAAAAGATGGAAAGAAGTAAGCTAAAAATAAAAGGATTAAGTAAAATTAACAAAAGGGTGGCTAAAGGCTAAAAGCAGAAAAAGCTAGTTAAAGGCTAAAAGTTGCAAAATGCCAATGCTACATATCCACAGGCTATCTAAAAGTAAAAATTAACAAAAGGTTACCTAAAAGCGTAAAGGTCTGAAAGGGTAGCAAATAGCCATAAGTAGCTAAAAATTAGGTAAAAACAGCAAGCTAACAGTAAGCTAAAACTTTACATTATCGCCCTTTTGCCTTTTGTGGCGTGAAAGAAAAATGCTGAATTTGGTTCACAGGTTTTAATTTTCTGACGTCCAACAGGACAGACAGGTGGACGGGTCTACCTGTCTCTCGGCCGCTGTACAGCGAGTTGTCCTCCATCCCCTGGTCTTCGTCCACCCTGTTTCCTCTCTGCAGGCTGCCTCGCTTCCCCGCAGGCTCCGTCCAGCTCATCTGTGCCGAAGAATCAGACGAATCATTCATCAAACCAACAACCAGAGAAACAAACATTTCTGTAAAAACTCAGTAAAAATAATAGTTTTACAGCCAGAGGCTAACATTAGCCAAACTAAAGTTAAAGTTAAAATTGGGGAAAAAAAGCTAAAATTATCAGAACAGCAGTTGAAAGATAAAACTGGTGCAACAGGTTAAAATGACTAAAACAACAGCTAAAATCTCAAATAAGCATCATAGCTAAAAGCTAAAACCAACTAAACTTAGCCTAGCAGTAGCTACAAATTTAAACTAATAAAACATTAGCAGTTTTTCTCCAGGATTTTAGTTCCTCCTTTGTTTCAGTGTCAAATCAAGCTGCAAAGTAAGAAAAACCAGAAGTTTGTGTCGTAATGTCCTGAAGTAACTTTAATTTCTGAATGATTAAAACATCTGAAAGTGTGCTGAAGGAGGAAAATCTTACAAAAACAAACTTAGAAAAAACTCTAAACAGGAAATGCTGACTCAGCGTTCACATTATGCAAAAACATCAAGCTATCGTCTGCATAAAACAAAATATGGTTTCACAGAAAAACAACAGAAACGACAACTGTTTCAAAATAAAATTCTCTTCCAACGTTCAGCTGATTGAGGTTTCAGCTCTCTGATGGTCCCAACACAGGGTTCCAGTCAGGTTCATGGGATTCTGTTTCTGGTGGACCCAGTTTGGTCCAGACTTCAGCTGACTCAGATCAGATAATCCACCTGATGAACCGTGTGAAACACAACAAGTCTAAAAGTTATCAGCTCTGGTTTAACCCATTTCCTTTTTTTTGACACTTAAATAGTCTGACCTTCAGTTTTTCTGATGACATTTGAATCTTCTGTCTTTTTGTGCTTTTTTAGTTTTTTTTCCTTCCTAAAAGCTGCCGTGTGATTGGCTGTTTGTGTTTCCTGTCAGTTCTTTGAAAGAGGAAGTGAAGTCGTGACACAGCGCTGTCGGCCATCTGTCCTCAACTTAAAACAACACGACCCTGAAGGTCCCGCAGGACCTGGGACACCTGATCCCGAGCTGCAGTGTCATCGTCAGACCTGTCTCCATGGCAACCAACTGTATTTGTGTGTTGGGAGCAGAGGACGGCGGTTACGTTTGTACATTTGTTTGGGTGTGTCAGCAAAATAACTGACCACACATGTTGTCGTATCTCAGTGTCACATCTTTGGTTTGAACTCTCCAGACGACACCAAACTTTACACCAACATCTGTAAAATTTACTCATTTTATGTGTTTTTTACATGTTTTAGAAGGTTAATCAGCTGTCTTCTTTCTTAGAGCTTCATTAAAATCCATCCTCTTCTTCAGGAGATATTTTGCTAACAGATGCAACCAAAACTTACCAGTATGGAAATCCAAAACGGTTAAAAATTAGGCTACATTTATTATGCTAAAATTAATCATGAAAATGACTTATTTTACAACTAGTCTGAAAAACTAAAACACAAAGTTATGTTTTATTATTTCTGATGAGGAATAAGGAATATTTCTAATGTTTTACATTAAAAACTTCAAAAAGAAGCACTTCTTGAGTTGTTTTTATGAATTAAACATGAACTGAGGAATAAAATTTGTGTTTTTTCAGTTTGTGTTCAGACATTTACTGATATTTTCAGGGAATAGTTTTATTTTTATTATATCTCCAACACATAAAAGATAATGTGGTTTATCAATATGTTTCATTCTCTACTGGGCAGATTTGAATAAAACCTTCAGAAAATAAACATTAGGCGTTAATAATAATTAATAATAATTAATAATAATTACATTTTGGAATCAGCTCAGCCTAAAAACACAAAAATGTCACCGTATTAGTAGTTTTTAGTAGTTTCTGAGATGAATTCTGGAGTGGTAGTAGCTGAGAGTCATTCTGAACACATGCTCTGAGCGTGAGGTTGTGTGTGTGTGTGTGTGCGTGTGTGTGTGTGTGTGTACCTACAGGGAAGGCGATCTCACACAGTTTGTGCGTCCAGTCGTCCAGCTGGCTCCTGTCGGCGGCGAACACGTAGATCTTCTCGGTGGTCTCCACCAGGAAGGACCCCGTGTCCCGGGGACACCCGTCTATCTCCACCTCCGTCACCCGGATGCAGTCGGACATACGGATCACCTGGGCAGAGGGGACGTTATCGCCATGGGAACGGTGACGGGGAGGAGGAGAGGGCGGGGCGTTACCTTCTTGTGCTCCTGCTGTTTGCGCAGAGTTTTGTCGTTCTTCTCTGCGCTGGCTCCGTCTTTGCACTCGAAGAACTCCATCCTGGAGATGGAGCAGGAGCTGTCTCGGTACAGAAGACACCAAACCCGCTTCCACTTCTACACAAAAACACAAAAAACACAAAAAAACACACAACAGTCAGACGCTGCGGCTCAGAAGGTAACAGGAAGTGACATCACCAACGTTTCACCTTTCCAAACCGCTGCTGCTGGAGGAAGAGCATCCCTTTCTTCCTGATGTCCTCCTCCATCACGGCACCACAGCTCCTCCTCTCCTCTTTGTCCTCTGCTCCTCCTGCTGCTCCACCTTCCTGGATGTTTGTCTCCTTTTATTCCTCCGCTCCTCGTTTCCTCCTTTGTCCACTCTTTAAAGTCGAGTGTTCGACTCCTCGTTCGAGTCTTCTCCTTCTTGAACTTCCTCCTCTCCCCCTGTCTCCTTCTCCTCCTCCTCCTCCTCAGTCGTGAACGGGCTCGACTGGATCCGGCTCAGAGAGTTTCTGCGTCTCCTGCTGCGCCTCACCTCCTTCTGTGGTATCAGTGTGATGCAGAAAGTCGTTGCGTGTGTCATGTGTGCTTCCTGTCCTCGCGCTGTGTTGCAACATGTAACACAGAACTAACTGACGGTCTGAACCTCCTCCTTCAGTCTGAACCTCCTCCTCCTCCTGTTTTTATTTCAGGCTTAATTCAGATCCAGATGCACATTTTGATTTGACTTTTCTTTGTTTTTGCACCGTCTGAGCTCACAGAGCTGAATAAAAGACTTTAAAGCTCATCATGAGTTGGACCTGTGCCCCCTGGTGGTCTCATCAGAACCCAGACCCAGAAGTCCTGCAGACGGCTGTTTCGCCTCTAACATAACCGCTCCGGTTTCACAACTCTGAGTGTGATAAGTGCAAATTTACAGGCTTATTTTGGTGTTTCTGTGGTGGCCATCTTAAATTAGAGCTAGCTTTAAAAGTTACCAGGTTGTAATTGTTTATGTAAGAATCAGTCAGTTTGTTGAGTCGTTCAAGAGATCAGTAACTTTCTGAGGTAACAAAAAGTGATGCATTTTCTACATTTTCCTGTTTAAAAATGAAGTAAAAAGATCAACAGAGAAGATTTCACCTTAATTTATTCGACAAGAACAGAAAGATCCGGACGCCATGTTGAACCAACAGGTGGTCCGAGTTGCTCCTCCTCTTCCTCTCATGCTGGCGGCAGGTGGCTGTAGGTCTCAGTCCAGTACCTCACGTAGTACGACCTCAGGTCGTAGCTGAGGACGCAGAGCAGACGTCACGTTAAAACACACTCTAAAACTGAAATGTTGGATTTACTGAACCGTGTCATTTCAACTGGTTCCACTTAACTGAGTCGAGTAAATTCAAAGCAACAAACTCATGTTCTTTGCTCAAAAACTGGTTCATTGCTTTGAATTTGAATGATGAATGATGATACTTTATTGATCCCATGAAGGGAAATTACAGAATTTACTCGACTCAGTTAAGTGGAACCAGTTGAAATAACACAGTTCAGTAAATCCAACATTTCATTTTTTAGAGTGCAGCTGGAACCATCCAAGTGATCAAACACAGCTCAGGTCAGCAGAACCGTACCTGACTGAAGATTTGCTCATTTCATGGTTGATGATCAGGTACGGTTGGTGGGTTTTAGTGAAAACTGGCCAAGGAACCGGGACTCGACTGCCGCCTCTGTTGGGATCACTGAAGAGCAGAGAGCAGATGTTTAAACCAGTTTACCATCTCAGAACAGTTTTCAGAACAGTTCAGACCAGTTAGGACCAGCTTTTAGACCAGTACAAACCAGGTAGGACCAGTACAGACCAGTTGGGACCAGAACAGACCAGTTAGGTCCAGCTTTTAGACCAGTTCAAACCAGGTAGGACCAGTACAGACCAGTTGGGACCAGAACAGACCAGTTAGGTCCAGTTTTTAGACCAGTTCAAAGCAGGTAGGACCAGTACAGACCAGTTGGGACCAGAACAGACCAGTTAGGTCCAGTTTTTAGACCAGTTCAAACCAGGTAGGACCAGTACAGACCAGTTGGGACCAGTACAGACCAGTTGGGACTAGAACAGACCAGTTAGGTCCAGCTTTTAGACCAGTTCAAACAAGTTCAGACCTTTTCAAATCAGTTAAGACAAACTCAAACCAGTTCAATGTAGTTCAGAACAGTTCAAACCAGTTAGGACCAGCTTTTAAACCAGTACAGACCAGTTTAAACCAGTTAAATCAAACCAGACCACATTTAATCCAACTAATTTTCAGACTAGTTCAGACCACTTAGGACCAGTTCCAATTTGTTTTTAGACCATTTTAGACCTTAACAATAAAGTAATAAATAAATAATTTCCAAACATAACTGCTGGAATCCACAGGTCCGTAAACCAGTGAAGTCCATACTTTGCTGGTCCTGTTGACGTAGTGTTGTCTTTGTGTGCAATGCATTGTGGGGGTTTACCCAGTCTTGGCAAAGTTGGTCCAGTAGGCGATCATGTAGCCGGACAGGTCTCGGTGTCGGGGGAAGTAGACGAGCGGGGTGGAGAACGGTTTACCGAACAGGTACTGCAGGTCCTCAGCATGCTCCGCCTCCACCCAGCGGGGGAATCCGGGAATCCGAGTCTTCATGTTGAACAGGTACGAGTAAGTACCGGCACCACTGAGGGACAAAAAGCCCTAGGGGTCAGTTACAATCAATGTTAGAGTCCAAACTGAACACACGTTTGGAATCAGTTTGTGATATTTGTTGGATTTCTTCTACAAAACAGTGATTAAATAAATAAATGAGCAACATCAATCATAGCTAACCTCGAGTTGTTGGCGTGGAGCTGGAGGGCAATCTGGGTCGGGACCAGGAACAGGAAGTCTGTCTCGATGTCGGCCACAGTCTTCTTCACGATAGCCGGATCTGGAGCCGAACCCCAGTGAACTGAATAAACGCTGAAGGCCGAGGGGACGGCGGCGTCCCCTTTCTCTTTAGTCAAACCCGTCAGAAGACCTTTGACCTGCTCTCTGAAGAGGAAACAGAACCGGGTCACACATCTCAAAACAACCGCCTAACGCTGAGAGAAACCAGTCTGTTGTCTGGATTCTTGTTCTTTTTCAGGTTGGAATGATTTTGGTTCAACAGCTAAACATTAATGGGCCGGGAAATGAGCCTTGTGGGACAACAAATCAGTTTAACATTATAACTCAGCAATAACACCTTTTTGGTTCATAAAGAACTGCTGTGTTGCTGCAGGACTCACGCTGTGGTGTTGGCCTTTTTGCTGTTGATGGACGGAACATCCACTCCCGCAAATATGTGTCCGTCCATGCTGTTCGTCCCGGCCAGGTAATCGAACCGAGCCGCGTTGTGAAACAGGTTACTGGGCTCATCGGGCAGGAAGTCACCGTCAACCACCGGAGAGAGCTCGAGCATGTCCATGACGACACCTGAACAGAACCTACAACACCTGAGCACCTGGGCGGTTCTGACCGAGTTCAGCTTGTGTACAAAGCTGTGCTTGGGTTCTCACCTTTGCCCAGAATAAGCAATATGTCAATTTTTCCAGCCATGGTCAAACCAACTGGGTCGCTCATCTTCAGGCACGTCAGCATTTCATCTTCATCAGTTCTCCAGCAGCCAACCTTCCGAGCAATCTGTAGAAACAACCTGCTTCACTGAACCAGTGGTTTGTTGTATTTTTCACTTCTTTAGGTCAAGTTTGGAAGAAATACACAATAAAACCTGGTACCCAGAGGGTACTTACTAAGTAGGTACTCTGTCATTATCAGGTACAAATCTAGGAAATCGTATATATTGGTTTGTACCGGATAGAAACCAGCTAAGCACCAAAAACAAACCCAGTTGGTAACAGGTGATTACTTGGTATACCCAGGTACTTACAGAGTATATATCTGGCATATACCAATATACAGTTCTCCAAGTTTGTATGTGCCTACCCAGTAAATACTAGGTATTAATTAGGTACCTGCTACTTACTTAATATTAGGGGTGGGAATCTTTTGCTATCTCACGATTCGATTCGATTCAAAATCGATTTTTTTTTTTTTTTACTCAAAACTGATAATGTGAGCCCATTTGTCGTGTTCCCAAAGTGGTTCATCTTCATTTTGCAAACTTTGCACATAGTGAAGCTTGTGTATTTTAAATATTAATCATGTTTTGGTTGAAGTACTTTTTACTGGGGATGTTTTGAAGTATTTAATCTGATGGATTGTGTGCTAAGCTTCAGGTAAAATGTTGATGTTTGTGTCGTGCTCAGCAGGAAACCTTCTTGGTGAGAGCCATGGGGTTCTTCTGCAGAGCCCAGGGACTGAGGGCCACTCCGCCCTGAGTGATCGCTCTGCGGAACAAACCTTTGCTGTAGGGAGACAGCATCTACCAAACAGAAGAAAACATTACTGATTCAAGTTTGGACAAAATGGATATCCCTGATTTAAAACGCTGTGATTGACACACGTTACGACCTCTGACCTGGAAGCTGACGCTGGCGGCTCCAGCTGATTGGCCGAAGATGGTGAGGTTGTCAGGGTTTCCTCCAAAGCCCCTGATGTTTCTGCGAACCCAGGAGATGGCGGCGTGCTGGTCCCACAGACCGTAGTTACCTGAGAGGAGGGTGAGGTCACCTGGTTCATGATTCGTGGTCGTATCAAAGGCTGCAGCTCAGCAGGACAATATGAGAGGAAACAATCTGATTCCAGCATTCTCAGGACCTGAAGCACCTGATCCACCTGATCCTCTCCCTCTGCAGCTGACAGAGGAGCAGCTGAACCAACAGTTTAGCTGTTGGAACACTGATAAGACAACACCTCTCATCAGAGATGCTGAGAAACCAGCAAATGGAAAAAACTAATAAATTTTATCTTAAAACCCTCACTGTGATGTTAGTCAGGATGCTGTACTGTAGTTGTTTTGAGACTTGTTATTTCTTTAAATCCGGTGTCTCACCTGGGAGCCGTGAATCGCCGGTGCTCAGGAAACCCAGCGTACCGACTCTATAGTTCACCGTGACGACAATAACCCCGCCCCTGTCGGCCATCTCCTTCCCATCGTACAGAGAATCTCCGAGAATGGCCAGGTCGTTGGACGCCCCCAGAAGAAAGGCTCCTCCGAACAGGTAAACCATCACTGGAAGGTTGGTGGACACTGGAGGGACACACCTGAGGTTAGACCTGTTATTTATGGGGCTGCAGTTCTTCCTGCGTCCACTACAGCTGCTGTGATCAAACTCTAAACACCAAACTCTTTTTGGTTTATGAAGAGATTTCTGTTTTGTTTTAAAACTTGTCTTTAAATGTAAGACTTCTTTGAGGAGTCTCTAAACTCTGTGGCGCCCCCTGCAGGACACTGAGGTAATAATCACATTAAAATAAACACGTCTAAAGGTGTGGTGTGACCCACCTGATAGTCCATGTGGTACAAAGATGTTCAGGTAGAGACAGTCCTCACTGCCCCGGGTTTTTGTCTGCAGCAGCGTCACCTGCAGGCACCGATCTCGATACTTCGTGGCCTTCAGGATTCCTGAAAACAACAGGTAGATGGTTACGAAGACGAACGAGCTGCTAAAAATAATCCTTTAAGGGTTTTATAAATTCTGTTGGTTAAGATGAACTTCATCAAATAAATCTGTTGTTGTTGTAGCTGTCAGGTCAGGGCTGTTTACCACTCCATCCAGGATGAGGTTTTGGTTTCTCCCACTTTCCAGGAACATCAGCGAAGGGGACGCCTTTGAAGACTTCCACAGAACTGAAGAGACCCATGCTGAAGCTCCGCCCTTCGACCAGACCCCCCTCTGTCTGCACCACGCCCAGCTACACAGAAACACAAGCTGAAAGAATCAGAACTGTAACTAAAACTAATACTAGAATGCATCGAAACAGTGGCTAAAAGAACACTAGCTAAACCTAAAAAGTAGCTAAAAATAAAATAAAAAGTTTCTGGAAGATTTTCTTTCTGGATTCTGTATCGGAGCTAAATGTATTCATCTCAGCAGGAACAGTTTGGTTTTACTTCACATAAATATTTGTTTTGTTAAAACTGGACTAAAATAAATAAAAGAGAAGGAACCAGCCTTTGCAGCAGAGGCTGAGTTCAGCCCGAGGCCCAACAGAACCAGCAGCAGTATCATCCTCAGCAGCGATGTGCTGGAGTTCTGCAGAACCTCCTGCTTTATAACCTCCGATCACCTCTTATCTCCAGCACACCTGCAGCTGAGAGACCGACTCACAGAACCGCACCGAGCAGCAGCTTCTGTCTCAACCCCCCGCAGAAGAAATGCTGGTGAGGTCATGAGTGGTTCTGTCCAACCAGAACCAGAGCCGTTCAGGCGTTTTCACAAACGTTAACCTAACTTTCACAAGCCAAAGGAAACAGATTTGGGCTCCATCATGTGGAACCAATCTGATTATTTGTTTGTTTAAAACATTCCTACAAATGAGGAGAATAAGCATTAGAGCTTTTACACAAAACAAACTTTACACAAAAACTTTACACAAAAAAACAGACTTTAAACAGAACTTAATATATGTAAACCAACTTTACACTAAACAAACTTTACAAAGAACAAATTTTTACACAAAACATATCTACAGAATTGCTTCTCTCTACTTCTGTGGGTCATAATCTGAAACATTAATCACATTTCACTGTTTTGAGATTTTTTGTTTTATTTTTCAGTTTATTTACTATGAGCTTCGTTTGAATCTGAAAGTTTTGGAGGTTTCACAGGAGGAAAAGGTGTTTTAGTAGAACTTTACTTTAGACTGTAAAGTTCATCTGTTTCTTCTCACTTTGTGTTTTAGACATTTGAAACGTGTTGGAGATCTGAGATCAGGAGAATCATTAACTCAGACTCAGTTTTTACCTCTGAGGTTTAAAGTCGATCGATCGTCTGCAGAGTTTTTATCAGAGCAGTGAGAACACACACAGCTGCTGTTCACACAATTTATGGTTTTAAACACACACACACACATATTATTTACATGTAGAGCTGCAGCTGCTCACTGATCTTAATGTTGACTTAATTCAACAATTACTTTTATTTATCTGAACTGTTTTATGTCCACTTATCTTTATCCATTTATTACTTCACTTCCTGGCTCATAAAAAATACAACCACCTCCTGCTCCTTGCTTTGTCTGAGCAAGCAAAAATAAATAAATAAATAAATAAATAAATAAATAAATAAATAAATAAATACTGCAAAGTCATTTTGCTGCATCTGAGTTTTTACGCCTTCAGGTTGAAAACTCAGAAAGATCAAATTCTTCAAGCAGACCAGCCTTTACAACCAGAACAGGGTTCAGAACAAAACAGTTGTTAGTTTTTGTATTTTCCTGTGTTCAGTTTGTTTTTTGTTTTAATTTGTTTAATTTTTGTGTATCAATTGTGCCATTAGTCATTTTCCCCAGTTTGTCAGTTCCACCCCCTCTAACCTGTTTTTTTAGCTCAACCTAAGCATCAGACTGAAATCTAAAAACAAACAAAACCTACATCTTTTGTGTTTAACAATCAGAAATACTCTTCTTGTGTTATGAAGCTCGTTTTTCCCACTGTATCCTTCGTTCCTGAACGGCTCCCGGGTTTGATTGGCAAATGTAGGTGTCAGGTTACAGCGGTGGGCGGGGCCTTTAGTCATCGGACATGTCTGCTCAGCGCTGGGATCAACAGGTTTGAAGGTACCGAAGTTTCTCACCTCAGCATTAGGCAATCTGATTTGGGTCCGGTACCAGAACCGCCGCGGTACCGGACAAAACGGAATGTGCGCGGCCGCTGCGGGGCGGGAGCAGCGGGCCGCGTGCGGCTCTGTCAGATCGCTTTTAGCCTGTTAGCTTAGCTTCTTAGCTGCCAGCTGTTTTTAACCCCTGCTGTTACGTCACGTACTTGGTGTAGAAAGGCAGTGACGTCAGAGACAGACCTCCACGAACGCTCACAAATTTGTTTCTGTTATTATTTAACTGTTTATTACATTTTTAACGAGCTTTTAGTTTGATTTAAACTCATAGCTTTAGTTTTAGCTAAATGAGTGATTGTTTACTGACTGTTAAAAACGACCTGCTGTTTGTTGTTGCAGTTTTAGAATATATTGAATTGAAAACAGTAAATATTACATTTTCAAAAGAAATCTCAAAGGCAAATAGGTTTAACATTTCAGTCCCCTGCAGGTAAACAGCAGGAGGCGCTGCTGCCACAGGACAGAAGGTCCAGCTTTTACCTGATCTGAGAAGTGAAGGAAGCCATCTTTGTGAGGGAAAAATAAAAACAACTTGAAGCAGAGGGGGATTCAGGTTTCAAATGATTCAGTTTTTAATCTGATCCTCAGTCAGGTTCACCTCTTCAATCAAGTGGACCAGAACAACAAAAACGTTGACGAGTCAACGATTCTTGTTTTGTATTCAAAAATGTACAACCTACCTGTTTGCTCGAGCAAAACAGTTCTTCTCACCTGGTGGGTCTTGGACTGGTTTTCAGGTGGTTGTGAGCCTTTTGAAGACCATGGATTAATTAAATCTTTGTTTGTGTTCAGGCCAGGATGTCCAGAGAACAGGTCAGCGTCTCTGAGCTCCTCCTCTCATTGGACAGCTCGGAGCTGCAGGAGGCGGAGCGAGTGAGAGCCACTGTTAACCAGCAGCTGAGTACAGGTGAGTTCACCTGTTCTGTGTGTCTCCTCCTCCTCCTCAGTCTGACCTGTAGTTCTGCTCACAGACAGAGGAGGCGCCTTCCTCTCCTCCCTGGTGGAGTATTACCTGGACTCCTCCTCCCCACAGGCGGCGCTCCTCCTCTCCTCCATCAGGGAGCCTCATCATAAGGTGAGCCCTCGCTGCTCTCACAGGTGTTGCTGTGTTCGCAGAGGTAAAAATAAATGTTGGCTCCACCCTTCAGTTGCTGCTGGAGAAGCTAAACGAGTCTCTGAACCGAGCCGGAACCAGATTGGCTGCCGTCACCCTGCTGGGTCACCTGATCAGGAAGCAACCGCCCTGGGTTCACCACATCAGCCAGTCACCGCTGTTGTCATCACTGCTGCGCTGCCTCAAGGTACGTTTTGATCCGTACAGTCATTGAAAGCAGCGTTTTGATCCATACGATCATTAAACGCATCGTTTAGATTCGTAAGGTCATTAAACGCGTTATTTTGATCCGTAAGGACATTGAACGCAGCATTTTGATCCGTCAGTCTTTAAACGCATCAGTTTGATTCGTACGGTCATTAAAAGCAGCGTTTTAATTCATACAGTCATTAAACGCATCGTTTTAATTCATACAGTCATTAAACGCAGCATTTTGATCCGTCAGTCTTCAAACGCATCGTTTTGATTCGTTTGGTCATTAAATGCATCATTTTAATTCATACAGTCAATAAACGCATCGTTTTAATTCATACAGTCATTAAACGCATCGTTTTGATTCGTACGGTCATTAAACGCATCGTTTTGATTCGTACGGTCATTGAATGCAGCATTTTGATCCGTCAGTCTTCAAACGCATCGTTTTGATTCGTACGGTCATTAAATGCATCATTTTAATTCATACAGTCAATAAACGCATCGTTTTAATTCATACAGTCATTAAACGCATCGTTTTGATTCGTACGGTCATTAAACGCATCGTTTTAATTTATACAGTCATTAAACGCATCGTTTTGATTCGTACGGTCATTAAACGCATCGTTTTAATTTATACAGTCATTAAACGTATCGTTTTAATTCATACAGTCATTAAACGCATCATTTTAATTCATACAGTCATTAAACGCATCGTTTTAATTTATACAGTCATTAAACGCATCGTTTTAATTCATACAGTCATTAAACGCAGCATTTTGATCCGTCAGTCTTCAAATGCATCGTTTTGATTCGTACGGTCATTAAACGCATCGTTTTAATTTATACAGTCATTAAACGCAGCGTTTTGATTCGTACGG
>JARVJO010000393.1:743530-753595 GCA_031762555.1 Cynodonichthys magdalenae | reverse complement strand
TGTCTGTCAGTGAACGCATCGTTAGAACTGTTGGTTATGTTTGTCAGTGAACGCACCATTAGAACTGTAGGTTCTGTCTGTCAGTGAACGCATCGTTTGAACTGTTGGTTCTGTCTGTCAGCGAACGCATCATTAGAACTGTAGGTTCTGTTTGTCAGTGAACGCATCATTAGAAATGTAGGATCTGTCTGTCAGTGAACGCATCGTTTGAACTGTTGGTTCTGTCTGTCAGTGAACGCATCGTTAGAACTGTTGGTTATGTTTGTCAGTGAACGCACCATTAGAACTGTAGGTTCTGTTTGTCAGTGAACGCACCATTAGAACTGTTGGTTTAGTTTGTCAGTGAACGCATCGTTAGAACTGTAGGTTCTGTTTGTCAGTGAAGGCATCATTAGAACTGTTGGTTCTGAACCTGGTTCTGTCCACAGGACCTTGGACCTGGGTTTTGAGAAGGATCTGACGGTCATATTGAACAGTCTGAATTCGACAGGACCGGCCCGACAGAACGTTCTGCTGTCTGCGACTCTGACACAAGGTTTGTTGTTGTTGTACTTCCTGTTTGTTTGTGTTTTTGTGGATCAGAACCATGGTTCTGGTTGTTTTTGGACCCGCCACAGGTCACTCTCATTAAATAAAAACAACCTGTTTGTGTTTCAGGTGTGACCCGACTGGCGGATGTTTGTTTAAAGGATCCGTTTAGCATTCACGTTTCTGGCTCCGCCTCATCTGACATCACCGCCCCAGTAGCTGTGACCTCTGACCCTTCTGCAGCCGGCCAATCAGAGAGCTTTGCCATCCCGGAGGCCCTGAAGCAGTTTGTGGTGGTGGTTCCCAGTAAACTCAGGCTGGTCTGCCTGGCTGCGTTCATTCTGAAGAAATGCAAAGTAAACAACACAAAAACAACAATGTTTATGATGTCATGCTGTTGCCATGGAGATCTGACAAATGTCTGCCGTTGCAGTTTTCTGATGACAACAAAATCATCGTGTTTGTCTCGAGCTGCGAGGCCGTGGAGTTCCTCCACACGCTCTTTACCTCTGTCCTGTCCAAGCAGCCGGCCAATCACCAGCTCCGATTCCTGCGTCTCCATGGCAACATGAAGCAGGAGGTAACGCCCACTTTTCCTGCCTCCTTTCCGTTGGCGTGTTTTTTTTATTTTGAGTGTTTTTTGGTCCATCAGGAGCGCTCAGAGGTCTTTGAGGAGTTTTCTGTTTCTGGGTCCGGAGTTCTGCTGTGTACGGTCAGTGAACACCTGATACACACCTGCTGGACCAGGAGGTCTCCTGGTCCTGCAGGAGCATTTGTTGTAGACAAACTCTAATGGCTCTGATTTTCTCCTGGTTCTGGTTCTGACCCGTCGGTCTGGTTCAGGATGTAGCAGCTCGAGGGCTGGACCTTCCTCAGGTCACCTGGATTATTCAGGTAAACACCTGAACAAGAACAGTTACTGTCGAGCTACTGAACATTTTCCTCTGATGTCATCACTTCCTATGCTACTTTTAGCTTTCAGCTAGCATTTTGCTACATTTAGCAAGCAGTGTACTAATCAGCTAGCTATTGCTACTTTCAGATTTCAGATGCTATAGTGCTATTTTTAGCTTTTAGTTATTATTGTAATGCTTTAGCTAACATTGTGCTATATTTAGCTTATAGCCAGTATTGTGCTATGTTTTGCATTTAGCAATAATTGTGCAGTTTTTAGATAGCATTGTGTCCCTTTTAGCTTCTGTTATGCTACTTTTAGCTAGTGTTGTGCTTAATTTAGCTAGCCTGTTGCTACTTTTGGAATGCAGCTAGCATCATATTTTTTTAGCTTTTAGCTATTGTGCTCATTGTAACTTTGAGCTAGGTTTGTGCTCCTTTTAGCTAACATTGTGTTGCCTTTTAGCTAGAAATTTGCTACTGTTGCTAGCATTGTGCTACTTTAGCTTTTAAGTAGCATTTTTATACTTTATTTATCCTTGTGATACTTTTATATTTTAGCTAGCATTGTGCTTCTTTTAGCTTACTGTGTGTGGGTTTTGTTTGCATAGGTATTGAAACCTCAGCTGTTGAAATAATTCAGCTAATATTGATATTTTTCAGCTACTCTGATACTTGTCCTCAGTTTTAGCTGTTTTTCAGTGTTTACACAGCTGTTTAATCAGTTTATAAAATTTGTGAAATAAAAAGATGAATAAAATTTAAAACCAAACATTAAATTTCAGCTTCAGCCAATCAGATCTTCAACTCATGAATGAACCTGATGATTTCAGCCAATCAGAAAGCAGCATTTCACACCTGACTTTGTGTTTCAGTACACTCCTCCCACCTCGGCAGCAGAATATGTTCACCGTGTCGGTCGGACGGCTCGGATAGGAGGAAGAGGAAACGGCCTCCTCTTCCTCACCCCCACTGAGACCGCCTTCGTCACGGAGCTGGCCAATCATAACATCAGGTTGGTTGATTGACAGCTGCTGAGGTCAGAGGTGTGTGAAGCGGACTGACTGGTGGGTTCTGTCCTTTCAGCCTGTCGGAGGTGAAGCTGCAGGACATTCTGTCCTGCCTCATGATGGACGACGCCTACAGGGGGCGGGGCAAGTACCACAGCCAGGTGGGTCACCTCTAACCTTCAGGGTCTCCGGTTCTGAGCAGCAGGACCTGCGGCGTGGAGGTTTTAAAAACCTTTAAAGCTCAGAACCACCTGACATTCCATCGAGGCGTTCGTGACGAATCGGTTCAGACAGGTCCTCCAGAGACCCGATCCGTCTCCTGCAGGTTCAGGTTCTGATGTTCCGACCCGATGTTTGTCTCGTCAGGATGAAACGGCTGTCAGAACAGACCCCCGCCGTCTGCTTTGGATTAACCTTTATTTAAACGTCTGTTGAAGACGAACGATGGAGGTGAGGCGTTCAGGGGCGCCTCGGTGTTCGGGTCACACCGTGATTAATCTGCGACAAACAGCAGATGAATCCAAACATCAGTGATTTAAATGTTTTCAACGTGTCAGCCTGACTTTACAGGATACGTTCAGAAAGAAACTTTAATATTTGTGTTTTTTTCCTCGGGGGAAATCTGCCGCCGCCTCGTTCCTCTGATGTTTCCTGAACAAACGCAGAGCAGGAAACATCAGAGGAGACGGTTTGTCAGACTTCACCCACCTGAGCGGGGCCTTCAGGTGCTTCTGAGACCTGATCCAGGGTCACCTTGTTTGTTTATCACATTAAAAACAAGAAAAACCTCTGAACAAAAACAGATGCAGACAGAAAAACAAGTTCTGAACCATAAAGTCAAGATAATCATTTTCACAGAAGTGAAGAGTTTGTTTCACAATAAAACATTTAAAATTCATCAATAGTTTTAATATTTTTCATGAATATTTTTTACATTCCTTCATGTTTGTTGGTTCAAGCAGCTGAACTCACCCTGACCACAGAGTCTACTTTATAATCCTTTCAAAATAAAATACCAGTGGAGGGCACAGTTCCACTAATCTGCCAGTACCAGAACTAGTTTATCATTTACTGGATTAGCTGTTTTGCTAACTTTTGCAGACCAATTAGCTTTTGCCAAATTAAGTTCAGCTAATTTTAAGTCCAATAAAAAGTGTTGAACTTGTGTTTTTCTTCCATTTATTCTATATTAAATAAAAAACATCCACTCTCTCAAGCAGTGCTGGACGAGTCAAGTACAGTGTGTTAGCATGTTAGCATGTAGCATCTTTAGCTGCTAAACTTTAAATAAGAGCGTCAAAAAGAAATGAAAAACATTTAACCATATTTAAATTACAAATTCAAAAACAGACTGCTTATAAAATATGGTAGATAAATATTTGCTGTTGTTTCACTAACTTCAAACTGTATTTATAAAATATATCTTTTGTAAATTACTATTGTTTGAAAATATTCTTGGGATAATAGTAGCGGATATTATATATGTATTTTTCTTCTTTCTGCTGCCTTTCATTTTATTTGATCTTTGATTTGTATATTTGATTTTTGTTGAATATAGTTATTTTGTTTTTAATGAAATTAATACGTTTCTAAATTAAAGAATTATTAAGAAATGCTTTTATTGTGAAAGGGTTACAATTGTATGTGACGGTGAGTTTGAGCTACAGACACACACTGAGTGAAACGAGACAAAACTATCTACAATTTGATGTATAAACAAAGATTTACCAGCTCCAGACTCCGATGTCATCAATCTGTGTGACGTCGTCGGTCTGTGTGACGTCTTTAATCTGTGTGATGTCATCAGTCTGTGTGACGTCTTTAATTTGTGTGATGTCATCAGTCTGTGTGATGTCTTTAATCTGTGTGATGTCATCAATCTGTGTGATGTCATCAGTCTGTGTGATGTCATCAGTCTGTGTGACGTCATCAGTCTGTGTGATGTCATCAGTCTGTGTGACGTCTTTAATTTGTGTGATGTCATCAGTCTGTGTGACGTCTTTAATCTGTGTGATGTCATCAATCTGTGTGATGTCATCAGTCTGTGTGATGTCATCAGTCTGTGTGATGTCATCAGTCTGTGTGACGTCTTTAATTTGTGTGACGTCATCAGTCTGTGTGATGTCATCAGTCTGTGTGACGTCTTTAATCTGTGTGATGTCATCAGTCTGTGTGATGTCATCAGTCTGTGTGACGTCTTTAATCTGTGTGATGTCATCAATCTGTGTGACGTCTTTAATCTGTGTGATGTCATCAGTCTGTGTGATGTCATCAGTCTGTGTGATGTCATCAGTCTGTGTGACGTCTTTAATTTGTGTGACGTCATCAGTCTGTGTGATGTCATCAGTCTGTGTGACGTCTTTAATCTGTGTGATGTCATCAGTCTGTGTGATGTCATCAGTCTGTGTGACGTCTTTAATCTGTGTGATGTCATCAATCTGTGTGACGTCTTTAATCTGTGTGATGTCATCAGTCTGTGTGATGTCATCAGTCTGTGTCTCCTCAGAGTTCGTCCAAAGCTCTGGAGCAGGAGGTCCGTGAACGCGCCACCGTCCTTCAGACAGAGTTTGAGAACTTCGTGCACTCGAGCGCTGCGTCCCTGCAGGCCGCTAAGAAAGGTACGTAGGTCCGGTGACCCCGCCCCCTGTCAGATGTGTGTGCTGTGTTTTGATTGGCCGACGTGTCCCTGTGATGTCACAGCGCTGCAGTCCTTCCTGCGGGCGTACACCACGTATCCCACACACCTCAAACACATCTTCCACATCCGCTCGCTCCACCTGGGCCACGCCGCCAAGAGCTTCGGCCTCAGAGACGCCCCGCAGGGCCTGAGCGGCTCCTCGGGCCCCGGAGGCCCCAGAAACAAGGGCCGAGCCAGGAACCAGGGCAGGAAGCCTGCTGGAAGTCCTGCCAAGAACAAGAACCAGAACCGGACCGCTGAGAAGAAGAAGAAGTGAGTTTTTAGAACTTCCTGTCTCTAAGAACGCCAACTTCTGTTACCATGGAGACAGAAGTTCTGTTAACAGATTACTCCTGTTTTCAGGTTTCACCCGGGTCGGAGGGAGGCGGTTCTGATCCGGTCGGAGTTCTCCAGCGGGTTGGAGGGAGGAGACAGGAGGAAGAAGAAGAAGAACCAGGGTCAAGAGGAAGAGGAGGAGTGAGGATGAAGAGTTTTCAGGTTGTTTCTGTGAACCACGATGGAACCGGTCCGGTCCGGTCCATGGATCAGTTTCAGCTGCTCGGCTCATAAGAATCAGAACCAGACGGTGAAAACTTCTGGACTTTTTTATTTAAGTAAAATAAGTTTTTATTTTAAAATCTGTCAAATAAATTTTACATTTTGAGAAGAAAACCTGCAGAATCTCGTTTGTCTCCCAGAACCAGAACCAGAACCGACCCCTGGCTGACCCGGTCCGATCCAGCTGCTGTTTGTTCAGTCTGACATGAAACAAACTTTTAGCTGCATCAATTTTTCAGATTCTGATGAATTTTTTATTAGCTAATGGCTCCAGAACCATTTGGACCGGACCGACCCTCGGTTCTGGGACAGAAGTCCAGGTTAAAAACAGATTCATCAATAAATCATCAGCAGAGATGTTGACCGAACAAAGAGAACAGAACCAGCTGTAAACCAGCAGCAGAAACTGGACCCAGAACCAGAACCACTACAGTTAGGGTTGGATTTTCCAGGTTCTGGTCGGAATGCAAAAAGTTAAAAAACCTGAAAGCAGAGACTCAAAAACCCGACTTTGTTTTCATTTTTTAATGAACAGATCAGAACCAGAACCTTACCTGAGGTTGGACCAACGTGACCCTTCAGAACCTTTTCAGAACTTTTTTTATTAAGAAAAAGACAAAAAGATTAAAAACCACCTTCAGCTCAATAAAAAGTCCAAATGTTCAAAAACCAGAACTTTGACTGGACCTGGTCCTGGTCCAGGTTCTGGGTCATTTCCTTCTGAGTCAGAACCAAACCTCAAAACTGAAACATGAAAGAGTCCAGAACCACCCAGGTCAGAACCGATCCAGATCCATAGTCAGGGTAAACAAAACAACCAAAACCTGGTCCAGAACCAGACTGAGCTGGTCTGGGTTCAGTACCAGAACCCGGTCCCAGTTCAGAGCTTTGTCCTGATGATGTCCAGCAGAACCGGGCCTGCCGGTGTCAGCAGAGGTCTGAGTGGGTCAGGATGTGGGGCAGCAGGGGCAGGACTGTGGGGTGGTGGGCGTGGCCTCTGTACAGGAAGTGGTCTGGTGTGGGCGGGGCAGGGCGGCACAGGAAGTGATGCGGCAGGAACATCCTGCCGGCTGCAGCCAGAAGCTCCAAACCTGCGGCCGACTGCCGTTTCCACTTGGTCCTGCAGAGAAACCGGGTCAGAGTCAGAACCGGACCAGAACCTGAGGAAGAGGTTCTGTTTGGGTTTAAACTGAAAACGTTTTGTGTAGCAGTGGTTTACCTGCGGTTCTGGTACCAGGTCTTGACCTGGGTGTCGCTGAGCTGCAGGGATGCTGCCAGGTCCATCCGGTCCTGGACGCTCAGGTACTTCTGGTTCTGGAAGCTCGTCTCCAGTTTGGACAGTTGCTGCTCGCTGAACGCCGTCCGGGCCTTCCGGGGCTTCTTGGTGCGACCCCCCGACCCCCCCGCCTCTGCCGCTGCCGGGTCTGAGCTGCTGGCAGGTTCTGAGAGACGGACAGGATGACATCAGATCAGTTCTGACAGACCGGCCCGTTTGGGTTCTGGTTCTGGGAAATTATTTTATTTGGATGTTTGTTTTTTTCATTAAATGAATATTTGAATTTATTTTATTTACTTTTCTCAAACCTTCAGGGATTTTATGTCTAAAAAAAAATTTCTCAAATCGGATCCAAAAACCAGAGGTCCGGTCCGATAAGGTTCTGTTCTGCAGAAAACACAATTATTTTCTTTAATTTTAATTACTTTCTTAAGCTTTTATGATCAGTTTATTAAAAAATATTAATGATGATCAATAAATTACAGAGAATAAATTGAATAAAAATTATTTTTTTTATCTAAAAAAACGTTTAAACTCAAAGAAAAACTAATTATTGATTCAACATTTATTTTGTCCCTAAAATCAGTTTAAAATATTGAATTTTATTCCCATGAAGTGATTGTATTATTTATGTTTATTTATTAAATGAAGCGAAGTTATTTATATTTTTAACAAACATTTTAAATAAAAATGATCAAAATATTTTTTTGCAGCAGAAAAGTTGATTTATAAAAAAATAATAAAATACATTTTTTTAAATGTAGATGAAAGTATAATAAAATTATTTTTGACGAATTAATTTGTAAAGAATCAAACATTTAGATCATGATTCCTTTAAAAATTTAATTATTTTAAAATAATTTCATGTGTTGTGCTTTTTTTAAAAACTAATTTAATTTATTTGAGATGTTTTTCTTAATTAAATGTAAATTTAAAAAAATGTAGGCTAATAATAAAATTGATTTTTTTTCTGTTTTAAATAAATAAAACTGAATTTAAAGCAGATTTTATTTAGTTTAGTTTTATTTTATTTTACCTCGGTCTCCGTCCGGTCCAGTTCGGAACGGCTCGGCTCGTGGTTCGGGCTGTCCCGGGTCAGAACCGGAGCGGCAGTCCGCCAGGATGTCCCGGATCAGGAAGCCGATGGAGCGGGGCTGCGGCGGAGCCTCCGGCGGGGGAGGGGGCTCTCTGCGCGGGGAGAGGAGCTCTGAGGGCGGCCGCAGGGACAGCAGCGAGTCGATGAGGAAGCCGGAGCCTCCGGAGGCGGGAAGCTCCATCTCCGGCGGGACTCAGGTGAGTCTGTTCCTCCAGATGTTGGAAACATCAGGAACCGTGACGTCTCAGCTGAGGCGTGACGTCATCAACAGTTCAGGTTAAAAATAATCCGTTAGAATGATCCAAATAAACACCAAAGAAGCTGGTCACCATAGTAACCACACACCTGTCTGTCACTCCCTGACTGCTGAGTTCATAAAAAATATGCCTCAAACTATCGGCTGTGTGCAAAAATTCTGATCCAGATCTTTAAAGCTGAGCACGTGATCAGTTTTTATGTTTTTAAGAGTTAAACACTACTTCCTGTTTAGAAGAAACAGGAATAAAAACAGACTAAGGAAAAGAAAACAAAAGTATATTAAAAAGTGTTTAGTAAAACTTTAGATGGCTCAAAAACCAGAGTGACGTCATCAACTGTCAGATCTGTGGAAACGTGTAAAAATAAATCAACTTCAGCTGTGATTTAAAAACATCAAAGCATCACTTCGGTCATTTAAAGTACCTGTCGTCAAATTTTTCTAGAAAAAATATGTGTATTTTTGGAAGTATAACAATCACAAATGGCAAAAACAAATCGCAGCTGAGATGAGTTATTGAGATATTGGCATGTGGGGAAACAGGAAGTGATGTCAGAGCGGTGTGTAAACAGCAGGTACAGCAGCAGCTAACAGAATCTGATGTTTCTTTAGATTATTTTGAGTTTCTGTCAGAGAGATGAGTTTAAATAATATTGTTTCAATAATCAAAGACCAGGAAGTTCTTTTTCTTAAAGAGTTCCTCTTTGATGTCACTTCCTGTTTCACTTCAGCCTGGTTCAAACTAAAATGACAGTTATGTGATAAAAGTCCTGTTTACACTTTGTTTCTGATATATTCTGAACTTTAGAACCAAACACGATTTACAGACGACAGTTTTTTGGTCCTGTTTTTTCATAATAATAACTGATAAATGTTGTTTATTTATAATTTGCTTTAGTAATAAAGTCATAAAAGTACTTTGATGCACCTGTAATAATGAGAAACAATAAGTTTGTGTTTTACGATGTGAAATATTTAAAAAATGATCTTATTTTAACCATTAGGTTGTTTTTTGGATCTTAGGGGCACAAATTAGCATCTAGACTTCAGTTCTGTAAACAGAACCGGTCTAAAGACTCAGAGAACATTTAGCTTCATAAAACCCTGACAACTGTTGGGGTCCCAGAGTGGAACCCTGGGGGACTCCTGTTCAGTTGAGACAGAAGAAGTTCCTGCAGAGAAATTATGCTTTATGTTTTATTAGCATTGAAGCTAACGTGTCTTTTATCTGTCCTCAGTGGCCCCGGATCCTGACGTCCTCAGTGGCCCCCAGACTTGGAGCGGTGAGCTTGAAGCGCTCGTCGACGAGCCTCCGGGTCCCTGAAGGTGTCGAGAGCCGGAGGAACCTGCAGGAGCAGAGGGGAGACCACCTGACAAAGACCACCTGATAAAAACCACCTGATAAGGACCACCTGACAAAGACAGTTTGGTCACTGGTCAGGTGGGATCATGCTCAGGGGGCGTGGCTTACCTGTGCAAACTGAGGCACGCTGAAGGGGGTTTGTAGGACCGGCAGAGTCCTGCTTTTCCTCAGCAGGCTGGTTCTGGTTTCTGCAACGTGACCCAGTTTGACCTGAACACAGAGAGGATCAAACCTGAAGGACAGAGGACACCCTGAGGGTCCTGGTGGACCTCAAGAGGACTGAACTAAACAAGGTTTGAAAGTAAAACACAGCTCAGGCTGTGGGCGTTCAACTCTCTCTCTCTCTCTCTCTCTCTCTCTCTCTCTCTCTCTCTCTCTCTCTCTCTCTCTCTCTCTCTCTCTCTCTC
>JARVJO010000393.1:626926-637007 GCA_031762555.1 Cynodonichthys magdalenae | reverse complement strand
AGTGTACAAGCGTCCAACTTCAAGCGTCAGACGCGATTTTGACGCTCAAATCGCGTTCAGTGTGAACGCAGCATCAGAGACAGGCACATACTGGTAATAGTTCAGGTTAGAGTTAAGATCTGGGTTCAGCTACAGAAACTGATGGAAGTTTGTAAAATGTTCGCTTAAGAACAAAGAATAAATATTTGTGAGTGTGTGTCTGTATGTGTTTGTATGAATTCTCACCCAGCAGCAGCAGCAGTGCAGCTCCCAGTGCCGACAGGTGAGAAAACCTCAGCTCCAGTGTCAGCAGGTAGACCAGAGGAACACAGAGCGCTCCGCAGAGAGCCGGCACCAGCCGCAGACTCCACACGCTCACACCGCCAGGGTACTCTGTGTCACAAAACAAACACACCAGCAGGTTCCCAGTTTACAACAGAAACTGATCCGTTCTCTTTCAAATGGGTTTAGAACAGGTTTCTGTTGGTACCTGCTCCAATTCTGTTCCACACAAAGTTCCCATCAAAGTCCCCCAGATAAGCTAAAGAAAAAGAAGAAGAGGGAATGAGATGTTTGATACAAACACAACTGTGGTATCACAAACAGCTGCCACTGTAACAACCTCCAAGGGCCAGGATCATGTGACCGAGCGGAGGTCCGCTGTCGTCAATGAAGAAGACCCTCTTCATGTAGAGAGACACAAACTGTCCATAGTAGACCTCATCAAACCTGCACACAGGAAGAGGCTCTTAAATCGGTCAAAAACACAATGGAGTTTGGTGCAGCTTATCAAACACACTCACACCACAGCGTTCGGGTAGTTCAGGAGGCTCAGTCTGGTCCAGAGTGCCAACAGGGAGACCAGGACCAGAACCAAGTCCACCTGAGCTGTCACCACCAGAGGGAGCTGCAACATTGCTGACACCTGTGCAGGTAACGAAGTTATCAGAAGGTGGCGCCAACGTCATCAATTTTTACAGTAAAACACAAAACAAAACTGAACACTGCTGTCCCTGAATGCTTCACACTGACAGCGTGAGGCGTTTAGGGACCCAAGCAAACACGTAGTTTATTTAGTAAACAAAAATACTGATTTATTTTTAACATTTTAGTATCAAAACAAATAAAATTAACATTTTAAATATTCCAACCTTGTTTAGGAATAATCTGTATCTTCTGTAGGCTGACACGGTCCAGATTTGACCTGGATCAGTTATGTTTTTTAACTAGACCTGTATGACTAGTTTTTATCGGAGCTGCCTGGATCTGACTAATCTCTGGATTAAAAGCGGTCCAGCTAAGGCTTGTTGTTATTTATTGTTGTTTATTTGTGTTCAATACACACAGTCCCATTAACAAAAACGGTTAGAAGCGGTCCGGTACGGTTCGGTTCAGTCCTAATGAAAACAAAGCTTTGCTTTTAGCATTAGCCTGCTAACTTGCAGTTATCGCGAGGGTTTCGTCCTGTAACGGGTTCGGCGATGTGGTCCATCTGTTGCAGTCTTTTACACCGACCATCTCACCGGTGAGTGCCGGGTTCGGTTAAGATTCCCGCAGGCCCGGTATCCCGGTAAATCCGTTTGATTTGTTCTTGCTGCTTCGTTCAATCTGCGCTCCTATACGTGACTAAACTTCGGGTTGCCGTTGCCGAGGGAACAGAGCCGAAGTTACACGAACTGTACCGAGTAGGTTGGAGCATGCGCAGATAAAAAAAGAGTGGTTGTATTTACTCCTGAAACTGATTTTATTGTCAAAACAATACTACACAACAATAATCTGGTTTAATAGATTTTACTAATAAAATATTTTATAAAATATTTCAAAATAAAACAGGATAAATACAAACTATTGGAAACCCATCTTTGAGGTCTTTATTTTTGAAAACCATCTTATGTCACACAAACTGAAGCTGTTCTAAAAAAAAAATTCTTTGTTTTTTTGGTTAATAAACTGATAAATAATGTGTTTAATCAGAAATGGGTGTTTTTAAAAATTAAAAGCTTAGATGTTAATTAAAATTTTTTTTCCATTCTAGATTAATAGGTCTCCATTTTAAACCGTTTCTCACAGACAAATACATATATAATTCAGTTCTGATATCAGCATTTCATTTTTCACACAGTGATAAATAAACCAGGTACAAAGATTGCAAACATGAGTCTGTCTACAATTCAAAAGGACAAAAATATCTAAATATAAAAAACATTTAAAAAAATCATATTAAAGTGTTCAGAATCCACCAGAACTTTCTCGGACCTCATTTTTTGTTAGCTCTCCAAACTTCTAAAGGTGTCTCACAGTTCAACTGCATCATGTGACCTAACAAACTAAATACTTTTATTAAAGAGACATTTCAGCTCTTTATCAGTGAGAATTTCAAAGTATTTTTGCTGGTGCACCTCCTGCTGGACTTGGACTTCAGACAGTAAACTTGTTTTAACAAAGTTATTTCACTGTTTTTGTCTGAGCTGTTTGTGTTTCATGTTTTAAAGGTTAATTGGGTGATGGAGGATGAGACCAGGTGAAATGTTCTGACGCTGGAACAGGAACCTACCTGAGAAAGAGAAGAAGAGGCCACATAAACACCTGGCTAACCCATCTGGCTCTGAGCTATCTTGTGTTAGCGTAATTATATATCACCAGTCCAGTACTAGTTCAGTTTTGCACAGATTAATCCTATCTTTGCAGTTTGATTGCGGCTGTCCCTTCCTGCTTCCTGATTGGCTGCTGTTTCACCACTGTTCATCTCTGATTGGTTCGCGGAGTGTTCTTTGGGCGGATCTTGAGAGAGAGTTCCCACAGCGCCTCCTCTGCCAGGTGGTCACTGAAGTCATTGAAGAAGGATATGATGTCCTCATCCGGCTGCAGAGAGTAATGCCTGCAGGAAAAAAATATATGTATCAGTACACAAAAGTACTTCAAACAAATACTACTCCTGGACGGGTCACTCACACTTGTTGGTAGCTCCTCAGAGTGTCCAGAATATTAAATTGCTGACAACACTTGGAGAAGTTAACGTTTGAACCCTGAGGTGTCGTCAATGAGTCAGGGTTGCCCAGGTGAACAAAGGTCAAGTCCTGAAGAATCAAACCCCTGAAGAAACATATCAGTCAGAGAGAAGGAGACACATATGACATGAAGTCACTGGTAGGGTTTCTGATGTACTGACCTTGAGGTAAGTTATTTGGTAAGGTATTACCATATAAGAGGGGTTTTTGGTAAGATAATATCCCAGAAAAAGGGTTTACAATTGGGTATTGACCTACAGGAAGGACTTAAAGTTGGGTTGTGACCTACCAGAAGAGTTCATAGTTTGGTATTAACCTACAGGAATCATTGGGTAAAAAACTAAAGGAAGGGTCTAACATTGGGTTTTGACTTACTGAAAGGGTTTATGGCCACGTATTGACCTACAAGAAGGGTCTACAATTGGGTTTTCACCACCAGGAATGGTTTAAGGTGAGGTATTGACCTAATGTAAGGGTTCACGGTTGGGTTTTGACCTACTGGAAGGGTTTATGGGCAGGTATCAACCTACGAGAAGGGTCTACAATTGGGTTTTCACTAACAGGAATTGTTTAAGGTGAGGTATTGACCTAATGTAAGGGTTCACGGTTTGGTATTGGCCTACTGAAAAGATTTATGGGCAGGTATTGACCCACATAAAAGGTTAACAATTGGGTATTCACCTACAGAAATGGTTTAAGGTGGAGTATTGACTTAATGTAAGGGTTCACGTTTGGGTATTGACCAACTGGAGGGGTTTATGGGTGGGTATTGACCTACAAAAAGGGTCTACAATTGGGTATTCACCAACAGGAATTGTTTAAGGTGAGGTATTGACCTAATGTCAGGGTTCATGGTTGGGCATTGGCCTACTGGATGGGTTTGTGGGTGGGTAACAATTGAGTATTTACCTACAGGAATGGTTTAAGGTGAAATATTGACTCATAAGAAGAGTTTATAGTTTGTCATTGACCTACAGGTAGGGTTTATAGTGGGGCATTAACCTACAGGTATGGTATGCATGGTGGTTCCACCTCAGCCAGTGCCTCCCTGTAGGTTCTGAAAGAAGATGAGCTGTCAATCAGTGAGCTGAAGTCCTCCAGTGTCTGTTAACAAACAAAGAACAAAAGATTAATTATTTGTTACAATGTGATCAAAGAGTAAACCAAAATATACAAACCCACCTCAGAGGTGTTTCTCTGCCAATCGAGGCGTCGCAGTGGGGCGGAGTCTAGTGCTGATAGGATGGATAAGTAAGAGTTGAAGTTGTTCAGCTTCCTGAGATGCTGCAGGGACACCGAGGAAAATAAGGTGTAAGAACACAAACACAACAATCTGGTGAACAATCTGACCAGAGCAAAATCATACTTAAAAACTCACAAAGAAGGATCAAACTACAAATGTGCCCCTGATCTCTAGAGAACAACATGGACAGTCTTTCCTAGGCAGAGGTTACCTTTACCTAGACTTACACAACCAACCATATAGAAAAGCAGATGTGGGAATAATCTTAAGCAGCAGCAAGAAGACCTTCATTCTTCGAGAGCCTGTGGACACATCTTCATCGTCACTGTTACCTTCAAGATCTTCAGGAACTTCAGCAGCAGCCTCTCTCTGTCCTGAGGTTTGTCCTGAAGAATGATGACTGACCGAACCCTGAAGTCAAACACAGACACAGATCAACAGTTAAGACTGGGTTCTACTTATGGAACCACGGGAAGAACCACAGTATTACTCATGACAGGAACCACAGTAGGAACCTTATGGAACCCAGTGGGTAACCTCAGCACAGACAGGTTGCAGGAAGATGTTTTACCAGAAGGACACGTTGTTGAAGTGCTGGGTAAACTCGGTCAGGTGGGGACTCCTCTCCTCGTTCTGCTCTTTGGACCACAGCAACACCTCTGGGAGCTGCACAGGTCAGGTACAGACAGGTGAGACACACAGGTGGAACAGACACAAGTGGAACATGTGGAACAGGCAGAATTCGCACCTCGATCTTATAAAAAAGCTGTGAGTCAAGAAGAGTCAGCTGCTCTGCTAAATCCTGACTTCTGAAGTCCAAGAGAGTTCCTGGTCTGTTGGACGAGACGACAGACAGGTGAGGAAAATGGACCAACCTGAGTGAGTCCCATGATGCTTTCAGCCAATCAGGTGAGAGGGGTTACCTGGCAGCCACGCCCTTGGCAGCGAGCGGGCAGAGGGACTGAGGAGAAAAGAGTAGTTTCCACCTCTTCTCCATCTTGGACAGGATGTTGGAGTGCAACAGGTGTGCCAGTCTCATCTCTCCACCAACCAGGAGGCTGAACACCAGGTCCATCAGGTCCAACAGCAAACCAGAGTCCAGTTCTACCGTGCTGAATCAGCGAACACAGGCCAGATCAGAACACCAGTCTGTTTGTGAGTTTGCATTGAAATTGGATTCTGACAGGTCTGATCGTCTCAGGTGAGTCTCACCTGAGGTCGTCCACCACTCTGACCAGCAGCTGAAAGGTGTTTTCAGCAGCTGTCAGATCTGCAGGTTCTTGTCGTTCACAGAGGATTTTGTATGTGTTGATGATTAAGGACTCAGAGCAAAAAAAATAGTGACAACAATTCAAACTTTAGAAACACCTGGTATAACGAGACCCTCATGTCTCCTCAGGTAACACCTGAACATTTGAGGATATCTGTGCTGTAGTTTGCTGATGATGTCAGTGGGCATGAAGAAGCTCCTGTAGGTACAGAGGAAGGCCTCGCGGAATGGATCCTGATCTGTGAACACAAACTCAGGTGAGTTAACTCACCTGAGAAACTCAGAACTCATTTGATTGGTTGCTTCTGTGGTCATGAAACTAACCGCTGCTGCCGGGCCCCGTGGCGTAGACCAATAGGACGTCTGGAGATGCAGCCTTCACCTCTGGCCCCTCCTCCTCCTGAGAAGGCAGCAGCCAGAGTCAGAACACAGGTAAGGTTCATGGTATGAGGTAGACAGGTCAGAGGGCGGGGCCATACTTCAGACTTCATGGTGATTCTTTGAAGGATCTCCCGTCTGTTGGTCAGCAGCAGCTCCTCCGATTCTTCCTGCTCCTCACTGTTCCACTGGTCAAGCTCCGCCTCCTGCTGGTAACCCTGCAAACTGCAGAACAGAGGAACACCTGAGGAACAGGTGGGTGTACAGGTGTCTACAGGTGTGCGTGTCTACAGGTGTGTACAGGTGTGCGTGTCTACAGGTGTGCGTGTCTACAGGTGTGCGTGTCTACAGGTGTGCGTGTCTACAGGTGTGTACAGGTGTGCGTGTCTACAGGTGTGCGTGTCTACAGGTGTGTACAGGTGTCTACAGATGTGTGTACAGGTGTGTGTGTCTACAGATGTGTGTACAGGTGTGTGTGTCTACAGATGTGTCTACAGGTGTGTGTACAGGTGTGTGTGTCTACAGATGTGTCTACAGGTGTGTGTACAGGTGTGTGTGTCTACAGATGTGTGTACAGGTGTGTGTACAGGTGTGTGTGTCTACAGATGTGTCTACAGGTGTGTGTACAGGTGTGTGTCTGTCTACAGATGTGTGTACAGGTGTGGGGTGTTTCACCTGTCTCCATTCTCCTCAGTTTGTCTGTCAGATGTATCCTGATGACAACACAACAAATTAACATAAATCTGAGTCAACAGAACATCAGGAGAACATAAAGAGAAAATGAAAATACATTTGAGGTTCTGGTTCTTGGTCTTGTTCTGAATTCACAGCAGGTTCTTCTGCTCTTTTCTGTTGAATTGTTTGTTCCTTGTTCTGACTCAGAACCACAACTTTGGTTTGAAGGACAGCCCTCTGATGTTTTGTTTACCTGCTGTTTCTTCTTCGGTGGTAGCACAGGAACAGAGGGGTGCTCTGGTGAGGGGGCGGAGCCTGTGTTCAGGTGAACGTGTGGCTGGTGGTTGGGGGAGTCCGGCTCTCGCTGTCTGCTTTTAGACTTCTGGTAGAACGAGACGGGAGACTGATCACTGTAGGACGAACAGAACTGCAGGTAGTCGTGGACTGAAGACAGAAGGAGGGACAGACACATGGAGGGACAGACACATGGAGGGACAGACACATGGAGGGACACGTGGACAGAGATGGACAGGTCAATACAGATTTTGCAGTATGCTTCATTGACTGATGATGAATTAGCTGCTGATTTTTGCTCACTGTGTCGTTTCTTCTCAGGGAGGGGGGGAGGTGTCTTGCAGGGGGACAGAGGGTTGGACACAGGTTCATCAGGACCAGAGTCGTCCTCATAGTTAATGGGACTTGTGTCCAAAGGGGTGGAGTTAAACTCAAAGGACTGGTTTTGAGAGTTGAGAGTACCTGGTTTAAAAAAGCCAACGGAAGGACAATGAGACAGATGGACAGAGAGACCAGCAGACGGGTCAGGTGTGTCCTCACCTGTGCTGCCGCGAAGTCTTTTCTCTGGCAGGGCAGGGGGCAGAGGGGGTAGCGTCTCCGAAGAGGACAGATCCGTGTGGAGGAAGTCGAAGTCTGGATCGTCCTCTGGAAACAAGACACTGAGAGTCAGGACTCAGCTTAAACCAAACCAGGAACCTGATCCAGTTGGTCCAAACTGTTAAACATCTTTAAGATCTGTCTCACAAAACACCTTAAAGTCTTTAAAAGTATTAATGCTTTTCTTTTATAATTAGTTTTAAGGAATCTGTTCACATCGGTCCAACAGGAGAGAACTAGCTAACGGTGTCCACCCCTGGTCCAGGTCTGGTTCTGGGTTGGAGTATCTGAGAGTTTTGTTGATGAGAGCTGGTCACCATCTACCAGATAGGTCTGAAGAAAAGGTCTTCCTTCTGGAAGGTTCTCCTGTGTCTGCAGACCAACACTGGAGCTCCACCTGGTCACCCTCCTGGTTTCGTTGCTTCGTTGAAGAAACTGAAGTGGTTTGCCCACATAGAGAGGACCAAATGAACTTTGTCAAAAGATCCTTAAGGAATCCATAAAAAACGACAAGTCCCTCTCATCAACAGTCCGAGGACATCCGAACCTGGACCCTAACCCCAAAATGAAGCATGTTCATATCAGTATCACCCTCATGGCTAAAGACTCAGATCACTCAGGACCCCTGGAGGAGTCCTGGTGGTTCCACGATGCACCGTCAGAGGTCACTGTTCTTACTGAGACCTTCATGGTTCCAGACATTCTTCTGAACCCGTCCCCAGATCTGTGCCTCCATGGAACCCTGTGAGGTCTACGGACAGCTCATGTACCGTACCATGCACGGTACCTTACAAAGACCAGAGTACTTCTTCACAAAATGTCTGAGACTGTGGGTATTTTGGAACAAAATGCATAAAAAATGATTGAAACTGATTCTACTCGAGGTTTCACGGTGTGAGAGCAGACGACAGAAAAAGATCAGCAGGTTTCTGTTTGTCTGTTTTTGTTTGTGGTTTCACACTGTGGCTGTTCTGACTCAGAACTCAGCTTCAGGACCGTCGTTTAGGTTCAGTTTTTATGAACCATTGAGTTTTAATCTTTCACTGTTTTAATGTTTAAACTGATATAAAAACAACCAAAAGCTTCTATTTTAAAACTAGAATTTTGTGTGTAAGTATATCCAGCAGGGGGCAGCAGTGAGCGCTACGCTCCAGCAGACAGGAAATGTCAGCTGAGAGGAAGTGATGTCACCACACCCCCTGCTGCTGACAGGAAGTGAGCGTGCGTTACCACAGAGTGTGATGTTGGCAGCAGATTCTGCTGAGGAAGACGAGAGTCGCTTCCAATAGTCGTCCTGCAACACAAACACACAACGTGTCAGAGTTCAACTAACAGTAACATCACCGCGACAACCCAAGGTCTCTAAAGGAGCTAAAGATCTGCGGCTCACTTTCACATGTGGTGCTGTGTTAAAGTAGTTCATTCTGAGGTTTGTGTAATGAGTTTCACAATGAGTCAGATCACAGCAGGTCTGTCTCCAGAGGACAGAAACACCAGCTTCTTTAATTCTACAGTTTTACTTCTCAGAATAAAGTAAAAGTAAAAATAAAACTCAGCTGTTCCTCGGCTGTGCTTAAAATAAAATAAAGTCAATCCAACATGTGACAGACAGAATAAACTAGATTTATTTAGAGACAGAAACCACTGGATACTGGATAGATGGATGAAGGGATTATGAATCTGATTGGACGAACACAGAGAACGTAAATCAGGTGTTCTTACCTGCTCTTCTTGTGTGTCCTCAGGCTCTCTTATCATTGGTGTTACTATGGCAACCCTGCAGTGGGCGGGGACAGGGACTGTCAACGATTGACGCTTCTTTGGAGGCAGAGCTGGAGGACTGACCAAGAAAGAAACATAAGGACAAAGATTTTTTTTGTTAGTTTGGTCTAAAATGTGTCCCTAAATGTCCAAACAATGTCCAAAAAAGACAAACTGGTGGAGACGAACAGAGACGAGCTTCAAAAACTGAAACTGCTGAGTTCAGATTCAACACACCTCTGCCCTGAACATCAGTTTAGTTTCATAAGAATTAACTAACTTGTTTTTTACTTTACAAAGTAAACAAACTTCTTTACAAAGTAAACAAACTTCTTTACAAACAGGTTAGATTCATGTTCTGTGAGTTGATGTTTGTTGTTTGAATAATCAAAAGTGAAAACATGGATCAGTGCGTTGAACTAATCCATAAAAACAGAAGCGGGCAACAACAGAAACTGTCTCTCAGTCCCACTTCCTCTTCTTCTTCTTCTGCTGCAGCTGGAGTCAGCAGAGACAGGAAGTGTGTGGAGGGTGTGATGTGTTCTACTTCCTGTTTCATGTTTCTATTTCTGCTCACGCTCCGTTCTCACAGCCTGACCCAACACATCTGGTCCAGACTGGTCCTGACCCACCACACCTGGTCCAGACTGGTCCTGACCCAACATATCTGGTCCAGACTGGTCCTGACCCAACCCACCTGGTCCAGACTGGTTCTGACCCAACACATCTGGTCCAGACTGGTCCTGACCCAACACACCTGGTCCAGATTGGTTCTGACCCAACACAT
Source organism: Cynodonichthys magdalenae (assembly GCA_031762555.1). NCBI lineage: Eukaryota > Metazoa > Chordata > Actinopteri > Cyprinodontiformes > Rivulidae > Cynodonichthys > Cynodonichthys magdalenae. Next base: position 627,015 of record JARVJO010000393.1, on the reverse strand, counting down.
CTGGTCCAGACGGGTCCTGACCCAACACACCTGGTCCAGACTGGTCCTGACCCAACATATCTGGTCCAGACTGATCCTGGTCCAGACTG
>JARVJO010000393.1:607955-621097 GCA_031762555.1 Cynodonichthys magdalenae | reverse complement strand
AGACTGATCCTGATCAAACCCATCTGGTCCAGACTGGTCCTGATCCAACACATCAGGTCCAGACTGGTCCTGGTCCATACTGATCCTGTTCCAACACACCTGGTTCAGACTGGTCCTGGTCCAGACTGATCCTGATCCAACACATCTGGTCCAGACTGGTCCTGGCCCAGACTGATCCTGATCTAACACACCTGGTCCAGACGTGTCCTGACCCAACACACTTGGTCCATACTGATCCTTATCCAACACACCTGGTCCAGACTGGTCCTAGTCCAGACTGATCCTGATCCAACACATCTGGTCCAGACTGGTCCTGACCCAACACACCTAGTCCATAATGACCCTGATCCAGCATATCTGGTCCAGACTGATCCTGACCCAACACACCTGGTCCAGACTGGTCCTAGTCCAGACTGATCCTGATCCAACACACCTGGTCCAGACTGGTCCTGACCCAACACACTTGGTCCATACTGATCCTTATCCAACACACCTGGTCCAGACTGGTCCTGGTCCAGACTGATCCTGATCCAACACATCTGGTCCAGACTGGTCCTGACCCAACACACCTAGTCCATAATGATCCTGATCCAGCACATCTGGTCCAGACTGATCCTGACCCAACACACCTGGTGCAGACTGGTCCTGGTCAGGACTGACCCTGATCCTACACACCTGGTCCAGACTGATCCTGATTCAACACACCTGGTCCAGACTTGTCCTGACCCAACACACCTGGTCCAGACTGGTCCTGGTCCAGACTGATCCTGACCCAACACACCTGGCCCAGATTGGTCCTGGTTCAGACTGATCCTGATCAAACACACCTGGTCTAGACTGGTCCTGACCCAACACACCTGGTCTGTACTGATCCTGATCCAACACACCTGGTCCAGACTAGTCCTGATCCAACACACCTGGTCCAGACTATTCCTGACCCAACACAACTGGTCCAGACTAGTCCTGGTCCAGACTGAGCCTGATCCAATACACATGGTCCAGATTGGTCCTAGTTCAACACCCCTGGTCCATACTGATCCTGATCCAACACGCCTGGTCCAAACTGATCCTGATCCAACACATTTAGTCCAGACTGGTCCTGGTCCATATTAATTTTAACCCAACACGCCTAGTCCAGACTGGTCCTGATCCAACATGCTTGGTCCAGACTAGTCCTGGTCCATACTGATCTTTTTCCAACACGCCTGGTCCAGACAGATCATGATCCAACACACCTGGTCCAGACTGGTGCTGGTCCATACTGATCCTGATTCAACTTGCCTGGTCCAGACTGATCCTGATCCAACAAGCCTGGTCTTGGTCCATACTGACCCTGATCCAACATGCCTGGTCCAGACTGATCCTGGTCCATACTGATCTTGATCCAACATGCAACAGTTTCTCTTAGGTTTATCTAGAACTTGTCCAGAAGTCCTGATCCAGACCTAATCCAGACTTCTTTTAGACCTGGTCTAGACTGATCTAGATGGATCCAGACTTGATTGAGACTTGATCCAATCTTATCCAGACCTTTTCCAGACTTGTTCCAGAGTGATCCAGACCTAATTCAGAGTAATCCAAACAAATTGATCTTGAGTGATCCAAACTTGATGCAGTTCTAATCCAGACTAATCCAGACCTAATCTGGACTGAACGAGACAAATCCAGATCTAAATCAAACTGATCCATGCTTGATCCAGAATTGAGACAAACTGATTCAGACTTATTCTGACTAGACTGATCTAGACTATTCCAGACCTGACACAGATTATTCTACATGTGATCTCATCTCACCCAGACCTGGTCCAAACTGATCCATGCTTGATCCATAATTGAGACAAACTGATCCAAACCTGTTCCAGATCTGTTCCTGAGTGATCCAGACCTAATGCAGACCTGATTTAGTGTGATCTAGCACTGGTCTAGACAGATTCTGATCCAGACGTGAGACAAATTGATCCAGACTTGATTTAGACATGATCCACAGTATTTTAGACCTGATCTAAACTGATCCAGACCTGTTCCCAAGTGATCCAAACTGATCCAGACTGGTCCAAACTAACCCAACTTGAACCCAACCTGGACTTATACTGGAAAGCATTTTAAATCCCCTCCAACAGACCACCAGAGTCTGGACTCACTTGGGTCGTAGTGGGGGTGCAACTGGAGGAAGGACTTCTGGGAGGGGCATCGGAGGTTTGGGCGGGGCTCCTATATGGCGCTCTCTATCCTTTGGCACCTTGTCTTTCTTTGAAGGACACCTGCCGGTTGAAGGACTGCCTGATGTCTCCTGTCCAAAAAACTGTTCTGTCTGTGATTGGACAGGAGTCAAGGGGGTGGAGTTATCTTGTCTCTCTGCAACCAATCGAACCAGTTCCTGATGGACAAGAAACGAGAAAGGTCAAGAACTGATCCACCAGACAGCAGGTGATGGAACAGACGAAGACGGCCCGAGAGACATCTGTCCTCACCTTAGCTCCGTTCAGCACAGCCCTGATTACCGTGGTAACGCTCTCTGGGGACTCCTTGTTGTCCTGGGCGACGCCCTGCAGCATCACCTGATTGGCCCAGCGGATCAGCTGAGCCACGGAGCGGTACAGACGAGTGAGACAGGCAGAGACGCTCTTACTGCAGGGAGGACAGACAGGTTGAGGACACAGACACTCTGCGATGTCTAGAGACCAGCAGGTGGAACTTACCTGTTGAGGAAACGTGGCTCGAGCTGAACTAGAGTCTGGACCGCCTCCAGGATTCCACCCGACGCCCCGCCCAGCAGGCCACCCACCACAGACTGGTCCAGGACCACTTTGTCTTTTTCAGGTCTGTCCAGACCCAGTCTGTCCACTAGAGCTTTGAAGTAGTGCAGAGAGCTGACGACGGCACGCTGCTGTTCTGCTAACACACCCACCGGCTCAAAACACACACAAACACACACAAACACACCCCCACACACACATTTCCATCAAGATTTTTAGTGATTGTAGTATAAAAAGTGTACTCTGTGTATTGTGTGTGATTCACAGTGTGTAGTGCGTGTGTACTCTGTGTATTGTGTGTGTCAGAGCGTGTACACTGTGTACTGTGTGTGATTCAGAGTGTGTACTGTGTGTACCTGGTTCTGTGTCAGGTTCAGATCAGGTGGTTTGTCGTGGGTCGGACTGTGTTTGCGTCGGATTCGTGGGTGGAGCTTATCCTTCAGCTTCATGGTGAGAGAGGAAAACTGAGAGGCTGTAAAGAAGATCATCATCATCATCATCATCATTATTATCAACATCATAATCATCATGACATCGCTGTACTCATCAACATTATAATCACCATCACTGTTACCTTCATCATCTTCATCTTTTAATATTCCTAATTGGATAAAACATTCTGATTGGATAAAACATCAACTCTAGGTTCTGATTGGATAAATCAAGCTTCTGGGTCAGCATAGCCCAGACATCAACCTGATTGAATCTTGAACCTGGATTTCTGAGCAACATTAAAATAATGTTAGTGTGAGTGTGGATTAAAGAAACTAATCAATTCATCTGGTTAAAAGTTGTTTGATCATCCCACACTGGAAAAAAGAATCATTAAAAGATCAAATCAAACTGACTCTCATGCCCAGAATGAGTGGATGGAAACTTCTGAGAGGAACTTAATATTTCCTCAACAACATTTGATGATTTTTAGTTAAAAGTTATTTTAGATGTAATAAAACCTCTAAAACATCTCAAATTAAATTCCAGAGATCTTTACTCACAGCTTCACCTTCTCCAGCTGCAGACTTTATGCTATTTTAGCTGTTTATATAAAACTCTTCAGCTCATTCAGGAGAAGCAGCAGCAGGTTTTTGTAACTTTATACTTTCCAAAATAAAAACTTTACTTACTTTATTTAACAACATTAACAGAACTTTGTTCTCTGAAATCTGCTTCAGCTACTGTCTGGTTTTGTCTTCTTTTAGCTTTTGGCCACTGTTCTGTCACGTTTAGTTAGCCTTATGCTATATTTAGCTTTTAACTAACTTTTGATGATTTTATTGCAAAGATAAGCTAGCCTTTTATCATTAGCTTTCAGCTAATCTGTTGCTTTATTTAGTTTTTAACAAGAATTTAGCTTTTTTTTAAATATGTGTATACTTTTCCAGCTTCTGTCTTTAAGCTTTAAGGTATCCAGCTTTTGGCTAGCATTTTGCTCTTTTTTACTTTTAGTTAACATATCCTCATTTAAGCTAATGTTCTGATTTGTTTAGCTTTTAGTGCGGGTCTATTTAAGTCTGTATTTTTCTCTGTTTAGATTTTACATAAACTTCTTTTTAAATGTTTTTAGCACATACTCTTCTCCTTTTAGCTATGGTTCTGATTTGTTTAGCTTTTAGCTACTTTGTGTCTTTTTAAGCTAGTGTTTTTCTACTTTAATTCTTCTTACATGTTTGTAGCAAGTTTCCTGACTTTAGCTAGTGTTTTCACTTTTAGCTACTGTTCTGCTTCCTTTAGCTTTAACAGCTCAGTTTCAGCTGTCTTTCAGAGCTGTAGGTCACTGTTGGGTTGATGTTCTGAGACGACAGGAAATGTTGAGGTTTATAAAGTTTTATTTAATTATTTTAGCTCTTTTCTTCATCACCATCAGATCAGTGTTGATGATGATGATGGTAGTTTGGTAAAGGTAAAGTTTTCTGCTACTTTTCTGTCTCATCTGTGCTGCTTTCAGTCTGAAGTGTTGGACACCTACAGGCTGAACCCTCATAACCTTCAAGTCAGACAGGAAGTGACAATTTTTAGAAGAATAGAAGAAGAGGACTCACCTGTCTTGGTGTCGGAGCGGGAGGACATGTCTTCAGGAGGACAGGTGAGACAAAGGGACGCTTTTATTCTTCTGCGCTCATGTTGAACTGCTCTGTTGAACCTCTGTCTCTCTTCCTTCCTCCTTCTCTTCTTCCTCTTTCTGTGTGAAACTCAGCCTGGCGGTAACCATGACGACCAGGATGCTGACACGTCTGCAGCAGCGTCCTGCGGCGCCACCTGCTGGACGAAGACACGCAGCACGTCTCCGGACTGCGAGACAGACAAGCAGGACGGTGAGGAGCAGAAACCTGTGAAACAAAAAGGTCCAGACCAGTCCTTCACAGAGACACCTGGACATGTCCCCAGTCCATCACAGAGACACCTGGACATGTCCCCAGTCCATTACAGACACCTGGACATGTCCCCAGTCCTTCACAGAGACACCTGGACATGTCCCCAGTCCTTCACAGAGACACCTGGACATGTCCCCAGTCCATCACAGAGACACCTGGACATGTCCCCAGTCCATCACAGAGACACCAGGACATGTCCCCAGTCCATTACAGACACCAGGACATGTCCCCAGTCCCTCACAGAGACACACAGGGACAATCCTTCTCCTTGGAACAGTTTGGAGTTATTGGTTTTGGTCTGTGGGAGGAACAGGAGCACATGGGGAGAACACGTGACCTGCACACAGAAAGGCTGGGAGGCGAACCTGAGACCATCTCTCTACCCGCTGTACCACCGTGCAGACTCTGGTTAAACATCAGTTTTCTCAGTTTGTTTTGTAAAAAAGAAAAACAGATGACTGAGTTGTGATTAATAACTTTATTCATGTCAACATGTGTTCATTGGCCTTGGTCACACAAGTTTACACAACACTACACACACACACACACACACACACACACACACAATGGAGTGTGGGCCGCTGCATATGTCAGAGTACTACACACATGTTCCTGACATTTATCACTGGGTTATATTCTTCATATGATCTGTAAACAGTTTAACACCAAACAGAGACTTCACTGCAGAATCACATTTGACTTAAACTACTCAGCATGCTGGCACTAATGAAGACAGGTGAGGACACGTCTCAGCCACGGACACGCAGCCGGACGCAGCTCAGAGCTGGACTAACGCTACGAGATCACCACGACACGGAGAGCGGACACGTCAGCAGCTCACAGTCAGAGAAACGCCGTTATCGATGGGAGCAGAAGATTCCTGCTGATGCTCACAAAGTTTCCCTCTGCAGGTCCTCAACAAAACACCACGAGTTCAAACATTCAGGAAGTGCACACGTTTCATACATGTTAGCTTAAAATGATCACTTTTCACATAGAAAACAACAATTTCCTGGTTGACTCCTCTCTGATTGGCTGTTAACGACAGGTGGACCACAGGCTGTGCCTGCCTCAGGTAACAGAACCAAAGGTGCTTCTCAGGACGGATCCTTTCAGCTGCCTCTCTATGACTCATCGTCAGATATTGCTGTAAGATTTCATTCTTATTCGAATCCTCAAAACTCCCACAATCCTTTGCTCATGTTCCAGATATACAGATAAATTAATTTGTACCCCAACAAAAGGACCTGTTCTACACAGGAAGCACCTTCAGGTTCTTAAATCACAGATTTAACATCCGGTCCACTGGACGTTCAGTCAGAACCAGCTGGCATCTAACAAAGCTGGATCCAGAAAGGCCCAACAGAAACCGTTTAGTTGGTACCAGGCGGCAACATAAAAGAAGAACCGATCTGGATCCGACTATGTTGAACCGTTTCGGATCAAGCAGAACTAAATCAGTCGGTTGTTTAAAGTGACAATAAAACAATAAATAAATCAATAAATAGATAAATTAAACAATACAAATACTTTACACTGTAAAGAAAGAACAAAAAAAACATCTCAGCTTCAGACGAAAACAAGAAACTGAAACAAAATCAATAAATATTCCAGGAACTGGTGATGGAGGCTACCTGAGGTTCTGATCTCAGACCAGCCTGGAGATCCAGAGCAGAGTGAGATATCTTCACTTCTACAGGATCTCTGGAGTTAATCTTAACAACCAAACATATCTGTGGAGGTGAGATGGGCAGGTAGCTCACCTGTCTCACCTCCAGCAGCAGACACACAGTTTCATGGATGTGTGCTAATAATTATTTTCATTATTCAGAATATTTACAGAAACACAGAGACACAAACACAAACTGGCTTCATCTTAACCCTCAATAGACGACTGGGGGCTTTCTCCGTGGGCGGGGCTACCTTTACTGGGACGACTGAGGAAAATAACAGAAAAACACAAAGAAAGAGAAAGCAGGAGTGAATCAACAGGAGGGAGTTCAGGTGGAGACAGACATCTGTTAGAACCCATCCAAAACCAGTTAGGACCCCCCCCCCCCCCCCCCCACAAGACAAACCCAATTATATGACAAGTCTTTTTTTAACACTATATGGATCAGATCCTAAATGTACGTAGATTTTTTTTTGAGATACCTCGTCTCCACCAGCCCATTAGTGTACTCGTTGTGATCCATTTCGCTGTGTACTGAACCAGATCAAATCACTTCCTGACCCCCCATCTGAATTTCACACATCATCCGGGTCACGTGACCCAGCAATTCTAACAAATATTCTTTAAACATCTGATTCTATAATAAATAATATATCAAATAGAAAAACTTTATTTGTCCCAAACTTGGCAACAATTTTCAGAAATAAGCACGAAAAAGAAAACTGTTTTTGGAGACAGGACAGTGGGTTTCCCTTGAGGAGGGGTACTATTAGGATCCACAATGAAACTGTGAACTAGTTTCACAAACATCTAAATATCTTCAAATGTAGTTCTATAATAAATGTTGAAATCCATCATTTAGTTTCAGAATAATGAGCAGTCATGATTTATGACAAAGAAAACTGGTCTTTAGAGTCCAGAAAGGGGGGTTACCTTAAAGAATGGGGGTACTGTTAGGATCCAAAACAAAAACTGCACCTTAACTTTAAAAATCACTTCTGATGTTGAAGTTTGTGAAGATTTTTTGTTTTGTTTTTTTACCCCCAGTGAGGGAATGAGCGCCAAGAGGTCAAAGGTCAGGAGTCACAAGTCGCCTCGGACTCAGCAGGACTTAAAAAGTGATTGAAGAAAATCCTGCATGTTTTGGTTTCACAGCTGTAAAAGGCTAGATGCCAGGTGGATCCAGCAAAAACTACAAAAACTAGTTCTGTCCAACCAAGACCTTCAGCAAACAGGAAGTAAAAACATACTGGAACAGAAAAGAACCAGTTAGAACTTCCTGTCTAGACTGCTTCAACCAATTAAGATTAAAATAAAATCTAAGTATTCAGAACCCATTTGGATCAGAAACCACTGGGGGAACTTGGAACCCATGATTTTAAAGTATCTGAATTTTTGTGAGAACATTTTAGAACTGGTCTAATAAAACTTCTGAGGATTATTGAGAAAAAACTTATAAGAACCTCATAGAACCAGATCCTGGAGTGGAACTGGTGGCAGAACCGAGCAGAACTAGAATCAGTCAGTCTTCAGAGTCCTGTCAGAATCAGCTGGTACCAGTAGGACGTCCACTTAATCCATATTAACAGCCAAGACCTGAACCAATCTGTTTTTTCACTTTGAGGTACAGACGTTCTACAGCAGATCAGTGGAACCAGTTAGAATCAGAACCAGCTGGAACCACAGGGGAACGTTTGTGAGCATGACTGCATCAGGTTTGTCTTTTATGTACGAGCTTCAGCTGTGCTAATGCGTGAGGGCGGAGTCGGGGGCGGAGTCAGTCTGAGGCTGGTCTGGTGGATCGGGATGGAGATGCTGGAGCTCTGCGGCTGACGACAAACAAACAAACAAAACAAAAACAACAGAGACAGACAGTTACAGGTCGATGGAGAGCTCAGTCAGGTGGCTAATTGTGATGTAGAGGGAGTGGGCGTGGTCACATGTGAAGAATCTGATTGGACGATGAAGCACACAGAAACACACACAGAGGTGGTGAGAAACAGTGACATCACAAGGACAGCTGACGTACCATTGGTGAACTCCTCACTGGTCACTGATAGAGATTCTGAAAAAATAACCATATATGGTCAATGTGAGGGGGCGGGGCTTGGGCGGGGCTATCAATGACATACCTCACAGCTTCCTCTTTAGCCTTATAAGGTACTGGTAGAACACGATCACACAAACAGAGAGAGTGAAGACAACAAGACAGATGAGTTGAGAGACAGAAGACAGAGTGTCCTGCAGGCAGACAGGAAGGGGACAGGTAGGGAGAGAGACAGGTGTAGGGTTAACCAGACAGGTAGTGAGAGAGAGAGACAGGAAGAAAGATGGGTGAAGTGATGGAGAGAGAGACAGGTGTGTCCTCTGATTGATGCCTAGGTGGTGAGACAGCTGGACGATGAACATGACTCGTTAGTCTGTGTCTTTTGGAGACAACTGTGGACAGACAGGTGAAACTGAGACATGAAGGGAAGATGATTGATGGGACATGAAGGGAGGGATGATGATGATGGAGGGAGGACAGAGTACGAGGGACAAAGAAAGACCATTCTTTCTTTTCCGCGTCTGTGCAGGTTGTTTGTGGATCGCTGCTCGTCGTTCTACAGCACCAACAAAGAAGAAGTAACTTCCTGTTTGAACAGGAATCTAATCAAACCGTTTTCAGATCAGCATCAACACAACCTGAAGAGACTGAAACCTTTAAACTGCAACATGTTTACAAACAGGAAATGAGCTTTTATTTTGGTGAAAAGATTTCAGTCTTGTGTGTTGAGTTAAAGGGGACTCTCTGATCTGAACACCTGGAAACATTCATGATGCATTCAAGGCACACCGCAGTGTGGGAAACCGCAGCTCTAAAACATTAATTACAATCATCTGAAGGTTCTGGTTCTGTCAAAACCTGAATCTCCATAGATCCAGAGCTGAGCCACGGTCCAGTCCAGTTGGTCCCATGCTGAGAACTTCACTCTTCCTGTAGGAGCCTCAAAGATCCGGCCCTGCAGAACTGAAACAGAACCAGAACCAGACTGAACCTCCTACTGCACTAACCTGGGGACTCCAGGTGGGGGTGCTCTGTTGGGGCGCGAAGGGACAGAGGGTGGGGGTCCTGGATCAGGTGACACGGCGGGACGAGATGGAGGGCCGGGGGCAGCTCGGCCGCCGGGTCGTGGGGGACCCGGAGGGGCCCGACGCTGGGGAGTTGGACTGGACATGGGAGACCTGTGGAGACCAGTAGAGTCTCAGAGACACCAAACATGTCCACGAGCGCCGGATTATCTGGTACCAGGTTACCTGCGTCCAGACGGCATCCCCGTCACCTGCAGCCAGGAGTCGTCAACAGGTGGAGGTGCTGCCGTGGTAACGGTGGTGGTGCTGATGTCACCGATGATGTTCAGCCCCTCCCGCAGGGCGTGGTACATCCGGAGCATCTCGTCACGCCGCTGGGCCTGGACCAAGGACAGGGATCAGTTCAGGGACAAATACAGGGACCTGTCTGTCTTCTGAGGTGGTCTCACCTGTTCCTGGGACTCCTCCATCAAAGTGTTCTGGTCTCCACAGGAGTACAGCTGAGCCAGCAGGTCAGAGTGGATGAACTCTTTTGTCTGAGGAGCAGAACGAAATTACAAGAATGTGTGTGTGTGTGTTTCTGCTACAGAGTGAGGATCATCATATGTTTTAATAAAAAAGTGAGGACATTTTCCCGGTCCTCACCTTTTTTTGCAGCTCTACTGTGCTTTACTAGTTAGGTTCAGAGGTTTGGTGTGAATTACGTTCTGGTTCAGGTTAGGGTTAGCTATAGACTAGTAGTGGTTAGTTTTAGAGAAAATGTCTTGGTTTGGCATAAATACAGTTACAAAAATGAATGGAAGTCAATACAAAGTCCTCAATTTGATGCAAGTACAAGGATGTGTGTGTGTGTGTGTCGTACATTGTTGACCATGAGGTGCATGATGGTTTTGGGGATCAGGTCTCTGACGGTGCGGTGGATGATGGCCAGGTACGAGTCCACCAGGTTCCTGACAATCTCCACCTGTCGCTCCAGCTGAGGGTCCATACTGTGGATCTGCCCGTCAGTGCTGGACTCCTCTGCCTCCACCTGCCGACACACACACACTGTGAAACACAGACGGACCCAAACAGGAGAACTGACTCCACCTTGGAACACAGATCATGGACTCACCTTTTCTTTGTCCTGCAGGACAGGGACAAAGAGAGACGGGACAGTATTAGTAAGTAATCAGACTGTTGGGTTCCAGAACCACAGTGATAAAAGTAAAGCAGTAGCAGTGACTCAGTATTAATGTAATAGTCCAGTACCACGCTGCGTTCAGGGTACACTCCGGCTCGTAGGAAAGACGCCTTCCAGCTGTCAACCTCCTCCTGGGACTCACTGGCCAACTCCAGCTGACGGTAGTCCTTGTACACATTCCTACAACAGAAAAGATCCTGCAGAACTGAAGTGGACTGAGTACCCATCCAGGTGGAGCTCCTCTAGTCTGCAGTTTTAATGAAGGGTGAAACATTGACTCCTGACCTGTGTTCAGTGTTGAACAAAGCGAAGATGTGTTTGCTGGACATGAAGCTCTTCTCGATGTCCTTCAGTTTCAGGTTGTCCACAGGAAGCATGTACTTCTTCTCCTTTTCCTGCAACGGGCGCAACAAGTTTCACTCTGACACAAAATCTACACTTTTCAAATGCATTAGGGTTCACAATGATGTCAGAGTATGGACACACATGACCCAGAACTCCTCTCAATGAGATCTGATTTGATCCAAAGAGTCCTAAATTCTTCCAGAGTGATTGTATACCTGGATTTTTTAAATCAAATCTGCCAGGAGTATGTGTCTGCAGTCTGAAATGAAAAGTAAACTAACAGAGTGTTTGTCTTTTTACCTCGTCATCTTTGTACCAGGACAGAGCCTCTGCGGTCAGGATGAACCAGTACTCTTTGGCTCCGCCCTTCATGATGCTGATGTTGTTGATAGTGAGCCAACCTTTGCGAATCACCTGCAGAATTACACAAGTGAAACATGTGCTTAGTTATGATGTCATCAATTCATAAACTGAAAGAGCAGCATTTAAATAAGTCGTGATCAATAAAAGACCAAACATTAGTTTCCTTTTTACTGATTATTTACCAACAATCAGTAAGTTTATTTTAGCATCCATCAACTTACTTCTTACTGTGAAAATCTACTTTTCACTTACTTACTGAATTAACCATCTCTGAAAAATAATCAAAGCATAACCTGAAACAAATTTAAAACTAACCCCAACTAAATATTTAACACAAACACAAACTGAACAAACCACTAACCGAAAGAAAGTATCTAAAACTAACCAAAACCAACTGAAAACTAAACCAAACAAAAACCAAAACCAACTAAAACCAACTGAAAATTAAACATAATTAAATAATACCAAACAAAAACCTAATAAAATCAACTGAAAACTAAACCAAACCAACCGTAAAACTAACTTCAACCAAACCTGAAACCTAAACCAGAGCTGACCAACTCTCCACCTCCGTCAGAAAAACAAGCGCTCTCACACACTCACCATGATCTCGTCCTGGTTGCCGCAGCAACAGAGGCAGAGAGAGGGATGGGAAGAGGCAGAGGTGAGAAGAAACGAGAGCAACACATGAATGAGTCATCCATTCATCCAGCTTTAGCCCCGCCCCTCCCAGGTCACCTGCAGGGTCTCACCTGGTTTCCTGTGGCCTTCTTCTTGCTCATCTGACTGCTCTTCTGCTGCGCACTGACACACACACACACACACACACACACACACACACACACACACACACACGGGTGCAGCTCAGGTGGAACAGAGACACCTGTACCTGGATCTAATAGGAAAGGTCTGGACAGGTTCTCATTCCAATCCTTTTTATTTTTAACATTTTGTATCAAGTTTCTTACTTTGCAAAGCCGATGAAGTCCTCGTGGTTGGTGTTGACATAGGCCAGCTCGATGTCAATCAGCAGCATCACCTGGTGAGACAAACAATGACTCAGGGTTGGTCCTGACAGCATGGGCGTAACGGACGCGGGGTACGCGTGGGACATGTCCCCTGCACTTTCTGTATCTGTGCCCTCTGTCCTCCGCACTTTTTTCAACCCTTACAACTGTCTAATCTACTATTAAGATGCGGTAATGCGTTTTTCCGAGCCGTATTTAAACGCACCATGAGATGACGCGAGTATACACCTGTGGGAGGGGTGCTGCGCTGCACCGTGTGTGTGGGTCGGACACAGACTGGCTGTCTGTGAGTTCTGGAGGATCACAGAACGGTCGGTGTTCTGTCGGGTCTGTCCAGTGTTTTTGTTCTTT
>JARVJO010000393.1:580673-591458 GCA_031762555.1 Cynodonichthys magdalenae | reverse complement strand
GAGCTAACACTAATGCTAACGTGGAGCTAACACTAACCAGGAGCTTACGCTAAAGTAGAGCTAACACTAATGCTAACGTGGAGCTAACACTAACCCGGAGCTTACGCTAAAGTAGAGCTAACATTTATGTGGATCAAACATGAAGTTAACACTTATGTGAAGCTTACAGTAATGCTATTGTGCAGCTAACACTAACGCAGAGCCAACAGTAACAAACACTAATGCTAACACTAAAGTGGAGCTAACTCTAATGAGGGGCTAACTGTTAGGCAGAGCTAACAATAATGCTAATGTTAACTCACATGACTCCTGGTGAGCTGCAGCAGAGCCCAAAACAGTCCGCTCTCCGATTGGACAGGACTGCAGGCGGAGGCCTCTGATTGGCTGCAGGCTTGATCTGTGTTGTGATTGGGTGTCTGCGTGCTGGAAGCTGCGGGTCTGTCTGTGACCTGAAAACATAAATGATGTCATCAGCCAAGACCTTAACCAGGACAGAAACCCTCAGCTCACCTGTGAGACGTATCTGAGCGCGTGAGGATCCTGTTTGACCTGAGAGCAGACGGCCGACAGGAACTGAGCTTCCTCCTTCTCAGTGCAGGAACCAGGAAGTGCACAGAGACCAATCAGCTTCTGGTGAATGGAGCAGAGACACTTCAGTCACTCGCGCTGTAGTTACCCACGGTCTCCATGGCGACACACGTACCTGTACAGGTCTGTAGACCCCAACAAGCTGCAGCAGAGGTTTCTGCATCTGAGACAGCAGCTTGAAAAAGAAGAGCAGGACCTGCTGGGACATCCCTGGAGGATACTGAGGAGGAAGAGTTCACTTCAGAACACAGAGTTCCACATGGCTGTAAACCTGAGACATGTTCCTACACATCTGTGACGTGTGCTCAACCTCACCCACAGCTAGAATGAGGAAGAGCCGGGTGTTTGTTGGAGGCTGCTGTTAGAAATATCTTCAACTGGAGGACATGGAATCAGAACGGACCACGTTCAAGACCCCCGCTGAGGCCAGAACATGGAGGCTGAAGCAGCAACTGGCTGAAAGATGTCTCACCTCCTTCAGCCTTTGTTCTGTTAAAGACTCAGTGTTGCTACAACCTTGTTTCTCTGCAACTCTTTACTTATGTTGCCAAACTAGTCTGAAGCCTCCAATTTACTGCTTTTGTTTCTTAAAATATTCCTTCCAGACAAGAACCAGAGAAAATAAAGGTTTCAAATCAGTGTCAGCAAGATTAGAGGAAGACTGTTAGAGTCAACATTTATCGGCAAAACATGGTGGAGGTTCTGTCATGGTGTGGGGTTGCAGCTCATTAAATTCCATCTTGTTAAGAAAATAAAAGCTTTGTTTTTAACCTCCTTCATGTTCATGTTTGAACAAATTAAGACGTGGTGGTGTGTGTTTCTAATATTTTCAGACTAATCATTAAGAAACTATTAATTAAACCGTCTCATCAGGGGGTGCGTCTCAGAGCTGCAGGTGAGTTTACCTGAGCCTTCCCCAGCGTGCACAGAGTCTCCAGCAGTTTGTGTTGCAGCAGGTACTCCAGACAGGGTCCAGTGTCCTCCACAGCCTGATCAATACACACAAAAATCAACAGTTTAAAGTACTTGAGACATCAAATTGTTTTAATAAATATGAAAGCATTTTGGAAAGATAACATTAACAACATATTGCAAAAAAAAATCATGCTGCTGAGATGAACAGGTGTTGAGATGTTTGAATGTGCAGTAACAGGAAGTGATGTCAAAGGGGTATTTCTGCATTGCTACAATAACTTAACACAGACTGTAGAGAAGAATCTGATGTTTCTTTAAATTATTTTGAGTCTCTGTCAGAGATGAAGAGTAAGAATCCAAATAATAGTGTTTCAATAAACAAAGACCAGCAAGTTTTCTTTCTTAAATAATTCCCCTTTGATGTCACTTCCTGTTTCACTTTTGCTGAAAGTCAAAAAGAAAATGTCAGTTATGTGACAAAATGGATAAAATCATGTGTTTTATGCAAAGTTTCTTAAAATAAAGATTTTTTTCTTTGACTTTTTGTTTTTGAAGGATATGCATGTCACAGGAACTTTAAGTATGCACATCCAGGGTTCAGTGTTTCCATGGCAACCAATCTGTCTGAGGGTTTATATGTTTTGTAATTAAACATAAGTTTCTGCTGCATCCAGGTGAGTCACCTGTTGTTTCTCCTCGTACACCAAGATGTCCAACATCTGTCTGAGACGCCAAGGGATGTCAGTCTGAGAGACGGGACGGTTGTCATCTATACACACACACACACACACACACACACACACACAGGTGAAGAGCTGATCAGGTGACACTCAGGATGCTCCTGCAGGTAAAAGCAGCTCACCCGTGGTCTGAATGTAGTAATTAGTTATTGACTTCCAGTGATCAATAAAAGACTCCAGCAGATCTACGGTGGGCTCCCTCTGAAACAGACGTAAGTTGGAACTTAAAGTCAGAACTGGATTGGTAAATTTCATGTTTTTGTCTAATCTGAAACATAAACTTTTACATAGAACGTTGTAAACATGAGCTTAAAACTAAAATAAATAAGTTAACATTTGATTTAAGTTGACCTTTGATCTCAGAACCAGGTGCATTTCTTCACAAATGTAAACTTATTTATTTTTAAAGGTAATAAATAACAAAATTTAATATTTTAAGGTTTAATTTGGAAAAAGGTTTTATTAAAACTTTATAACTGACAGATCAGTTTCTGCGCAGACTCAGTAGATCACCTGTAGCAAGTAAACAATTAGCTGTTAGCAGCCATTAGCTCCCTGTCGGTTGATAAACATACAAACAAGGGGACAGACAGGTGGACAGACCGAGAGACAGTGTCTCTCTGTATGACCTCCACCGTCACTAACCACCGACACAAATATTTATTATAAAAGAAATCAAGTTAAAGTATTATCTCCATATCTAACTCGAACTTTGTTCAACTTTTCACCGGAAGCTAGCCGAGCTAAAGTCCTCGAGCGGCTAAACTCACCGTCTCCAGCGCGCGCAGCAACATGCCGCCCAGCTTGCTGAACGTCTCCATTCTGCTTCGCCGTCCGGTACCAGGTTCAGATCGTTTCGGCTCGGTTTACTACCACATGTTGCCCCAAAACTGACAGCTGCATAGAGTTAGCTTCACATATGCTTTTCCGGTCTGTACTTTCAAAATAAAACCGCAACGAAGACAACCGAATATGACAATCGATGCCAATAACGTCATACTACTTTAAATCAGCGACATAAAGGCCACATTTACTTTAAACTTTTACTTATTTTTTACACGGATATATATTTTTTTTTCTCCCAAATTTTTTGAAAGGTTAGGGTTAGAAAAATGCGACAGCTCGAATAGTTTCTTTGGCTCTTTCTACCTGATCAACCTGGGGTCGAATTTGTTCTTGCGTCCACATCCTGGGACGTTGACCATAGTCATATATCTGCTACTTTTTAATGATCTTGTCAGCTGTGGTCAGAGGAGCATGTAGCTGCAGAATATCCTCTTTATGTTCTGTACATTTAACTTGGATATTTATCATTTTGAACACACATTGTTTTCAAGCAGTTTTGTCATCAAAAATGGAAGCTAAGGCTCTTTGTCGCTTGTCATTTCTTTTACATAAAACACTGAACATAAAGTATTAACAAGACCACCAGAATCTTATGCTTCTTATGGCTTGAAATAAAAAAAATAGAATATTTTTCTCACAGCGACTGTTTGTGTGTCAGAGTTTTCCTCTCAGGTTGTGTCATGTTTCACATGTCATTTGTTCATGCTTGAGTCAGCTGGGTGTGCCTCCGGCAGCAGAGTGGGGGGTGGGGCTGACAGGTAAAGTTACCTGCAGACCCACCTTCCTCTGTCAGTGCAGCCTGCGTTCAGCTGAAGAAGACTCTTAACAGACGCTGAAGGTGAGTTTTACCTGTTCAACACATTTAAACATCAGCTTGAAACCACCTGAAGGAGCTGCTTTTGTTCCTCATGTTTCTTCTCACTTGAAACCTAAAAGCTCTGAATTTATAGTTTGAATGTTCTGAGTGCATGTTGGTGTGAAAGTTGTTGTTGAAATGAACATTTTAAGGGTTCAGAATCAGTTTAAAATGATTATAAAATGTGTATAAAGGTCATTTAAAGGTTATCCACCTGCAGGACTTGTTCATCTAGTCTCAGGTGTGTCTCTTTCATTTATTGTTTCCTGTCAGGTTTTGTGCTCCCAGCTGCAGAAATGTTTCATGTGGCATGACATTAGCTATTAAATATCAGGAACAAAAGGCTTTGTACAAGCTAAAAGTAGCAAAATAAAACCAAACAGAGCCAGTTTGAAAAGTGTTTCAGCAGGAATTAAAGAAGGTATTTCTATTGAGATTTTTATTTTTAAATTTAAATGTTTAAAGAAAAAATCCAAAACATGTAAAAAATAAAAGCAGGAAAACAGAAGTTTGATGCTGACTCATTTTAATTTGAAATTATTTATTCTTGTTTCTACATTGCTTTTTTAATCTTTGTTTTCCTATTTTCTCAGGTAACATGGCTCATTAATCAGTCATCTTCCTCTTTTATCAACACCATAGTTTCTTTGTTCAATTGTTTTTTTTTATCTTTGATTTGACTTCTGAACTAATCAGCTCTGAGCTGCAGTCATCCTCAGCCAATCAGGTTCAAGCAGGAGCCACATACTTCCTCTTTCTTGACCTGATATTTGAGACAGCATTCGTAACTTATTTCTCCTCAGGTGTTTATCAGAATCTGATCCTGTTACTTCACATTTCTGGAAATAAAACATGATAACGTGGAGAAACTGACATCAGCTGGTTACCATGGTAACCTGGGTTCTGGTGCAATCAGTCAATCAAACATTAGACTGGCTCCAGAGCAGGAAGAATTACAGCTGAACACGTAAAACAGGCTTTGGTCATGCGTTCTGTGACTCGCTATGCCCCGCCCACTACAGGTGACAACATGGTGTCCCATCCAGAGTTTAAGCGTGCCGGCAAGAAGGCGGGGCTCCAGGTGTGGCGCGTGGAGAAGATGGAACCAGTTCCTGTCCCCGAAAGTCTGTATGGACAGTTCTACACCGGAGACGCCTACCTGGTTCTGAACAGCACCAGCAACCGCAAAGGAGCCATGCAGTACGACCTGCACTACTGGCAAGGTGAGCCCAAACAACAACAACACAAACAACAACACAAACGGTAAACAACCTGAGTTGTTCACGGCCGAGGTTCAGCTGGCTCTGACTGGTTGGTTCTGCCTCAGGCTCCGAGTGCTCCCAGGATGAAAGTGGAGCAGCAGCCATCCTTGCGGTCCAGATGGATGACTTCCTGCAGGGGGCGCCGGTCCAGTACCGAGAAGTCCAAGGCTACGAGTCCACCACCTTCAGCGGGTACTTCAAAACGGGCCTCACATACATGGTAACCACACGAGCAGAACCACCAGAACCATATCACAAGTTCCTCTCATCCACATTATAAAACTCTGGATATCCTTATACAGAAAGGGGGCGTGGCCTCAGGGTTTAAACATGTGGAGACCAACGACGTGGAAATTAAGAGACTGCTGCAGGTCAAAGGTCGTCGCGTCGTCAGGGCAACGGAAGTTCCAATGAGCTGGGAGAGTTTCAACCAGGGAGACAGTTTCATACTGGACCTGGGAGAGGTGAGACAGGTGGAGAGAGACGGTCTAAACTCTGACTCAGCATTTGCACAATAAATCAAACTGAAGTGTGACTTTCTTTTGTTTTCTTTAACAGAAAATCATCCAGTGGTCTGGCGGCCAAAGCAACAGATTTGAGAAGCTGAAGGCGACCTTGGTGAGTGATGACATCATCACATGACATCATGAATACCATGACATCAGACATTGTGTCAGGAGACTGACTGCCTGATTCAACAGGTGTCCAAGAGTATCCGTGACAACGAGCGGTGTGGGCGGGCTGAGCTTGTGGTCATTGATGAGGGGGCGGAGCCAGCAGAGATGTTAGAGGTAATGACACAAGCAGAGCAAATCATGTGACTGAAACTCACAGCTGACCACCACTTCCTGTTGATTTTAAATGGTCAACCTTCCATCTAATTTCCCTCTGGGATCAATAAAGTATTTTTGAATTTGAATTAAATTGAATTGAATTCCAATACCAACAGCAGACCTTGTGACCACTTCCTGTTGACCTTATTTGGTCGACCCTCCAATACCAACAGCTGACCTCGTGACCACTTCCTGTTGACCTTATTTTGTTGACCCTCCAATACAACAGCTGACCTTGTGACCACTTCCTGTTGACCTTATTTGGTCGACCCTCCAATACCAACAGCTGACCCCGTGACCACTTCCTGTTGACCTTATTTGGTCGACCCTTCAATACCAACAGCTGACATTGTGATCACTTCCTGTTGACCTTATATGGTCAACCCTCCAATACCAACAACTGATCTTTTGACCACTTCCTCTTGACCTTATATGGTCAACACTCAAATTCACTGCTAAGATCTAACTTAATCTATGTTCCGAGAGAAAAACCAGCAGCTACATGTGTTTAAATCGATCATCAGTTTATCTCACTGATGGACATCATGTTTCATAGACCCAGTATTCTGCTGCTGGTTGATGAGGGAGCTCTTGCTGTTAAACTGTTTGAATAAACAAATCAGCAAACAGTTAACAGTTTTGCATATTAACTTTCAAAGTCGAATCACACTGGGTCCAGACTGTTGGGAACTAAATGGGAACACAAAATTCCATGAAACACAAATGTTCACCTTGAATCACACAAGAACATAAACTTCCAGCAGAATTTGTCCCAAAAGTCACAGGTTGTCTGAAAAAATGTAAATCAAAAAAATTTATGAGCAAATTTGTTCTGTTAATTTCAGTTTTACAAACGAACATTTCAGCCACAGTTTCTTACCAACAGTCATCAGTCTAGTGAGAAACCGGCTAGAGAAACATGAATTCTAATTGAATATTGGAGGGTGCTACATTTTATCGAATCACAAATTTTGCCAGAACCTAAATAATCTTTGTGTTTTTAGACTGGTCAGTAAAAATTTAAATAACAGCCTTTTTGGTTTTAAAAGTAACCAGATGTCCATTGGGCTCTTTAATAAACAGCCCGGTGTCATCTGCTAGTTGTTTTA
This sequence comes from Cynodonichthys magdalenae, assembly GCA_031762555.1. Taxonomy (NCBI): domain Eukaryota; kingdom Metazoa; phylum Chordata; class Actinopteri; order Cyprinodontiformes; family Rivulidae; genus Cynodonichthys; species Cynodonichthys magdalenae. The sequence continues at coordinate 584,309 of JARVJO010000393.1, read as the reverse complement.
TTACAGTCGTACAAACGACACCAGCAAAAATCTCTGTTTGGTCAAGTTCCTTTGGACAATCTTCTCTCAGCTGAGTGACCTTTGACTCTGTTGGCCAGCATGATCTCTGTAACAGTACCTACTCTGATCACCTCCTGTTTGTGTCTTTCAGATTCTGGGAGCGAAACCCGACCTTCCAGAAAGTCAAAACGATGACACCCAGACAGATGTGTCCAACAGGAAGGTGGCTAAGCTCTACAAGGTAACCAACGCTTTATGTGGTCGCTCCTTCGTTTTTTTACCTCTTACTGACCTTCTGTCTTCACATGTGTCTCAGGTGTCCAACGCGAGTGGGGACATAGAGGTGACCCTGGTTGCAGAGCAGAACCCGTTCTCCCAGGATGCTTTGGAGTCTGGAGAGTGTTTCATCCTGGACAACGGAGCCAACGGACGAATCTTTGTCTGGAAAGGTCCGAACTTTGTGCTGGTCAGAAACCAGGTGTTTGTCTAACAACCTGTGACCCTGCTGGTTGTGATAAACATGGTGTGTGTGTGTGTGTGCAGGTAAAGACGCGAACGATGAGGAGCGTAAAGCCGTTCTTCAAGGTGCAGAGAAGTTCATCCAACAGATGAAGTACCCACCGCACACACAGGTAAACACATAAAGGCAAAGAGGCGGAGCCTTTAAAGAGAGTGAACTCCTGATCACCTGTGTGACCTTTACCTGCTGTAAGAGTCCGACCCCTGGTTTCCCTCAGGTCCAGGTCCTCCCTGAGCATGGCGAGACCCCGCTCTTCAAACAGTTCTTTAAAAACTGGAAGAACCCAGAGGACACCGTTGGCATGGGAACCGCCTACGTCCCCAACAAGGTGGCAAAGATCAAGAAGGTAGGCCGGTTCTGTTTGACCGGAACTTCTCCTGAAGCAGAACCAGAACTAACTCTTCTGATTGGACAGGTGCCGTTTGACGTGTCAAAGCTTCACAAGTCGGAATCCATGGCAGCGCAGTACGGGATGGTGGACCGGGGGGATGGAGAGAAACAGGTGATAACAGAGGAACACCTCAGTGGGGATTTGACTTTCCCTAAAATGACCATCTTAGAAGTTAGGATAAGGACTTCAGGTCCAACATAGGTGAGAAAAACCCTAAAACAAGTGAGAACTTTAACTTTTTCTGAGTGCAGATCTGGCGAATTGAAGGATCTGATAAGGTTCTGGTGGACTCGGCGCTCCACGGTCAGTTCTATGGAGGAGACAGTTACATCATCCAGTATCAGTACCAGCACAACAACAGACAAGGTCACATCATCTACATCTGGTGAGCTCAGCAGCAGTTTGTTGAAGATGCACGGCTGTAGTTAAAACCAAGAATCAGACACAACTTTGAATTTATTGTGTATTTTCTTGAATCAGACTGTGGACTGGTAGATGTTTGGAAACCTTGGTGGTTCCCAAACATCTGAACCAGTCTCCTTCCATTCGGATTGACTGGTTGGGGGGCGGTACACAAACAGTTGGTCCAAACAGCTCCCTCTGCTGGTGGATTATGTCGTTTCAGGAAAACTAATGATTTATTTGATGCTCTCTCTTCAGGCAAGGAGCAGAGTCCAGTCAGGATGAGGTTGGAGCATCAGCTGTCCTTGCTGTCCAGATGGATGATGGACTGGGAGGAGGTGCAGTTCAGGTACATTAACAGGGACACATTGGTACCATAACTGTCCTGTGACTTTAACCCTCAGAGCGTGACGCTGTTACCTGTCTGCTCAGGTGAGGGTGGTCCAGGGCAAAGAGCCAGCCCACCTCATGAGTCTGTTTGGAGGAAAACCAATGGTGATCTACAAGGGCGGGACTTCCAGAGATGATGGACAATCGAAACCTGCTGCGACACGCCTGTTTCAAGTTCGAGCCAACGCAGCCGGAGACACCAGAGCTGTGGAGGTGAGACCAGACAGAGAGGTCCACTTTGGGACGTCTCAGTCCAGAACACGATCATGCAGACGGTTTAAATCAACAATCTTTAGGTTCTAAATGTCTCAGTCGAGACATCTTACTCAAAAACCTCTGTTCAAACTGTTTTTAACAATAAAGTGACTGGTCCCTGGAAACCCCTCAAAGGTCCTGAAGACCTGGGGACGTGTTTAAGATGAAAACCAAACAAGCTCAGGTTTGGTATCAAACTCCAGTACTGGTCCACTAAAACCCAGTTAGAACCAGACTTGTGGTCCTCAGGTTGATGCATGCTCCTCCCAGCTGAACTCCAACGATGTTTTCCTCCTGCCGTCTCCCTCTGGATCCTGGGTGTGGAAAGGGAGGAGCAGCAGCTCGGCTGAAGCTAAGGGGGCTGAAAACCTGGCCGGGATCCTCCAGGTGACCCCCACCCCGCTGGAGGAGGGGAACGAGGAAGGTGAGCCCCCCAGGACTACCTGAGCGGTTGGCGCCCTCAGAATCCTTGAAGCTGCTCATCTTTTGATTACAGATGCATTCTGGGAAGCGCTGGGAGGGAAAAAGGACTACTGTCGCTCCCCGAGGCTCAGCAACAAAATGGACGCTCATCCTCCTCGCCTCTTCGCTTGCTCCAACAAAACTGGAAACTTTCAGGTGCGTCAGCGTGTTGAAAAAATATCAGCTGGTTAGAAGTGTTCAGGTATGGATTTACCTGGAAGGTTTCTGAAAGTTTAAAAAGACAAAGATAAAACAGCAACATTCTGTCCGTTTCTCAGATGGAGGAGGTTCCAGGAGAGCTGACGCAGGACGACCTGGCTCCTGATGATGTCATGATTCTGGATGCCTGGGATCAGGTAAACCTTCTGCAGCCTGAATGAAAAGTGAACTCTGCATCAGTCTTACTGTCCTCACCTCCCGCCTCCTGCAGGTGTTTGTTTGGATTGGAAACGAGGCGCAGGAGGAGGAGAAGACTGAAGCTGCAGCATCAGGTGAGACAGATGGTCAGGTGGAGCAGGTTTTGTCCGGTTTCCCTAAATCATCTTCACATCACAGATATCGGCTCATTACTGCCCTCCTGTGGCTGAAAGGGAAAATACATCCAGATATAGTGCTGACACAAAAGTATGAATATTTACTTCAGTTTGGGGACATATAGAAGGTTTGGGAGCAGTACATAAAACAACCTGGTACCTTTTTGTGTACCTGTGGTTTGGGCTGTATTATAATGTGACTTGTTACCTTGTACTTATCTGGTATGTAAAACATATCTTGGTACTTTGTAATCTGCTTTGTACCCTGTACAAAACTGTCAAGTAACTTGGCATGTCTCCAGTTCAAAACTACTAAAAAACTTACTTTGTATGTTCCTGGTATCAAACCAGGAAGTACCTGGCATATGGACTGTATGTACCCTGAAGGTACTTTAGAATGTACTCAGTATGTACCCGTATTGTACCCAGTATGTACCCTTATTGTACCCAGTATGTACCCGTATTGTACCCAGTATGTACCCTTATTGTACTCAGTATGTACCCAGTATGTACCCTTATTGTGCTCAGTATGTACCCTTATTGTACCCAGTATGTACCCTTATTGTACCCAGTATGTACCCGTATTGTACCCAGTATGTACCCTTGTTGTACCCAGTATGTACCCTTATTGTACTCAGTATGTACCCTTATTGTACCCAGTATGTACCCTTATTGTACTCAGT
>JARVJO010000393.1:436605-459006 GCA_031762555.1 Cynodonichthys magdalenae | reverse complement strand
AAGGAGAGTACTCGTTTAAAGGAGAGTACTCGTTTAAAGGCAGAGTACTCGTTTAAAGGAGAGTACTCGTTTAAAGGCAGAGTACTCGTTTAAAGGCAGAGTACTCGTTTACTCACTTCCATTTTATAAAAACATCCAGCTGGCTGCAGCACGATCGGGGAATAATTCAGTTTTGACACATTAGCCTAGCATTAGCTTCATGCTTTTTCCTTACACTGTATTTATGGTTTCTGCTCATTTCTCAGCCCTTTAAGCAGCTCTAAATGCTGATCAGTGACCTGTGGTGGAACTCCTGACGGAGGTGAATCAAAGACAGACCTTTAAGGCTTTAACTCTGAGCGCTGCAGATATATTGTCCAGGATCTCATGGAGACCGACCTGTACAAGCTCCTGAAGACCCAACACCTGAGCAACGACCACATCTGCTACTTCCTGTACCAGATCCTACGAGGGCTGAAGTACATCCACTCTGCCAACGTCCTGCACCGCGACCTGAAGCCCTCCAACCTTCTGCTAAACACCACCTGTGATCTGAAGGTGACGTCACCTCACCTGGTTGATTCTTTAACGGTTTGAGTTCCTCTGGCGTCTCTTCTTTAAAAGTTTGTCTCTTTCGTTTGTTGCTCAGATCTGTGACTTCGGTCTGGCCCGTGTGGCCGACCCCGACCACGATCACACCGGTTTCCTGACGGAGTACGTGGCCACGCGTTGGTACCGAGCTCCAGAGATCATGCTCAACTCCAAGGTGAGCGGCTCCACCTGCACGGCTGCTGTGAACTCGCAGGGACCGTATTGGTTTGGACCTGTCCAGAGGGGGGACAGTGGGTATATTGGTTGTAGGACATGTTCTGAACTAATCAACCTTCCTGTCTGTCCTTGTCTCAGGGCTACACGAAGTCCATAGACATCTGGTCGGTGGGATGTATTCTGGCTGAGATGCTGTCCAACAGACCCATCTTCCCTGGGAAACATTACCTGGACCAGCTGAACCACATCCTGGGTAACACCTGCCTTTATTATCACCTGCTTTATTGTGTCTTCATTTTAAACAGGAAGTGACGTTTTTACCTTGAATTTTAACCTGAAGCTGTGGAAACATCAGGTCTTCATGAAGTTCAGGGCGTGAGACACACGTGTCTTTCATCATGTGACTCTTGTGAAGCGTTCAGGACGAGCAGCAGGATTTTCCTCCTGGTCAGCAGCAGCAGCTCGGTGGTGATAGTCCACAGATAACACGGCTCTTATCAAGTCCTCAGCGTCTCAGTCTTCGACCACATGTTGCTTCACCCATCTGTCCACGTGGTGTTTGTTCAGACTCTTGTTGCGTAACAGAACTTCTCTCTCTGTCCGGTTCATGTTGGGTTCTGCTGTGTTTCAGGGATCCTGGGCTCCCCCTCTCAGGAAGACCTCCTCTGCATCATCAACCTCAAGGCCAGGAACTATCTGCTGTCGCTGCCCATGCGTCCCAAAGTGTCATGGAACCGCCTCTTCCCCAACGCTGACCCCAAAGGTTGAAGCCTTTTAGACCCTCGCTCTGCAAAGTTGATTTGGTTTTAGCTCCGTTTGTTTCATTTGTTTGAAGTCAAACAGTTCAGAACATCTGGAAGTTTGGAGTCATTAGTTTTAAAATAAAATAATAGTTTCTGTTGTCTGTAAATCAGCTGTTCAGGTGTTTTGGCGCCCTCCAGTGTTCAGATTGGCTCATTGTTTGTTCTTCTGGTTGTTGCAGCTCTGGACCTGCTGGACAAGATGTTGACCTTTAACCCCAACAAGAGGATCGAGGTGGAGGAGGCCCTGGCCCACCCCTACCTGGAACAATATTATGACCCGACAGACGAGGTGAGACCCTCGGACCTCTCAGGACTCTTTGTCTTTTGTTTTCTTTGACGCGTGTCCCTCATCCTGTCCTCTCTGTCCTCCTGAAGCCCGTTGCTGACATTCCCTTAAAATTCGACATGGAGTTGGATGATTTACCCAAAGAGGCGCTGAAGGAGCTCATCTTTGAGGAAACTGCACGTTTCCAGCCCGGTTACAGACCCTAAGATCTCACAGGTAAACCCAGTCCTTCATCTGCCTCTAAGTAACCTGCTGGTGACTAACTTCATTAACTTGTTTAGGACTTGAATCTCTAAGTTTAGGACTTGGGACTCGACTCAGGACTTTCTTTATTGACACGAGTTGAGACTTGCTTGTTGTCTTGACTTGGGCTCAGATCGGTTGAGACTTGTTTCAGAACTTGACCCAAGACTTGTTTGTCTCTGGAATTTGTCTCAGTACGGTCTTATCTAGACCTGGGACTTGACCGTGGACTGGTTGGTCTAGACTTGTGACAGGCAGAACAATGACTTGGTCTCAGTTCTGGAGGAAGTTTCTGTTTTTATATTTTAGAAACGATAAATGAAACCATCGGTTTTATTATCAGGATATAATTTATTTATTCTTTGATTAAAACTTTGATTTAAATAAAGTTCTGTTGAATAAAAACACAAAGTAAAATATGTTAAACTCCAGCTGTTTCTTTTTTAATTTAAGATACTTTAAATCCTGCTGAAAATGGAGCAAAATGACTGAAATATTTAAAGATTTGAAACATTTAACTGTCTGGTTTTGAGTTTTTCTTGTTTCTTCTCTGCAGCTGTTTTACAGGAAGTCTTTGAAAGCGTCTGTCTGAATAAAGTTTTTGAATTTGAATGTGTTTCTCCTGCAGATGGTTCTGTGGACAGGCTTCTGCGTCACCACTGCTCCTCCTGCCTCCACTCTGTTGCTGTGATTTTCTTTCTTTTCTTTCTTTTTGTCTCGTTTTTTTAACTCTCCTCTCCCGTCGTCCCGCGTCCCCCGGACTCCTTGGGTCTCTCTCGTCAAGTCCACTTTGCTCAGGAACGGCGTCAGGAATCAATCCGTGTCTCCTCTCCGTCTCCCTCTCGTGTGGGGGGGGCAGCGGTGGGAGGAGTCACATCACAGCTCATAGTTTGGGGGTAAAATTTGTGTTTTAAAGCCAAGATAACAAGTTTTTTGTGTGCGTCTCTGGTTGAATGAATAAACTCTGTTGTCTCTTTGGGTGCAGCTGCTTTGCACAATTTAAGAAAACAAAAAAAAATCCATATTTTCTAATCTTTGACGCACTGTTACAAGAGATGCAGTGACCTCCGCCTCGTTAGGGAATAATCCAGATTAAATCTCCTGATTTATGCAATTCAAAGACAGAACGAGCCAAACTGTTTGGCCTCAAGCCATCATGTGGTGTTAAGGATGTATATTTTATCAAACCTTGTATTTTAATCTCAAACGTACTCAGAAAGCCCAAATGCAAGCATCTTATCTAGCTATAGATATAAATATATATATAAAATATAAAACCTGAAGAGTCTTAAAGGTGTTTTAATGTTCAGCGTGATGGTTTGAAGTCTTTTCTTTCATATTATTGGCATCAGAATCAGTTTCTGCCTTAGCCATGATAGAAAATAAAAACTGAGGGAAAGTCGATTTAGTTCTCGTGTTTGTTCAGGAGGATGGTTTTTCTTTTGTGGCGTTGCAGAACTCGTTTTGTCGTGCCTCCTGTTTTTTGTTTGTGTGTTTCTGGGTGTCGGTCAGTGTCTCTCTCGCCTTGTTAGAATAAAACTGTGCCCTCTGCATGACTGTTATAAGCTCTGTATACAAAGACGACGATGTTAAAGTGCCACACGAGCCGGGCAGATCCGCCGGCAGAGCGCCCAGGCTCTTTCCGTTCAACCCTTTCTTTTTCTGTCTGTCGTCGTGGTTTTTCTTCTTTCTGAACAGACGGTGCTTTTTGTCCCCTTCTTTTGCTTTAGCATCCTCTCTTTTATTTTATTTTTAAATCTGCATGCTACTTTTTAAAAAAAGAGAATAAATTTTTCATTTGTAACAAAACCAGAGAAGGTGTTGTTGTAAAAGCTTTTTAATTTTTCACATTTTGATCTGAGACGTTGCAGCAGAGTCGACTGTTAAATTTAAAGATTTTATTTCAAATGTTTCTTTGAATTTGGAGATTTTCTTTTTTGGGATTTAAAGGTTTGAGCTCGATGAATCGATTGTTTACAAACAGAACTCAACTTGTTTGGTTCTGTTTACATCGAGCTTTTTGGTCTGGCTGCTAATTCAGGTGGAAAATATGACAAAAATAATTAAACTGCAAAATTTGTAACAATCTAAGATCTTCTTTTGGCACTTAGGTTCAGAAAATTAAGTTTTAATCTAAAAAAAAAACCCTTTTTGTAAACAACAAATTTCATTAAAGAACAGAAAAGTCTCTAAAATAAGTTTAAATCAACAAAAGTTGAGCCAAAATTGAAAAACAACAAAGATCTTTGTTGGTTTTTCTTTCTTTAATGGTGGAAATAAGTTTGTTTGAGTTCATAAGTTTAAATAAAATCAGTGTTCAGACTCTGATGATGTAATAAAGGTTATTTGTTTATTTTTAAAGGGATTAATTTGTGTATTTTTGAGCTCCAGGGTTGTGAAATGTCTCAGATCCTGGACCTGGACGGACGGTGAGGCCCGTTCAGGAAACATTCTTGAAATCCGTTTTAGTGTTTTTAACCGTCATCTCTCCAGAGAAGCCATGCTGCTGTCTGCTTGGTTTATTTTCAGAAGAGTTTTGGTGACAAAGTTCTAATTCTCCTGAAGACGTTCTCACCTCTGCTGATCAGGAGCAGCCGTCTCGAAGCCTCGTCTGTTTGTTTCTTTTTCTGAGCGCGACGCGTCTCTGGTGCGTCGAGGTAACGATCCCGTCGACTCGTTAGTTAGAGAGGACGCTAAAGCTTAAAGGAAAAAAAATGAAGCCATAATCGGTCAGTCAGGCTGTCGCACCTCTGACCACGCCCAGTGGTGATGTCACCATGCGTGGACACGCCCACACGTCACTGCAGCCACGTGAGACGAAAACCCATCCACAAAATACACTTCGGTAAAAATTTAACCAACCTGTCTGGAGTGGGTAAAACATCAGAATATTTTCTTTGTATATATTTTTATTTCCACATTTTAAAACTAAATGAGAAGATTTGAGCATCAAATGCAAAAGTACTAAACTCCGGCCCTGTCCACTGGGAGATGAACAGGAAGTAAGACAGGAAGCAGGTCCCTGAAGCTTCAGGTGGAAACTCAGGTCTGTTGGCAGGAAAGTATTTAGTTCTAAGTTATAGACCGGTTGGAGACTTTGACTAAGTTAAGACAGGTTTGGGACTGGGTATAAACTGAGATGGGTTGGAAACTTTGAGAAGTGTTTGAGACTGTGTTTAAATTGAGACCAGTTGAAGACTAAATTGAGACAAGTTGGAGACTTTGAGAAGTGTTTGGGACTGTATAAATTTAGGCATGTTTGAGACTAAATTGAGAGGTTTAGACTTTGAGACAGTTTTGTGACTGTATAAATTGAGACAGTTTGGAGACAATTAAACTGAGATGGGTTTTAGACTTTGAGACTAATTTGAGACAGGTTGGAGACTTTGAGCCAAACTTGAGACTGGTTTGAGAATTTATAACTAAATGTACAGGTTTGAGACTGTGTATAAACTGGGATGAGGTGGAAACTTTAAGAAGTGTTTGGGACTGTATAAATTTAGTCCATGTTTAAGACTATAAATTGAGAGAAGTTGGAGACTTTGAGACTAAATTGAGAGGTTTTAGACTTTAAGACAGTTTGTGACTGTATAAATTGAGACAGTTTGGAGACTGAGATTAAACTGAGATGGGTTGAAGACTTTGAGACTAAATTGAGACAGGTTGGAGACGTAAACAGGTTGGACACAGAGACGTGTTTGAGACTTTGTGTATAAATTCAGACAGGTTTGACACTTTGAACCTAAATTGAGACAGGAGAGAAAACTTGACTCAGCATCTTGAATGTGATCAAAATTGAAGTGACATGAGTCTCAGATTTGTGAAAGGAAATTGAGACTCCACTGCAAACATTTTGAGACAGTTTACTCATTTCATCAACAATTTGTCAACAGTTTCCTCCCAGTGAGAGATTACATTCAGGTGTTTGGTACAAACTGTAAGGACTTTCATTTGGGGGTGTAGGTGAGATTTGAGATGGGATTATGACAGAAGTTATAAACTATTTGGTTTTCCTAAATCAGTTTCTGTGTGGACACAATGATGAAATGACAAACTTTAGTGGATTAAAAAACATCCTAACAGACCATTTTTTAAATAAACATTTTCTAAAACAAAAAAGAAAAATCAACTAACCGTAACGGGTACCTTGAATATTCCTTTTTTAAAGATCAAAAGAATAAAATCAGAAATTTTGACCAAAGTTTTTCTGCATAAAAAAACTGTTTTTGCCGTTAAACTTCCTCCCCGGTTTGGATCCCGGCGCTCCTCACGCTCGTCCGTCTCACGGTTAATTTGATGCATCTCCCGTAATCTGGATGGGATTAGTAATCTGAGGTGCCTGCCAGGACTTGACTTGCCTGTAGATATTTTTGTTTTTTCTGTTCTTTTTGAGCGAGGGGAGGGGTTTAGTTAAAAAAAAAAAAACTTTAAGGGCACTGGAAATCTTTCTGGGAATAGTTGTATTAAAATAAAAGAAAAAAAGCTTCTGCTGATTTCTTCGTGCGACCTGTCTGTTTGTGCCTTTTTGATAGTCTTGATATCCAAGATTTGATGTGCAGCTTTTGTTTAGTCGGGACTTTGTTGTACCTGCAGTATACGCTTTGAACAACAATCAATCAAGTCTGGGGCTGGGTGGGATTATTATTATTATTATTAATGGGGGGGTCCTTTTATCTCATTTCTGTAAATTTTAAAGAGATTTGTTGCAACACCTGTGTGATTTGTGACTGTAATTAAAGATGAAAAGCAAACGTTATATATTTTTGCGTTACCTTTTTTCCCTTGAGCTTTTTTTTTTAAGTTTTTGTGCAGATATTTTTATTGTAAAATGAATGTTTCTATCAGACACTAACCTTGTTTGAGTTGTCTCCAGTGGTTCTTCACTCTGTATGTTTTGATCAGTATAGACTTTTAATTGTGTAGTTTTCAATTTTATGAAAGAGGGAAAAAAATAAATAAATTTGGTTGTATTTTAAAAGTTTGTTTTGCCATTTAATAGGTTTTGAGTTTATTGGTCAGTTTTATTTTGTGAAGGATTTGACTTGACAGGAAACCTTGACTGCTAAATCATTTTTTTTTTTTTTTCAATTTTTGCCATGACATTTCAATAGACGTTCATTAAAAACACTGTACCTTTATTCACACGCCTGACGAGTCTTTATTTACACAAATCAGCTGAAAAAAATCATGTTTTCTGCAAAAATACAATTTGATTGCTGAGTGAAGCTCAAACTGGGTTGAAGCTAAAAGCAAACCATTAACTTAGAGGTAAAGGGCGACCAAAAGCTAAAAGTCTGATGGTCAAAAGGGCTAACGTCTAGCTAATTGTTAGCTAAACTTATCAAAAGTATAGCTAAAGGTTAGCTGGAAAGGCTAAAAGTGTCAAAAGTCTTGCTAAATGATAGCCACAAGTACTAAAATGCTAGTTAAAAGTAACAAAGGGGCTAAATGGAGCAAAAGGCTATCTAAATGTTAGCCAAACATATCAAAACTATAGATAATTGTTACCAAAAGGTTAGCTAAATGACAGCAAAAATACCAAAAGGGCTAAAAGTTAAAATGAAAAATAGCAAAAGGTACCAAAAGGCTAGCTAAAAGTACAAAGGATAACTAATAGTAACCCAATGTTGGCTTAATATAGAAAAAGGATAGCTAATCGCAGCTAAAAGATGGTTGAAAGTACAAAAAAGATTGGAAAAACAAATTAAAAGGGTGGCTAAATCAGCATATAAAGACAAAAATGGAGCAAGTTTGCAGGAGCAGATTATATATTTTTTTAAGAAGCTGAAGGGATCTCCATGGTGTTCGATAAGGAAAGTATTTGTAAAATAAACATTTTGAAAGTATAGTTACAGAAACTGAAACTCCCAGTTCTGCAGGTGTTGGAGATCAGTCTCAACTACCACCACAATGTCAATATTCATAAAACTGACTTAATTTAGAACCAATTTTGTGTTTTTATGTTGGTTGTCCTTGGTGGCCATCTTGAATCAGATTGATTCAACAACTTAATCAGTCATAGATGTTTATCTACTGTTTACTCTGAAAGTTGCATTAAAAACCATTTGGTGGTTCTGGAGATATTTTGCTAACAGACAGATTTATATATGTTTATAGCACTAGAGGGCGCTGCAGTATAAGTGATGAATCCACTGCAGTGTGCCACGTGCTCAGTCAGCTGTTAGATAAGCTTTGATTCATAAATTCAGATGTAATTTGTTTTTGTGGGTCACGAGGCAAAGTTGGATTATTTAGGTGAAATGTGACCATCGGTCTGCTTGGAAAAAAAGGTCAAAAACTAAATTAACCTTGATAAATTTTAAAATATCCAAATAAACAATATTGCTTAAAACATATACTGTAAATAATTGAAAATAGTTTTAAAATGATAAATATAAATCATCAGAACACTGGAAAAAGCTTTAATTTCACCGTGATGTTCACAAACTGAGCCTAAATAAACAGGATCGATTCACCAGTTCTTTGTTTACTTGCTCTGTTCGGACCACGTGTCTGCAATGCGGCCACGCATGCGCATAAAAACATCAAATTTAGCACGCGTCACACTCGGTGGCGAGCTCAGCCAAAAACAACAAGCGTGCGCGCGAATACGAGTCCGTCTTCTGAATAATTGGCTGTTTTTATCAAGCCCTGCCCTCTTTCTGTCGCTGATTGGTCCTCTAGATATCCTTCTTCTTTCTAATTGGACGCTATTCGTGGCTCAGACTGTGTAGCTAGGCTACTGCTGTTGCTTTCACTGACCGTTCCATAGAGTGGACATGACGGCTTTCAAAGAGGAAAACGTTGTTTTGGTTGAAAAAGTCACGAAAACTATACATTTGAGATCTGTTTTGACAGTATTAAACCTGTGAGACGAGTTGAGGCTTAAAACCGGACAAAAAACTTGTGAATATTTTTTTTAATTCAACAATAATCATAAAAACATTTGATTTGAGGCATGTTTGGCGGTTTATTGAACATAAATTTAAACACCTTTATTATTTTTAAAAGTCACCATTGGTTCTATTTTTGGTCTTTAGTTTGTCCTGCAGCACCTGAAAGCAGCATCAGTCAATAAAAACATTGTTTTTGTTTCAGTCTCTCCAGTGTCCTACAGCACCTGAAAGCAGCACCGCTTATAATAAACGCTGATTTTTTTCCCTCTGCAGCTTCAGACAAACTTTCTGCTCTTAGAAACTCTCGGCTCGTGTTTTATTTCATTTCCAGTCGGAACCACGCGGATTACATCACATATAGATCCGTGCGCGTGCGTGTTTTTATGCATTTACTCCGCCGCGCGCTGCAGATGATCAGGTTTTCGGTGTAAATAATCGGGCCCTGCTGGGACGGGACGGCTCGGCCTGGTCCAGACCTGACCACCCCACCCCCCCTCCTCTGGAACCAGCCGCCCGGGATGCGCTCCCTCTGACGGATGGGTCTCCGCTCCATCCACGGACCGATCCACGCAGGGATTCTGACCCGGAGAGGACGCTGATGTTTGCGGGGACTCTGAGTACACGAAGCGGATTCATGGAGGCGTGAAGGTCTCGGGTCTTCCTGCGGATCCAGCGGAGGAACCGGACCTCCTCTGCGGGTTGTTTTGGTTTCTGAGGGGGGTGAAGGCGAAGCGTCTTTGGGTGAGTGATCTGCACGCGCTGCATCATGTTTGTTTGTTTGTTTATTTGTTTGTGTTTACCAGGTTCTTCTTTCTGTGTCCGACTTTAAAAGCATGAAAACTAAATTAATTCAGATTTTTATTCAGATCTTTTATTTGTTTTTTCACCTTGGAACAGTTCTGAAATGAACAATTTACATTAAACGCAACATTTCTTTGTAATTTGAAGCTTGTGGTGCGTTCAGGAACCGAACACCCGCAGCTCCCTCCAGCTGATAGTCTGCGGACCTCAGGTCGATTCTGGATTATGGCGCCACGTGAACAGGAGACAAAAACAGAGAAACGTCAGATTTCATAACGTTCACGCGCGCAAGACGTGCACACATCAAACGGAAGCTGCAGATGCTGCGTTTACGTGCTTCTCCGTCCTGCTGCAACACGCTGCGGGTTTATTGTTTTATTTTACTTATTTATAATCTAATAAACAACAAACCTCAGAAGATAAACATCAATCAGCTGTTGTTGTTGTCGTGGCTCAGGCGCGTGCTCGACGTCAGAGCTGCAGCTTCTTCTGTTTTTAATGAAGATGATGATGAAGAGGAGGATCTGATGTGAAAACAGCAGGAGGAAGAGCTGCAGCTTTTTGTTTCAGAACCCCAGGTTCACCGCAGAACCAAAACCAGAGAAATCACATTTTCTGAAAAAAATCGAAAGCTAAAAGAAGCAGAATGGTAGCTAAATGCTAAAATTATCAGTATGCTAGCTAGAAATTGAAAACAGCTAAAAGACAAGCTAAAACATCAAACTCTAACTAGAATCTAAAATTAATAAATATAGTATCTAAAGGTAACAAAATTATAGCTAGTAGCAAAATGGATGAAAACGCTTGAATGTTGGAAGCTAAAAGTAGAGAAATCTAGCAAAAAAAAGTAAATATGTATATTTAGCTAAAAGTAGCAAATGACTAGCTTAAAATGCTAGCTAAAAGTATCCAAATCAAAACTGGAATGTAAAGGTAAGACATCTGCTAGCTGCAAGCTAAAACTAGAAAACCTACCTAAAAATAAAATACACAGCTATCTAAATGTAGCACACAGCTAATTAAAAGTAGCAAATAACTAGCTAAAGGTAGCACAAAGTTGGCAAAATTAGATATTCAAAGTAAAAATAAGGTTTAAAAATAAAAACGTTGACTTCAATCAGGAGCATGAGACATAAACAAAACTAGCAGGAAACATTTATTTATTAATTTTTTTCAAGTTTTCAAGAAATTATCAGAATAATTTTGTCTGCTTGTATTTATTTACACATCCGGGTGTCTGCTTGAGACCGCCCACCAGTGGTGGTGTGTACATGTCTCCTGGGAAAGTATTACCCTTGTAACATAGGTTTTTTTAATAGTGTAATTTTGATTTGTAAGATTTGTAAACAATCTTATTAATTAAAAGTCAAAGTATTTATGCTGTTAACAGCTCGTCCCAGATGAGAAAAATCAAACATAAAATAAAAGTGTATTAGCTATTTTAAAGGCATCAAAACTGTTAAAATTCTCCTAATAAAAGTATCAACAAAAATTACCTCGACAATTAATACTCAATGACTCAATAATTATTAATATATTAATATTGGGATTCAACAGTGGAAATCGGATGTTTGGCAGATTTTTTAAGATTTTATTAGTTATAATTTTGGGTGAAAAACATCTTGATTGGAACAAAAACAAAGAAAAAGCTGTAGTTCCTGTTTGTCCCTGTGGTTCCTAAAAGCACCGCCGCCTATCATTGGCTGAGCCGGCCGTCAATCAGCACTTTCTGACCCACCCACCTGCTGACGTCCTCCTCTCCAAAGTAACGAGGCCAGTCCGCACAAAGACAACAAAAGCTCGTGCTGGAAAAATGAGAGCCGTCGGCACTAGGAGGACCCGAACATAAGTTCCACCGGACCGAGACGGAACCGCGCGTGGACCCGAACCCGGGAGGACGGCGGTCACGTCTGAACTCCCCCATAAAAACAAACAAACAAATAAAAAAACAAACAAACAAACAAAAGGTCCGTCTGGTTTTCCACCGAGCTGACCCAGGTGGTGAGTAGCTCCAACACCAGCACAGCTTTTACCAGAACCAGAACCCGGTTTTGGTTCTGAGCCCGCCTCAGGTTTGATCAGAACCAAAACAATCAGCAGAGAAACACGTCGCTGCGCTGCTTTTTGTTGTTGCAGGAAAACAAGCAAAAACAACAACAAATAATCCGGTTTAATGTAAAAATGTTTGAAGGAGGAAATGTTGTTTATTGTTTGTTGTTGTTTATTGTTTGTTCGCGTGACGAAGAAAAGGAAAAGTCTTTTGTCTGAACTCCTTCCTGTTCTGAGCTGCTGCTTTGTTTTCTTCAGCTGCTCTCATCTCGGTTATTTACCTTTGTTTACCTGCTTACATGACGTCATGTAAACGAAAACTAATTGTTTACTTCGTCTCTGATAAACGACACACAAATTTAATCAGTAATTATTCACTTAATTGGTTTTTTTTCTTTCTTTTTTTCTCCTGTAAGAAAACAGATTAAATGTAAAATTGTTGCAGATTAAAGTGAGGAAAAACAACAGATTAGATCAGATTATTGTTGTTGTTTACTTGTGTGACGTCAGACTGGGAGTTAAAACAGACTGATGATGATGATGATGCTGAGGTGTGACATTTATAGAGCTCGGTGCGCGTGTGTGCGCGTGCACGTGCCACCGGGTTTAAACTGGGCTAATTCAGAGAGGAGATTAAGTCCTGTTCATGCAGGGATTAGGGCCTGCAGCACCTGTTCAGATTATACAGCATGGAGGCAAATATGGCCGCTCTTACCACCTGTGTGCACGTGCGTGTGCGTGTTTCCTGTCTGGGGAGGAAGCTCCTTTTGTTTTCTCCTCTGGCTGCAGGTTTCGCTCTCTTCCTGTTTCAGAACCGGAACCTTCGGCTGGTTCTGGGAACTCGCAGAGTCTGGTTTCACTTATTTTAGCTGCTGTTCAGAACAAAACTTAAAGTTGCTCTCAGAGTCTGTGTTGACGATGACTGTCAGCTACTACCAAGCTAAAGTTTAGCTCAGCACCTGTGAAACCGACTGAGACAATGGTTCGATGATCGCTCACTGAAAATCCTGTTCAGTCTTTCAGGAGATATTTTGCTAACACACAGGCAAAATGAGTTGGACAGTTTATTTATATTTACCAGATTATTCGGCTAATATGAAAAAAAAAATGTCCTGTTTGTTTTTCATCATTTCTGTTCATTGTAACCAAGGACAAAAGGTGGCGAGGATGTTTTTGTTTACATTGTGTGTCCGTCTCAAGATGGCCGCCACAGGTAAACCATCATTCTGCGAGTCCACCTGTTCGGCAGGTACGGAGCTAAACTTTGGTGTGGTAGTAGCCGAGGGTCAGTGTGTTTCAGCTGCTTGTTGCCCTTTGAGGTGTGGAGGATCTGATCTCAGGTGAACTCCAGGTGGAACCTGAACCTTCAGCTCACCTCACCTGAAACTAACAGCCGAATAAATAAATTTAAACACTGAAAAAAACAAAAACCTGAAGAAAACAAAAAGCTGGTTTAAAATAAACAAAAAAAACCCCAACTAAAATAATGAAAAAACAGCTAAAACTGTCAGACATTGAGTTAAAGAAAAGCTAGCAGAAGGCTAAAAGTGGTGAAACCGGAGAGCTAGAAGCTAAAACAGCTAAGGGTAGCTAAAAGAAGAACACTAGCTAAAGCAGCATAAGTTAAATTAAAGTTGCAAAGACCTAGCTAAAAGCTAAATGTTGCGGATGGCTTGTTAAGATAAAAGTAGTGAAACTGAGGCTAGAAACTAAAGCAGCTAAAGGTAGCAGAACACTAGCTTAAAGCAGCACATGCTAGTTAGAATTGGCAAAAGCCTAGCAAAAGGCTAGATGTAGCGGTTAGTTAAAAGCTGAAAGTAGAAGAAGCCTAGCTAAAATCTAAATGTTGCAAATAGTTTAATAAAAGTAGCAAAAGGCTTGTTAAAAGTAGACAAACATTGGCTAAAAGCAACAGGAGGTTAGCAAAGAGAAGCAAAAAGCTTGCTAACAATAAAAAGAACTAAAGGATGTCTGGTGCTAAAAGTAGCAAAATATTTTTGTCAGAAGCTAAAAGTAGAAAAATGGTAGTTAAATGTAGCAACAGCCTTTAGAGAAGCTCCAGAACAGTAGCTAAAAGCTATAAAAAGTTAGATAAAAGTAGCAAAAGCCTTGTTAAAAGTAGCCGAACAGTAGCTAAAACCCACAAAAACTTAGCTAAGAGTAGCAAAAATCTGGCTAAAAGATTAAAGTAACAAAAGGAGGTCTGGTGCTAAAAGTAGGAAAATATTTGCTAGAAGCTAAAAGTTGAAAAATGGTAGCTAAAAGTAGCAGAATCTAGCTTAAAGCTTAAAAACAACAGGTAGCTAGAAGCTAAAAGTAGCATAAGAAGACAAAACTAATACCAGACATCTTTACAGAAATGAGCCGAAGCTTTCAGTCAAAGCGCCGACACAAACAGAAAACTGAAAACAGACTGGAGGAGTTTTTGACTCGGAGCCGAGGAAACATTCGGCTGCTTGTTTACCTGCAGCCACGTTAGCGTGGACCCCCTCAGCTGTCAGCACCTGTCCTGCAGGCGGTTTCGGCTGCAGCGTCAGGCGATGGAAACCATGTAACAGATGATTGTAATCAAATGATTGCTTCCGCGAATCGTCCGTGTTCATATTGGAAATTTAATCCAGATCATGTGGGCTATAAATAGGAGGTCTGGAACGTGTCCCTCACCACATCCCCTCTTCTCCCCCCGCAGGCCTGATTTTCTCCTGTGGTGTCTGTGTGGAGCGTGCCACACACCCACTCCACAACAACGACGGCTTTTGCTTGCATCTTCCAGTGTTTCTTCTGTCAGCAAGTCCAGCAGAGCTGCAACTCTTCCAGTGCCAGCCCTGACGCCAGCGAGGAGCCCTGCCCCACTGACATGGTGAAGATGACCAAGTCCAAGACCTTCCAGGCCTACCTGCCGTCCTGCCACCGCACCTACAGCTGCATCCACTGCCGGGCGCACCTGGCCAACCACGACGAGCTCATCTCCAAGGTGGGTTAACCCGATCTCCGTTTAGGACCCCTCAGCTGCTTCTGCTGGGATTTGTGCTGAGTCGGCATTTTGCTTGTTTCTGTTTGTTCTGAAGGTTTCCTGCTTTAAATCTCATACTGCAGATTTTAATGGATTGTAACGTGGATCAAAATGTTCGGCTCTTTCTGGGTGAGGCTGCTTTAACTCTGGGTTTTTGTAACTTTTGTACTTTTCAAAATGTTGACCGTTATTTTGAAATATTTCTCCCCTTTAGAAATACTTACAGATCACTGCAGTTCATATAAAAACAATGTTCTCTTTAAAATCAGCTGTATTTTTCTACTAGTTTTAGATTTTAGCTACCAATATGCCACTTTTAGCTACTGATTTCCTATGTTGAGCGTTTCTTCTTTTGTAGCTTTTACTTGTCGGCCATTTTAACTTTTAGGTACAGTTTTGCTGATTTTAGCTATAGCCCTTGATGTTCTACTTTCTCCAATATTAGCACATTAGCTTCTTTTAGCTTCTGTTTTGATTAAACTGTTTTTAGCTACTATTTTGCTAATTTTAGCATCTATCTTGCTAAATGTATCTACTGTCCTGCTAGTTTTAGCTTTTAGCTAACTTTATGCTAATTTAGGCTTTTACCAAATGTTTAGCTGAATTTAGCTTTTAGGTAATGTTCTTTTGCTATAGTTTTGCTCATTTTAGCTTATAGCTGAATTTAGCTGTTGGCTAGTTTTTCTTACAATTTGTTACTTTTAGCTAATGATTTCAGACTTTAGGCTTTTGTTCTTTGTCGCTTTTAACTGTAATTTATTTTAGCCTTTAGGTACAGTTTAGCTAATTATAAATTTGCTACTTTTAGCTTGTTTTGATCATATTGTATTTAGCTACTCTTTTGTATCATCAATATCTATATTAAACAAATGTAGCCTCAGCCTGGTAGATGTAGCTTTTGGCTACAGTGTTGATCACTTCAGATTTTAGCTAATGTTTTGATGATTTTAGCTTCTGTTATGCTTGTTTTAACATTAATAATTCATATAAAAATAAATTCTTTAACTCATTTTATTAAAGTTCATGAGCACTCAGCGTTTCTTTGGCCCTACGTGGATCTTCAGCTGTTTGCTGCCTCTTCGGCGTCCTGCGAGCCGACAACATATAATAATAAACACACATCAGCTGTGAGCGTCGGCTCTTTACTCTGGGCTCTAAATAAAAATAGAACATGTGATGCAGCTGAATTAACAGATGTAGGTTACTGTGACATGGCAGCTTTTCTTTTTTTATCTGCTTCAAGCGTTTTGAGATGAATTAGCCTGAAGCTAACTCCTGAAGGCTACTCTGTAAAGTAACCAATAAAAGCTTATAAAACCTTAAACTTCGATTGATTTTGAATATAAATTAATATTAAAGAATAAGTTGTTTTACAATTAAAACTGAAGAATTCACTACTAAAAACAGTTAGATAGCATCAAAGCTAACTGGCTAACTTGTTAGCTAAATGACGAAGTGATGAAGTGCTAATATGTTAGCATGTGGCCATGCTAGTTGTTAGCTTAATGTTTTACAAACGATTCATTAAACAAACTTTAACCTTCAGCTGCTTTTATCAAATTTTGTTGAAGGGAAAATGAGTCGACACCAATTCAAGATGGCTGCCACAGCTAATTGATCTTAGCAAACTGCTATAATTTAGCCAGTTTTATAAATATTGAGCTAAAATTTGGCATGGTAGTTGCTGAGAGTCTTCTTTAAAACATACTCTGAGGTTTAGTGTGAGCCGCTCTGTTGGAACCCTGGCTTCCACATGAAGTTTTATTTTTTTAATTAATTAGTTTTTCATTATTCAGGAGGAACGCTGACTCAGTTTCAGGGTCCTCTGGGATAAAAATGACCAAGATTTGCTGAGTCACCTTCTGGATGACGCTCGGTCATGATGGCATCTGAGAGAGTTCTGAATCATTCATGTGTCCTCACTCACAGTTCTTCGAAACTGGTTTTTATTATTCACATCATTTTTAGGATCAGTTGATTTATTTCAGAGACAACTGGATTCAAAATGTCCACCAGTAGCTGAGAGTCGCTCCAAACACTCTGAGCTCCAGCAGATCATTTAATGTTTCTGATTAAAACTTCAGCATCAAGAATTTATGAATTTAAATAAATAAAACTGCTAAAGAGCAAGATGATAAAATGAGCTAAAAAAACATTTGAGCTAAATATAAAACATATAAATTTTTAAAACAGGAAAAAATCATTCTGCTAAAGCAGGAACACTGAATCAGCTGAAATGTGCTGAAGAAGCTAAAACTAAGTTAGCAAATCATGCAAAACATAGCTGAAAGCCTAAATCCATCAGAACATTAGCTAAAAGCTAATTTAGCACATTAGCTAGAAGTCTAAATCAGCACAATATTAGCTAAAACCTATAAACAGCACAATATTAGCTAAAGTTTAAATGAGCAGAATATTAGCTAAAAGTCTAAATCAGCAGAATATTAGCTAAAACCGTAATCAGCAGAATATTAGCTAAAGACTAAATCAGCAGAATATTAGCTAAAACCCTAAACCAGCAGAATATTAGCTAAAACACTAAATCAGCAGAATATTAGCTAAAAGTCTAAATCAGCAGATTAGCTAAAAGTCTAAATCAGCAGAACATTAGCTAAAAGTCTAAATCAGCAGAACATTAGCTAAAAGTCTAAATCAGCACAATATTAGCTAAAAGTCTAAATCAGCAGAACATTAGCTAAAAATCTAAATCAGCGGAACATTAGCTAAAAGTCTAAATCAGCACAATATTAGCTAAAAGTCTAAATCAGCACAATATTAGCTAAAAGTCTAAATCAGTAGATTAGCTAAAAGTCTAAATCAGTAGATTAGCTAAAAGTCTAAATCAGCACAATATTAGCTAAAAGTCTAAATCAGCAGAATATTAGCTAAAACCCTAAATCAGCAGAATATTAGCTAAAACCCTAAATCAGCAGAATATTAGCTAAAACCCTAAATCAGCAGAACATTAGCTAAAAATCTAAATCAGCAGAACATTAGCTAAAAGTCTAAATCAGCACATTAGCTAAAAGTCTAAATCAGCACAATATTAGCTAAAAGTCTAAATCAGTAGATTAGCTAAAAGTCTAAATCAGTAGATTAGCTAAAAGTCTAAATCAGCACAATATTAGCTAAAAGTCTAAATCAGCAGAATATTAGCTAAAACCCTAAATCAGCAGAATATTAGCTAAAACCCTAAATCAGCAGAATATTAGCTAAAAGTCTAAATCAGCAGATTAGCTAAAAGTCTAAATCAGCAGAATATTATCTAAAAGTCTAAATCAGCAGAATATTATCTAAAAGTCTAAATCAGCAGAATATTAGCCAAAAATCTAAACCCATACTCTGAGCTCTAAATGTTTTTCTGTAAAACCTCAGCTTTGAGTTTAGTTTTCTATTTTTTAATGACGTGTTTTTGACAGAGCTCTATGTTTGTTTTTGTAAAAATCTATATTATTATTTGTTTGAAAATGGCTGCAGCAACAATCTAATTTCCTCACACAGAATCCAATAAAAGCCACCTGCGTGAACCCGCCTCCTGCGGCGGTTAGTGGAAGAATAAATCCAGGTGAAAAACGAGGGCGAGGCCTCCGCTCCTCCTGCATCAGTTTTATGATAAACAGCTGCGATCAGCAGAAATTAACCCTCTGAAGCTTCGGCTGCTCGTCTCTGAGGTTCGACACCAAGACGCTGCAGATTTATTATGTCTGTTTGAGTAACCAGCTGAGAGAGAGAGACAGAGAGACACAGAGAGAGAGAGAGGCACATAAAGGTCAGCACCACCGCTCCAGATCATCAGAACACTTCCAAACCTGGCTCACCTTCACACCTGCCGCTGGGTTTTACAACCAGCTGAACGCTGGTGGCTCCAAACAACGACCCTTCAGCTGATGAAGAGTCTGATCTGAATCTGCAGCTTCCTGCTCTGAACCAATCAGTTTTCTGTTTCTCTGACCATCGGCCAATCAGGTTAGAGTTTACATCCCAGTGGGCTCTGAAGGCCCGAGAGAAAAGAAACAGAACCGTCCACTTTAAAACACTGACCAGTTCCTCTTCTTCATCATCATCTTTAAACAGGAAGTTCAATAATTTGAAGTTCCACAAAAAAAACTCGACAAAAGTCAAATAATAAAACTTTATTTACAGAATCAGCAGCTGACAGGAAACGTCTGCCTGAAAAAGAAGAATTTCTCTTTAAAATAAAACAACTGCTAAAAAAAGCAAGAGGTTAAAATTAGTTTGAAAATATTTCAGCTAAAAATAAAATAATATAAATATTTAAACAAGAGAAAATACATTTTCTGCTAACATACAGAAAGAATGCTGAATCAGCTGAAGAAGCTAAATCTGAGTCGTTAAATTTAAAACATTTAGAACATGAGCTACAATCGAAAAAAACATTAGTTAAAAGCTAAATCCAGCAAAACATGAAATGCTTAATCTAACAGAACGTTAAGTAAAGCTAAATCTAGGAAAACGTAAGTCAAAAGCTAAATCATAACATTAGCTGAAAGCTAAAATTAGCTAAATAAAGCTATGTGTATTTTCATGGCCACAAAGTGTTTTAAGTATTAAATGAGATCTTTGTTCATTTAAATAAGAAAATTCTAAAACAGGTTAAATAATTTAAAAGTTTCAAAAACCCAAAGTCACAGCTGAAGCTTCCTGAAACAGCTGAAGGTTTGGATGTTTGAACCGTTAGCTGAACGTTATTGGTTAGACTGTTCCAAAAGTTCTGGGTTAAAAATGAAGAGTTTTACCAAAACTTTGAGCAAAAACTGTTTATTAGAGTTCAGCTACACGTGTCGGCTGTTTTCAGGCATCATCGGCTGATTTAATGTGTCGGCAGGTAAAACAGGTTCTTCAGGAGCGTTTGGATTACAGCTGAGTTCTGTCTGAATGGTTTTAGAAGAATCACTGCCAGCAGGACGTTTTTTAGATATTTTGTTTGGATTTGGAGCCCTTTTCAGCTGGGCTGGCTCAAAGTAGCTTAAGAAGACAGAAACAATAGCTGAAGAAATTTTTTAAAAAGAATAAAGTTTTTGAAGATTTGAGGAGATCTGAATGAGTTTATACAGGGGAAATGTTTCATTTTTCAAAATAATTACCTTCATTTCAAACAAAAATCATAGCAGCTGTCTCCTGAATGAGCCGAAGGTTTTGATGTGTAAACAGCTAAAGTAGTGAGGTGTTTGAGTTCAGAGCTCCTGAGGCCTTGCTGAGACTGGGGCAGGAATGCTGGGAGACCAGTAGATCCAGTAAGCTTCAGACTGGTCCTGGATCTGGATGACAGGGACTTCCTGGAGATCAGGTAGAAAACAGCTAATTAAGATTCGGCTGCAGGTGTTTAAAGCTCGGATTCTGATTCCTTTATACAATAAACGAGCTAAAAACCTGCAGGGCCACGTGTTTTTAAGTTGATGAACTGGAGGATCGAAAACTGCGATAATCAGCTGATAGCAGCTAAATATTTGTTGTGTTCAGTGTTTTGTGTAGTTTTTACAGATAATGAGCTAAAGTTCGGCATGGTCGTAACGTGGAAAGGTGGCGGGTGACGTGCATTCCTCGAAGGCCTGCTGCCTTTGTGTTGTTACTGATGGGTTCGGTTCAGATCTGTTAACGAGCTCTCAGCTGCAGCACGGTCCGCCGGTCCAAGGCTCCGCCCCCTCAGCATCAAACACTTCTAAGCTGATTATGTTACTTAGAAGAAGACGACACCGACGTCTGGCGTTTTCCACTCCTCGCTGCCAAGAGACGCTCACCTCGTTTGACTTTCGCCCGTGTGAAGTTTTTTTTTTTATCCACGCTGTGTGTTGAGGGAAACATTGAAAAACCGGTTCCTCTGGCGCTGCAGGATCCATCAGATTTCAAGTCCTGGCTGCAGACCCGGTTACGGGGTTCAGAGGAGAAGCTGCAGGCGGAGAGGATTAACCTGCGAAAACGGGCCGGGAGGAAGCACCGCTCCTCTTCCTCCTGTCAGCTGTTAGACTAAATATGGGTCGACTCTGAGGAAACGTTTCACACCTGAACACAGTGTTCGTTTTGCTCCACTTCACAAAATGTCTCACTCAGAATATGTTCTGGAGATGACTCTCAGCTACTACCACACTTAAATTTAGCTGATTATCTGTAGATCTGACTGATGTGGAGCCATTGCAGTGGCAGGAAAACAACAGTGTGAACGCTGACTCAGCAATAAAAACAAAGACTCAGGTTCAGGTGTGGATGGTCGACCCCAGCAGGTTTGATTTTTATTTACTCGTTAAGGAGAAATAAAAAGCGGGTGTGACAGAATCCACCGGTCCTGACAGAAGAACCGTTCTCTCTCCTCCTTCTGGTTCTGATGAAGGAGCCGTTGTTCCTTCAGTCCTCATGAGGACCAGAGGATTTAGAGATTTTCAGATTTCATTTGTTGGGAGTGAACATTTTTTTTTTAAAAAACATTTGTTGCTGCAGCTTAAATAAATTAACTCTAACAGCAGACCAGTCCAGCCCGGGTGGGCGGGTCTAAACTAGAGTTGGGCAAAATCGTATCAAGTGCATCTAATCATTGGAAAAACTGCCTCTGATTAATGTTGGCACTTTGTGATTACTACAGTTAGTAACCTAAAGGTGACTTATTAAGGGGGTCCTAGAACAAGTTAGATTACATCTCTGGGCTACAAAACATGTTCATTTGATTTAAATCACAAAATGAATCTCAGATAAAGAGATTTGACCCTCAGTTCTGTCCTTTCTGGGCTCTCTTCAGAACGTGCAATTTTGCGTAAGTTACTTGGCAACCCTCCTCCCAACCTTTTGTTTACGCTAGCTCCGCCCTCCCAACATGGTGTTTATGTTAAAACTTCAGAAACGTAAAAATAAATGACTAGTATGAGCAGATGCACAATGATACAACAGTAGTAGAAAGACTGGAGCGTCTGACCCAAGTCAGGCACCTTGGTTCCGGGGAGGCAATCGTGCGTCCTTCACTGATTCCTGGAGCTGACGAAGACCAACCGAGAGTGCTAACACTAACATTGCACTAATGCTAACATTAACGCAGAGCTAATACTAACATGGTGCTAAAGCTAACCTGGAGCTAACACTAACATGGTGCTAAAGCTAACCTGGAGCTAACACTAACATGGTGCTAAAGCTAACCTGGAGCTAACACTAACATGGTGCTAGCACTAATGCAGAGCTAATGGTGCATTCCAGTAGCATTGGGAAGTGGAAATTTCCTTGCTCCCATTCGTAAATTGAAACTGAAACGCCCCCCTCCAGTGGTACATTCCACTTGTAAACTGGTAGCGACTGCTGCTGCGTTCCATTTATATCTTATTCCCGGAACGGGTAAATGGTAGTGACATAATTTCCCAACAAACCATATTAAAGCGCATTCCAGTTAGCCGACAGGCGATTGTATTACTGCCGTTAACCTAGCTACAACAGAAACAATGACAAAAAACTATATGAGTGGAATATTACCAATAATTGGGGGGGGGGGGGGGCTTCCACTTTAAATCCACCAATGGGACCAGGGAAATTACCACTTCTCAGGACTACTGGAAGGCCCCATGCGAC
>JARVJO010000393.1:426139-436505 GCA_031762555.1 Cynodonichthys magdalenae | reverse complement strand
AAAAAATATCGAACCGTGAGACAAAAGTATCGAACCGAACCGAATCGTGAATTTTCTGTATCGTTGCACCCCTACTACTTACCTATACCTACCTACTCTTACTTACATACCTACCCAATTACATACTTACCCCCACCTACCTACATCTGTATCTACCTAACCAATCCCATCTGTCTACCTTCCTACATATTTTCATACCTACCTACCCACCACCTACTAATCCATACCAACCTACTTACATACATTTCTGTCTACCTATCTCTACATATCTACATACCTGCCTACATATGTATATACCTATCTAGCCCATCACACCAATTACTTTTCTATCTACTTAATTACTTACATATACCAACCTAATTACATACCAATTTAACCAACCCATCCTATCTACCAACCTATATACATACCTACTTAATTATTCCTACCTACCTACTCTTACTTACCTATCTACATATTTACATACCTACCTAATTACATACTTACCCCCACCTACCTGCAGATCTACCTACGTACATACCCACCCACCTACTCTTACTTACCTACCTACATGCATACAAATGTACATATCTACATACCTGCACAATCCATCTTATCTACCTACCTACATATCATACCTACTCTTACCCTACCTACTTATCTACATACTGAACCCTACCTACATCTCTACCTGCCTACAAGACAGTATATTGTGTTAATCAAAACATAAAAATGCTAAAGTACTAAAAAGCTGCAGAACATTTTTCATACAGTCGTTTTTCAGTCGTGTTAAACTCTGAAGTTAATATGTAAATTTTACGCTCTGAAGGCAAATCTTTCATTTACAAGAGACACAAACAGAAAGTCACAAGTTTAAATGCACACTGGCTGCAGGTAGTCCTCACATTTCCACATTCTTCAGTCAGGTTGAAGAAAGTCAAACATCCGTCCTACAGAGCTGTGGTTTTGACAGATTGGACTGATTTTTGTTTCTTCTGACTCGAGTACGTTTTGTTTCCTCCCGTCAGGGTGAATGTGGGCTGCGGGCCAGCCGAGGAGCGGGTTCTCCTCACAGGTCTACACGCCGTGGCTGATATCTACTGTGAAAACTGTAAAACCACGCTGGGCTGGAAATACGTGAGTACCCACTCTGTGCTCTTTCTGGTTTCCGAGGTTACGGGCGATGTCACCGCGGGTCTTAAGCGCGACGGTTCTGTTCGGCTCTGCGGTATCCCAGCAATCGTCCTAATTACAGAGCAGAACCGCAGACAGACGGACCCTCTGAGAGCCTACGGTGATTAAATGTCACACCACTTCAAAGACACTCGTTCCGGTAATTGTCTCTGCAAAATAACCGGAGTCTCAGCGTCTCCGGTTCAACGAGCAGCATCCCGTGATGCAGGAGATCCCCCTGGTGCTCAGCAGGACCCGGACCTGACGCGGGTCTTAATGTGACGTTTCATCTCAGAGGGATGATTCTGTCATCTGTGAAAGCTATTTTCAGTTCCCGTGTTCTGCCGTCACCTCGACTCACCCGCGTTCTGGGATAAAACGTCTCCTCAGAGATCTGCGAGGATCCAGACTGAGACGTCATGTTGTTTAAATAATGTCAGGTGGGAGGAGTGACAGACTTTAGACTTGTTATAAATGGAAATTATAGGATTTGAGAGCAGTGCTGGGCGGTATGACCCAAATTTTATATCAGTATTTTCAACAATTACACCGGTGTCCCGGGATTTGACAGTATTTTTCTTTTCATCACAGCTCAGCTGAAAATAAAATGTACAAATGCTGCTTATTGATTAGCAAACCACAGTCAGCTGAAGTTACTCTCTTTCTGCAGCACAGAAACTATTTCTTGATTTTTCTTTCACTGTCCCTCAGTCTGTTTCCCTCCTACGTGTCTTTTCTTCTCTGTCTGGTTGTACACAGTATTCACACATTTTAGTCCGGTGAAGGAAGGTTGATAAAGGATCAATATCTGGTCTATTGTTTTATGTTATTTAATAAAACGTAACGGGACGACTCAGCCTCCGTGCACCAGTCACCTGAACACCAGTACAAAACTACTTCCCCCCCCAGGCTTTTCACAATAGAAGCACGTTAACGTCTCCATACATCATGCATATTTACGCCGTGCACGTCTCTGAAGAGGTGCATACTACACGCAGCGATGGCGAAAACAGGATTTTTTTAACGTCAGTCAATATAAGCAGCTAAATCGCCGCCAGTTATTGAGCAGCTGCTCCAACAGTAACATTAGTAACGTGTGCTTTGAGCGGTGCTGCGAGGAAAAGTGTCCCCCAGGAAACACTGGCGGGCTCGTCGTAACATTTTGAACTTGTTCTGGTTATTTTAACCGGTATGTGTGGTATTCAGAAAATTCATACCATAATAAAAATAAAACCCGGTTTTCTGTACGAACTGGTATACCACCCAGCACTAACTCAGAGCAAAAACTTTTTTTGTACTGAATTCTGAGAAAAAACTATAAATTGCCTTTTTCCTAATTCTGTGGAAAAAATGGCAGAATTCTGACATTTTCTTTGTAATTGTTAGATCAAAGTAAGCATTTTGACTTTTCTCTTAAAATTAGGAAAATGGCAGAATTCTTACTTTTCAAACTCTGAGGAAAAGTCAGAATTCTATCCTTTTTTTCCTCAGGATTCAGATTTAATCTGAGTTCTGAGGAAAAATGTCAGAGTTTTGCAAAAAAAAAAAAAAAAATTTCAATCTCAGAATTCTGTGATCAAAGTCAGAACTCAGTAAGAAAAAGATACTTTAATCCATGGCCCTAATCTTTGAATAATAAATGTAAACATATAAATAAAAGTAAACAAGCCCTGATTTTCTTTTGTTTTTTCCAGGAACACGCGTTTGAGAGCAGTCAAAAATACAAAGAGGGGAAGTTCATCATCGAGCTGGCTCACATGATCAAAGACAACGGATGGGAGTGATGCTCCACTCCGCTTTTATTTTGTTTTTATTTTCCTGACCTTGGAATGCTCTTTAACGAACTGAAGTGGAGCGACCACCATCCAGCGCCCCGCCCCCTCCTCCACTCGAGTCCCTTTAACGGACCTCCTCCACCGACGCCCGCCTGCTCCATCGTGAAACTGGACCGAATGAACCCGGGTCATCTGGACCGAGTGTTTGGGTTCCACCTGCTTTACAGTGATCGTGGTGACGTGGCGCCCGCTCTGAACGGAGAGACTTCATCTAAAAGACATTTAGTTTTTTTTGTTCTCGTCGTCGATGATTTTTATTTTAACGGTTTTCGCCTCAGTTTGGACTTCTGGGTTCGGTTTGATGGATGTTACTGGTTAGCATTTGATTTCCTCGCTGACTTTTATTGTGTTTTTAGTTTCTGAGCTCGCTTTGTTTTATTATTATTTTACATTTTTCTGCTAAAGTCCAAATGAGTAATCAGGGATGGGTGGAGAGGAAAAGGGCAAAGGGAGTTTACGGTAGTTTTAAACATGTAGCAGCTTGTTTTTGTTGTTTTTTTTTATACCTTCTGTTTTATCTTTTCTTTTATTTCTCCCTTTTCCGGTACTTTTCAGCACCCAAAAAGCATCGAAAGCAGCACCTAATATTTGTTTACCATAAATCTAGATATATAAATACATAGTTATATATGGATATTTGTAGTGTATGGCTAATTGCGATTGTGGCTGGTCCCATTTTGCAGCAGAACCATAAAAAACGGAGCAGATATCATTTCTAGAGTGGGGAACCTGACTCTGACATCCCGTCATCTAGTAATGAAACAAAAGACACATTTATATAAATAAATACATATAAATATGACACTTACTATGATTACATATCCACTATGATATTGTTCGTAGTACGTAGATATTGGAACATGGTTTCTATATAAATATATATATATTTGCTGTCATGCACATATGTATATATGCATATGACTGTGTGTGTATATGCATTGTGTGTGTGTGATCAGGCATTACACAGTGGCATACTTGAACATCGTTTGCACTTTGCAGAGGCCTTCGGTTCATCTCTGTTTAGAGGCAAATTTTTATTTGTTTGTGGCCTTTTCCCCTCGAACGTGTCTCCGGTTAAATAAAATCTAGATTTATTTAAATTTTAGCAACTAGTTGGATGTTTCCCGTCACCCATCGGTGCAGAAATCCTGGTCTTTTGCACTTTTCCCGGAGCAGATGAACTGTTTGATTTTTGCCTCTAAGCTGAATGGATCTTGTGCCTCTTCAAAACATAAATGCCCCCCCCATTCCCACCCCCCGTATTTTAATTTTATTGTTGTTGTGCAGAGCATAACTCAGAACCTTCACCCCCACCGTCCACAATGTGTCTTCCCTCAAACTATCGTTTTTGTTTTTTGTTCTTTTTGCCGAAAATCCTAAGAAAATCTGTTTTTTTTTCTCGGACAACAGAAGCTTTGTTCACACAAATCTGCAGCCGCAGCTCTGTACAAGTTGAGACGTTGTTTAAAATGTATTTAGAGAAGCTGAATGTAATAATTGACAAACATAAACCCAGATTTTATTCACAGAGGAACATGGTAAACAAATAGTGAAACTGGGAAAGTGTCATTTTGATTTGATGGCAGCGACTCGTCTCTTTGAAGTGGTTCCAGCTGTAAAACTTATTTTATTTTTTCTTTTAACAAGTCTAAAAGTCCAGGAACTGAGACCAGATCTAGAGGTTTTGGAGGGACTGTTTTGGTCTGATTCTAGCTGTTCAACAGTCCAGATACTCTTTTAAAACCTGTTTATTATTTCTGAATTATTTCCAAACGTGTAAGCTACCCATCTTAGAGCTTAATGCACCCCCATACCATCAGAGAGGCTTTTGAACTGTGTGCTGATAACAGACTGGATGGACCCTCTCCTCTTTAGTACAGAGGAATAAATCAGCAGCCTTATCACGATACGATATGTTTATCGATACTGCAGTCTGTCATACGATTTTGATTTAGTTTAATTCACGAGTCTGTGATCGATATGTGAAATATGTTTGTCTAACAATCATTTAGGGTTAGATGGGTAAATGATGACGATACGGCTCGAATAGTTAATCATTTAATGGACATATCGATGTATCGTTACGTCCCAACAGAGGATGTGGCGTCTGGTTTCCAAACAGAATTTCAGATTTGGATTCGTCTGATCACAGAACAGTCCAATTTAAATTATCTTTGGTTCAGAGAAGACTCAGCGGTTCTGGATGCTGTTGTTCTTTGCCTGATAGAGCTTTAATTAGCAATAGTGGATGGCACTGTGGTCTTGTTTACAGATGACGTATGGAGGTGTTCCTGAGTCCAGAACAGAACCAGTTTTTAATGCAGTGAAGACCACGACCATCCAATACTGACGTTCAGTCTTTGAGCTCAGAGATTCTACAGATTATAATAATCTGATGAGATTAGGAGCTGTTTAAGAACATGAATCTGAAATCCTTCCACTGTTTAATTAATTAGAAAACGTTCCTCCAGCTCGTCCTCATTCAGACCTTTGAGACATGTTGCTGCCATTAAATTAAAAATGACCTGATGCTGTTCAGTTTCTTTGTTTCATTTAATGTTTATCTGGTTTAACTCAGTAAATCACTGCAGTTAGTTTTTATTTTTTTATTTGACAATGCTCCAACTTGACCAGAGTTCAGGTTGTAAGTCTCTACAGTTGATTTCTAAAGAACTGGACTTCTGTTGCATCGTGGGTATAAAGATGGCGGCGAGTCGTGCTGGGTGTTTGTGTGTGGGGGGACTTTTAAAAATCAGCGGTGATTGATTACTTTGCCGGCAAGGTCAGTCAGATCACACGACCTTTTATTCTGAAAAACAAAGACAATGCAAACCCTTATTAAATAGCAATGAAACCTACTTGAAGATTTAAATACAGCTGAGACGTTGGCCCGTGTTTTTGTACATAAAGTTACATATTTAAGGTTTTATACATATTTCTACTGGGTTAGTTCTTTTACTTCCCCAACTTGAAGCACTTTTGTTCACTGTACCTCTGACTGTATGTATGTATGTGTGTGTGTGTGTGTGTGTGTGTGTACGTGCATGTTTTAGCCCACATGCATGGCTGCACATGATGTTGAATGTTTACTTTCTCTTCCTTTCTTTATCCTCTTTGTTTTCGCTCGAGAGCCGCTTTAGTTTGTTTGGAGGTGATTTTTCTCCCTGGTTTCATTTATGTTTATATGTTTGTTAATTTTAGCTTGTGTGGTGGGGGGTCTGTGGGGGGTTCAGGTCTCTGCCAAGGGACAAGCTGGAATGTCCCACCGTGTTGCGGGGAAACCCTTCTCGGTCTGCGTCTCCTGTATGCTGAGGCCTTTCGGGCGGCAGCCATGTTGGAGGTCCTTAGCAGCTGTGAACACCTGATTGTACTTCTTCAGCCGACTCACTTTTCGGCTGTTTTTGTCGAAAAATCAACGTTCCTGCTTGGGTTTAATGTGATGTGTTGGTTTGATTAAAAACAGAGTTTTTTTTTATTGTTTTATCCAGTGGTGGGCACAGTTCTCTGAATCCGCTAGTAGTGGAACTAGCTTCTCATTTAGCGGATTAGCTTTTTTTCTTGAGGCTAAATTTGGAAACTGTTAACGGATGATTAGCTTCTGCTAAATTTTGTTCCTCTAATTTTAAGTCCGCTAAAATATCCACAACTGTAAAACTTTTGTTTTCATGCAGTTTATTAACTTAAAAGCAGTGCTGGACATGTCAGGCACCATATGTTAGCATGTAACATCTTTAGCAGTTAAACTTAAAACTAAGAGCATCTAAAAGGAATCAAATATTTAACAATATTTAATGACATTTTTAATTATATTTAGTGAAGAAAGTATTTGTTTGACTAACTTCAAATGGTATTTATAGAAATACAAACTCTATTAAAGATATACTTTTATTCTGAAAAGTGTAAACTAAGTATCACAAGTTAAAGCTATAACTGGTTTGGATTGGCTGATTTGCCACAAATGATCCCGCCCACCTTCAAATTAAACCAATAAAACCAAACAACACGTTTGCATCAGTTAACAAAAGCTAACCACTAAGAAGTTAGCATTAGCTTGAATTTTTCTACATGTTTAGCGAATTAGCATTAGCATATTAGAGGTTAGTGAAGTTAACTGTTTGGTTAGCTGTGCCCACCACTGTTTTTTTTATCCCCAACTGATCTGAGCCACCATCTTCATTCAGACAGTGTTTGACTTTATATTTTAGCCCAAAAAGTTTTTACCTTTTGGGAAATTCTGGCCCAGAAAAGGACTTCTAGATGTTCGGGTTTCTGTTTCTCCCAACGACTTGTTTCTTTCTGGCTTGTGACTCGTCTGTGAACTGCATTTCTACAGAGTCTCTGTTGTGTCAGATGTTGTTGGTTTTCAGTTTTCTTGATTGAGGCTGGCAGTTTTGAACACGTTTTAGGAGTTTTTGCATCACATTTTCTCTTAAACAGTCACGACCCAGTCTGTAAGCCGTCACTATAAAACAGAAAACACGTCCAGGTCTATTTATTGTTGGAAAAACTGGTCAGGTTTGCTTCCAAAGTTTACTCCAGTAAATATAATCATTCACGTGGTACGTTAGCTAAAATAATGTGCACGACCTGGACTAAACACTTAGAGTTCAGTGAGACGTCAACAGAAAATCCGCAGTTTAATTAATTTTTTACGTATTCAGTCCGTTAAAAGCAGCACTGAAACGCACCATCAGAGGAGGATGTTGGGACTTTGAATGTAACGGTTCGATGACACAAGCGGCGTCGGTTCTGTTGGCGCGGCCCGTTTGTCCAAAGAGACCTCCAAGATGGAGCCGGCGGCGTTTTTCCCTCTGACCGGAGAGGCGATCAGCTCCGAGAGATTTAAATTCTAAAACCAAATCAAAGACTGGAAAGCCCGTCTTTCTGCAGAATGTCTCAGAGTAAAAAGCAGCCTGGATGGAAA
This sequence comes from Cynodonichthys magdalenae, assembly GCA_031762555.1. Classification (NCBI taxonomy): domain Eukaryota; kingdom Metazoa; phylum Chordata; class Actinopteri; order Cyprinodontiformes; family Rivulidae; genus Cynodonichthys; species Cynodonichthys magdalenae. The sequence continues at coordinate 428,594 of JARVJO010000393.1, read as the reverse complement.
TAAAAAAATATATATTTTGGTTATTTTGCTGCTGAAAACTGTTTACGTTTCGTTGTTCTGTTTTATTTGTGACACTGGCTACCTACTTTTTCAAACCGGTCACAGTTAAACTGAAAGGCAGGACCGGCATACAGGAGAGAGACTGCACAAGTTCTTTTTATTTTCTTATTTTTTTGTTCTTTAGGACTGTTAAAACTCCAGTTTAAGGTCTAAAGCATGTTGTATTTATAAAGGCTGTATGTGGTGCCTGTTTGATTTTTATTTCATCTTTCTCCTGAATTCAAGGACAAACTATTCTATGCTTTTGACTACATTGCTTTGCTTTCTGTCTTAGTAAAGCCATTTCACATGTCTGTTTTCACTCTAATGTAAACTATCAGATATCACAATAAATTTTCAATGGCATTCAGGTGTGGAGCGTAAAAAGTCTGTTTTTATTTAAAAAATGTTTGCAAAACAAGAAAATCTGGTGGATTTTAGATTATGTTAAAGTACAGTTAATAAAAAAATGAAACGCTGGATTATTATTTTTTAAATAACTAACCTGTTTTATGTTGTAAAGTTAGGAGTAAAAACATTTGAAACGTCTCCCGGTGTTGGATAGTTTTCCTTCTATCGGTTTATATTTAACCAGTTGGTTAATCTTTGTTTAAAATGACACAGAAACTCAAACAGAAAACTTCCTCTGGGGTAAACAAAAACTGTTTCTGTGGGTAAAACCAACACCTGGTAGCTGACAAATATTTGACACATGGATAGACGTTTTTTAATTTGTTTTATTTGTCTGATCTTCATGTATGATTTGATGGTTGTCTGAGTCCCTGAACCAAACTCTCCGTCTGATTTCTTTAGTTCTCGCTGCATTAGCACAGACAGCTTCATGGTGTCAAGCAGGAAGTGTTTGGGTGTGAGGAAATCATGAAGGGTGTGTGGAAAACTGAGAAACTTGAGGGAGGAGAGGAGGTCTGAACACCAACTCTAATTATTTTCTATTCAATTTTTATAATCTGGCCATTTCTCTAAGGAACAAATCAGTTGGTTTTAGTCCTGGATCTCCACAGTTGTTGCTCCTCCTGGGTCCACTGAGATCCTCCAGCCCGCTCAGACCAGGTCTTTGAGACCAGGTTGCCCTTGTCCCTCTTCCATCTGAAATGAAGACACAACAGAATTAAAAACAAAAACAAGAATATAAGACCTGCTTTTGTGAGAAATCACCAAAACCTCATCCACAGCCTCAGAACCAAGTTGAGCTAGTTTTTGATGACTTCACCAGGACTGTCCTCTTGTCTCCAGTCCCATTTGTGGACTGGATCTTCTCAGAGAGGGTCTGGTTTTGGGAACCTCAGGGTCTCGTCTCTGTTTTGCAGAGGATGTGGTTCTGATGGCGTCTTCAGGCCAGCATGCGCTGGGGTGGGTCGCAACAAAAGTCAGCTCCTCTGAGTCTGAGGTCATGGTTCTGAGCCAGAACCTTCTGGGTCAAAGGTTAGATTTAGAACTAGGGTTGGGCAAAATCATATGTGTAATATATCGTCAAAAACATCACAAAATAACAATTAGCACTTTGCAATTACTGCGATAAGTGACCTTATATAAGTTACCAGTTAGGGTTTGGAAATAGTCACAATTAATATTTGGCACTTTGCAATTACTGTTGTGTTGTGAAGCTAATGCTAAGCTATAGCACTAACACTCCATATTTTCAGGTACCAGCTTGAGTTGGGCAAATTTTAATCTATTAATCATCATATTATTAATCTTTGGATAAATGCCAAAATTAATCACAACAAAACTTTTACCAGTATTTCCAATCCTTGTTAGAACTAAAACTAAATGCTGGGAGATTAAGATTTAATTAAAAGACAGCCGATATATTGATGAAACAATTCAGACGAAAGGACTCAAAGTGTTTTTGGCTCGAACAGGAAGTCAGATAAAACCTCAGACTTGTTGCTTTTTGTCGTCTCCTTCATCTTTTATGTATATTTGTATATTTTTACCACCCGCCCCCTCAGCTGGAAGTGGCTGCCCGGGGGGGTTTTAAGGCCTCTCAGCGGCTCCATAACTGGAAGCTTTAATGCTGCTGCTGCTATTTCCATCCCTCTGATGTCATCGACAGGAGGGGTGGCGCTGATGCCCAGAGTGGTGAGTCAGAGTCAGAGAGATGGAGAGAGAGTCCATAACATCCGTGTGTTTGTTTCACTCAGAGGGAGAGAGGACTGGTCGGGACTGGGCTTTAGGTCCATCACTCCGGTTCCTGTTTAAAGACAAAGTTTATCCTGATTGTTAAACAGAGACGATTGAAATGTGGGTATACGCTCAATGTAAACGGTCCAACTAACTTCTGCAGCTAAATAGAACCCCCTGGTAGTTGGAATCTGTCCATCCATTATCTGTACCCGTTTCTTCCTTTTAAGGGTCACGGGGGTCACTGGTGCCCATATCCAGCCGTCACAGT
>JARVJO010000393.1:394005-407029 GCA_031762555.1 Cynodonichthys magdalenae | reverse complement strand
AGAACTTATTGGAAACTCAAGACAGCCATGACATCATGTTTTTTACAAGTGTATGTAAACTTTTGACCACAACTGTACATACACAATTTGTCATTTAATCTTCCAAAATAAAAGCACAAAGCAACAACACAATTCTAAATCAGCTTTAGGGACATTCAGGATGTTTAATCTGGACTTTAGCACCCCCCCGCAAAAAAAATAAAATAAAACAAAAACAAATATAAACTCCTAAAAAGGTAAAAATAAATTTAGGTACTTTAAAAACAAATAGAGATGTAAAAAGCTGTTTAAACACAATAAAAGAAATATAAAAAAGAATTTAAAAATATTTATGACTTTAAATAAAAGCCACACATTCATTAAAGGAACCTTGAAAAATAACTTCAGCTCAGGTGAAGCATGTGTTGTGACCCTCGGCTACTACCACACCAAACTTTAGCTGAATAATCTGTAAAATTAAAGTAAACTTAAACAAGCAATGATGAATTTGCTGAATGATGAAAATGCTGACTCAATAAATTTGTTTAAGAAAATGATAAAAGCTAGTTTGTTGAAGAAATATGAATTTCTATAATGGGCACTCATAAGAACTGTTGTTCGAGAAGGAGTTGAAGTTTTTGTTATGTTTTGTTATTTGAAGATTGTTTGAATTTATTTATTTTTGGAAAAAAGGGGCCTTTCATTTTATTTGCAATTTGTATTATTTGTTATGTGTATATTATTTGTTTTGTTTTTAAATGAAATGAATAAAAAATTAATTTAACTGAATATAAAATATTTTCTGCACATTTTATTAAAATCTATGCAGTGGTTCATGAGATATTTTGCTAACACACACATAAAATAATGTCATCGCCTGCCTAGTTCTTGTCAGCGACAGGCGATAACGATGACTTGTAATGTCAGATTTATAACACTTTTATAACTAAATATAAAAGTGTTAATAAATGATGAATAGATGGTGAGTTATGATTATTAGATTAAAGACTGTTTTTCTAAATAAATGAATGATTGATGAGGTCACAAGAGTCTAAAACTGTTTTGTGTGAAACTGATGTGTCAGGTTTGGAGTTCAGTCGTGATTTCGGCTGTTCTCCATCACACCTGACGGGTCTTCGGCTCATCAAGCGCCGACTCGTCTAATGAGTTCGCAGCTCGAGGAGGATTAGAACAGATCCTCCACCTAATCTCACAGTTCTTACAGCTCATAATTAGAACCACTTACGGTCAGTTCAACTTTAATTACAGCTCAATCTTGCTGAAAGACTGAATCAGTTACTTTAACAACAAAACTCTAAAAATAAAAGTCTGAGATCCAGTCTGCAGATGTGCTTTCAGATTCTTCTGCTCCAGTTCTTCTGAAGACTGGGCTTCACCTTTTTTTTTATTCTGACCTACATTCACGGTTTCCTCAGGAGCTGTCAGACCGTCACCTCAAACTCCACACGGACAGAGAGCTTCAAAATAAAAGCCCCAGCTTAAATAAATAAAATCAGACACGGCAGATTCGGTTTAAAATGAGGCGCTAAAATGTTTGACTTTTTTTTTAGCTGTGGTGCAACGATATCGGCACCTTTCTTTATAAAAGCTAAAAGTAGAAAATCAGTGGCTAAAATTAGAATAACATGCTAAAAATCTGCAAAAACTGTAGCTTATATCAGCTAAATTTATGTTAAAGCTAAAATTAGCTACACATCTGCAAAATTGACCAAAGCAAATATTTAGGGTTAATAAAATGCAACTTAAAAGTAGCAAAACAGATGCTAAAGACAAAACAGTAGCTAAAATTATTAAAACTGTAGCGAAAAGCCAAAACAAGCTAAATTATAGCCAAAAGTTAAAACAGAAACAAAAAGCGAAAAGTACCAGAACAGGAGCTAAAAGTTGCAGAATGGTAGCTAAAATGAAATAAACTGAAGCTAAAAAAGCAACAATGATAGCTAAAGGCTAAATGTTCAGAGTAGCCAAACAGAAATTAAATATCTAAAACTGAAGCTAAAAGTTGCCAAATGGAAGCTAAAATTATCAAAACTATAGCTAAAGGCTCAAAATAGCAAAAGTAGCTAAAATAAAAGCTAAGACTTCCAGAGCGGTAGCTAAAAGTAGGGAAGTAGCAGCTAAAAGCTAAAGTAACAAATATATAAATCTCTGTTTTACTGAAGGAGTTTTATTTTAATTTAGCTAAATATTTTGAAAAGTATTAAAGTTACAGATGAAAACAAGAGTTTGTTAAAAGAGCAGAAAGATTTTCTGCTTTTGTACAGATAACAGTTTGTCTCCCTCTTGTGTACAAAATAAAATTTACACTTCTTTACCAGGTTTGTTTTTTTTAATGATAGAAGCAAAACTATTTGAATTTATTTATTTCATTGTTGTTATTTTTAGGTTTAACATCTTTAAATCAAAGGTTAATTAACTTTTAAAGCTCTGGTTAATAAATCTGTTTTGTGAAATGTTGAATTTTTGTTTGGATGAATCCAAACATTACAATAAATGTAATTTTTTCTAACATTTAAGTTGGGAAAATAAACAGATAAATTCAGTTTTGTAATATTTTCAGGTTTAAACTCCAAATGAACTGTTTTTATATAAATGTATTTTATTTTGAAGGTCACCGAACTCACAGCGTTTAATTTGTCCGTCTTCTTGGCCTCCGGCTCCTTCATGGTGGAGGCCAGCAGCTGGTCCCCCTTGTAGTCCTTGTAGAGCTCAGCCAGGGTCTCTCTGGTCTCCAGGTTGGTGCTGTTCAGGTGGTAGGCCGGGTCCTGCTTGGCCTTCTCCTCGTCTGAAGCACAGAGGAGGTTTGAACCAGAACAAACCCATTTTACTCACGACTGATCTGCTGCCAACTCACCAGGGTCCAACATTTTCACGTTGTTCTTTACGTGGAAAAAGTTGGACACGTTGAATTTATCCAGGTTTGTTGGGTCCTATGAAGACAACAAAACAAAAAAAAAACATTTAAGATGAGCTCAGAGTTTCTAAAGAACACGTTTTAAAAAACTAAAAACCTGAAGCGTTATGAGATCCTGTCTGGTGAAGGGTTCATCCGTCAGCAGGTCTTTAAAACTTTTGGTCTTAATGTTGAGCTGCTCAACAGCCTGGAATCATAAAAAGAACAATAAAAACAAAACAAACAACTACTGAAACGAAAATCTGTTATAGTTTGTTCCTTGATTCAAACTAATTAAAGACATTTATTCACCTCGTATGAAAACACGTTTCCTGTCACCTTGTTGGCCACGATGTGAGAGTTATTGGTGAAGACGTTGTACAGAACAGGGCAGTGAAACTTCCCTGAAATTTAAAACAGAGATAAATGACTCGAGGAGGAAACCCTGAACTGGTTCCTCTGTTTCCTACAGATGAACATGTTTCCTCAAAGCTCCAACAGCAGCTTCATAAACAGATTTACCATCACTGTTTTTGGCCACATTCAGCTTAATGAGAGACTTCGCTTCCAGTTTCTGCAAGACAGAAATAAAAATAAATGATTTCCTCTGACAGCTTCGTTTCACTTTAAAATAATCATCTTGACTCAACACTGAGCTGTTATTAAAACTAAAATTAAAACATTGAGTTTTTAAAGATCTGAAGAACATAAAGGAAAATAAAGTTATGATTTAAAGCATCTCGACTCGAGCAGCATCCTGTTTGAAGACAGCAGACGAACATCCAGGGATTAGTTCCATTAGAATTAGCTTCAGAGAATGTTTGTGTCGTTTTGATTAATTTACTCATCGGTGCCAAACAAACATCTTTTCTGTGAGACGTTAGAAGAAGTCAGAGTCTGCTGAGCTAAAGTTTATTTTCTTACTTCTCCAGAGATGGGATTAGTTCCGTACTTCTTAATCCATGGAACGATGCTCCTGAAGCAGAGAGAGAAGATTTCAAGTCCAAACAAAAATAATCCAACCTGATGAGATTCAGGAGGGTTTTAAACCAGCTCTAATGTAACCCGAACGGTCAGAAATAAGAGTTTAAAACAATCAGAGCTGCTTCACAATTAAATAAATGTAAAAGTTTCAGTAAGTTTTAAAATCAGTAAATGTGACTCACAGCAGGTCAAACACCACTCCGTCCTCAGTGCAGACAGGATATTCAAACGGCTGAAGAGACAAACTGAAACAAACCAGAGACAAACGAGCATTTATGAAGCTCTACTTTAGTTTTATTTATAAAAAGTAAAAACAAACATTACCACCAGGACAATCTGTTGGCTGTAGGAAGTCTCTTTACCTGCAGTGGTCGAACGGAAGCCGTCTGAAGTTTGCTTGTGGGATTTCTGAAAAGTAAAACAAAATATAGTTAAATTAAACTGTTTTAAACAGACAAAACAATGAATTAGTGTGGTACTGTACTGAGGACTTACATCGGCTGTAAAAACTGAATTAACATCTGATAATTCACTTTTATGTTCAAAAATAAGTAAAATTAATATAAATACAGAAACACATCATAAAAAACATTAGCTCTAAAAGAAACTCAAACTCTGCCAAGCCGAGGAGTAAAGATGGGTTTTGAGCAGAGATTTAAAAGTCTCAACAGACTTAGTGGTCCGATACAAAAAGGTCAACTGTTCCACAGGTTTGGGACAGAAACTGCAAAAGTCCGATCACCTCGGAGTTTTATTTTCAGATCTGGGATCATCTAAGAGAAACTGGTTGACAGACTGGATCCCACAGGTATGAAGGGGCCAGACCTTTTAAAACTTTAAAAGCAAGCAGTAAAATCTTCAAATCTATGCTAAAGGGAACAGGAAGTCAGAACCAAAGACGTGTTCAGGTTTTTGGTATTTCCAACTCGACATACACTGGAACTGATCATGCACATCATCATATCTGAAGGTTCATGTTGAACTTGTTAGCAAAATATCACCTAATGGCTTCATTTGAGTATAACTAAACATGAGTCACTAATCGAGCTAAAACACAAGGAAGACCACCTCCACCTGCAATAACTTAAACCTTGAAGGTGATTATTATACAATCTAATTTACAAACTGTTGTTTCAGTAAACATAAAGCTGAACAAGCAAAATCAATCTCATTCTAGTTAGTTAAGATAAGGACAACAACAGACGCAATCTGCAAAAATAGAAATAAAAATAGTACCAACTTATTGATAAGAGTTTACTTAGTAAAATGTATCTGAAGGTACATTGGAGGCCAACATTATTTCTATCAAGGTGTGACTGATTACCTGGCGACTAAAGTAGAAAGAATAAAATTTAATGACGTCACGTTGGTTTAAACATAACTTAGTGAACTCACCTGCCCGCTTTCCTCCGTAAAAGTTTGTGTATTCTGTACATGTGATGTACCTGAAAACAAATTTACAAAAATAAAAAAGAAGCTAAAAGTATCTCATGGCTATAGCTTAAAATGATACGTTAGCAAGCTAAGCTAGCTATAAGAAGCTAAAGTAAATGAACATTACAAAATAAACCCCGAAACTTACATTTTATCCTTTTGGTGCTGCCTCTTACCCATCTTTACTTATAATCCGCTGATCCCAACAAATAACTTTAATAAAAATACCAACTGTCACAAAACAACGAAACAGTTTAGCTGTAGCTTCAAGGTTTCTTGTTTATGTTCTTCTTTTGTGCCGCCTGCCCGTCTCTGCTTGGATCAGCAGGACTCTGCCGCCACCTATCGAAACAATGTGGTACTACAGGAAGAAAAAAAACTACAGGAGCTGCACAAAATCTGTATTTACACACGATTGTTTGTATAATGCAGAATTTCCTAAAAATCACAAGGTAAAAACAAATTTCTTCAACAATAAAACATGACAGAGTCAACTTTTATAGTTTATTTCCAAAACAACTGATTTACTTTCTATTCAATCCCGGCACATCTGTAAATCTATGAAAGTTTTTTTCAGAATTATTCTAGAAACATCATGCACAATAAAAACAAACAAAAGTCACACATTGTTGAGCTCTTTTATTTTGGAGTGTTTGTTTATATTCCTCAAATACATTTCAATTTTAAAAACACTTACCTGTTGAGAATAAATTTCATGAGGTCCGAATTCTTCTTTTTGAAGATTTACTCTTTTTTTAAAGGTCCAGATTTTGAAAATGAATTATGCTTTTTTTTTTTTTAGTTTTATTTTTTTGATCAGCTTCAGCTTTTGACACAAGATTTGTCTTATTTTGCTACTTCTAGCTAGCATGAAGCTACTTTAGCTAGTGTTTTGCTTCTTTTGCTCTTTAGTTTCAGCCTCTTCAGCATTCACGCTGCAGTTCCTCCAGTTAGAACTGTAAAATAAAACCTTTCCACTGCAAGTGATCAACAAATTTCTCCCATAAAATCTTTTTTTTTTTTTTTTTTTACACCTCACCAGACGTAAACCCACGAAGACAAATAGGACAAACAGCTGCAGAGTAAACTCATCTATGTTTATTTTTTTCTTGGCATATATTTGATAATTATGGCTAACTCTTGTACCCAGAGAGGGGAGCGAACTAAAGAAAGGCCAGGGCTTTGCTCAGATGGTTCAGGATGACAGAAGGTACATTCAGACTGCCTGTGTTTCCCTCACAACACAAACGCTTCATAAAACTAAAGCTGAAAGAAAAGCCTTCAGGTTGTGGATAAACGATAAAATGATGTAGAAAAGGTGAGACGTGGGGGCGGGGCTGGGCAGGGCTGGGCGGGGCCTGTGTACCTGAGTCACTGCTGGCTTGCATTTCATCAGTTGTAGAGTTTCGACTGCTGAGACGAGGAATCAGACGAACACAGAGCTTCACATCAACCCGTGAAAAACTCGACTAAATATTCACATCCTTGGCACTTCGTCAGGCAGAACCAAACGATGAGGAGAAACTACGAGACGAGCAAAGCTTTTCTTGTTTTAAAGAAACAGAACCACACGAAGACAAAAACAGACGGTTGTTCACGGGACACAAGCTGTTTGAAGGGAAAGTGCAACAAGAAGATGTGTTTCTTTTGTCTTAGAAGCAAAAAAAATAAAACGTCCTTCAGAACAAACCGTAAACTCACGGCTGGTTTTCTCAGTCCTGAAAACGGGAAAATAAAATAAAAAAATCGAGTGTTTTCAGTAAAATATCTTCAGTTTGATAAAAGAGTCTGTGAGTGTGGCGGTGAGCCGGATCACCGCAGGTCCATCATGCACACCGAGTCGTCCGTGATGTTCACGTGTCCCGCGTGCTGAAAAACAAAAAAACATTTCAGGTAAACGTCAGCAGAAACAGCTGAAGTGTTCACACCGCAGGTCGTGAGGCTGAAATCTGCTCCACGAAGACGACAGGACGTTCAGCTCACTGTTTACAGAGTTAGCTAAACATGGACGCTACGTGTTAGCACGTGGAATCTGAAGCTGTTTAATCAGAGCAGATTAAATAATTATCTGTGTTTGTTTAGTTCAGTGTTTATAGTGTCGATCATATGTTTCTGTGGATCCTCAGTCATCCAGGACGTCTGTTCTGTAGCTGCAGCTGCAGATTTAAACAGCGTGATCAGATTAAAAAAGGTAAAAGATAATCATTTTGTAGTTTTCCCTACAATAGACCATGTTGTCGTTAGAAACAGTCACAAATTAACTAGAAACAGCTGAGGTTGCTATGGAAACACCATTAAACAAATTCAACAGGTGGTCAAACACACCTGATGTATTTGCTCTAAACTGATTCATGTAAAATTTTTTTGAGATTTTACATAAATATCTAAGCTATATGTGCTTGTTGAATTTGTACAATTACAATGGCGTTTCCATAGCAACCTCCACGTTTTACCAGTTGACCTGTGACCTAGAAGAGCAAGGCTTCGCTATACGCACAAAAAAAAACAACAACAATAAAATGGTTTATTACCAGGTGTAAAATGCTGTCATACAGTGATCTGAACAAATAAATAATTTAATATCTAAACAGTATTTTAGTTCAGGTGGTCTCAGACTGAGACCACTTTGACAAACATCAGATCACATTCAGACTGTCAGGTAAACACCTGGTCAGTTTAGAGTGAAGTAACCTTCAGCTACAGATCAGTCCACGGTTCTGAAGCGTCCCGCAGAAGAAGGAGTGAAACTAAAACACTCACCGTGAACAGAGGCGGGTCTTTGCTGTGGGGGTGGAACCCTTTCTGTTTACACGTAGAGATCTCCTCTGTTCCTCGGTCCGTTAGCCGGAAGTAACCGATCCTGACAGAAACAGCACCAGACCGGTCAGAGCGGAGCTGAAAACCCACAGCGAGAATCGACTAAACGCTGGATAAAGTTTGGACTCACTCGTTAAACTTGGGCGAGCAGACGATGGCGATGGCCTCGGGCAGCATGATCTGGTAGGAGCAGTGGGTGTGGAGGTCCACGCTGGACAGGAAGGCCGTCTGAGTGGGGTGAGTCTGGAAACACAAACACTTTGTTTCGTCACAAACCTTAATAAAAAAAGAGAAGGTGCTCATCCCCACTCACGTGGATCCATCCCAGAGTGATGAGGTCGTACTGGTCCTGCATGAGGAAGAGTTCCTCTTCGTTTTCAGTGTCACAGTAGTCCGGCCCGCCGCACTGCTTTGGGACGATGACGTGGGTCACGGTGAACGCGTTTCTGGTCTGGAACAAACACAGAGCGCCGTCACGCCACGGTAAATTATACAAAAACGTGATGATCCAAATTTACACAGACAGGTTCTCTGCTAGAGGTTGGAGAAATGCTGAGTCATGATAAGAAAATGTGAAAAGAGCAGCAAAATAAGTCGAGCAGGAAGTGACGTCATTCAGACAAGAACTGCAGCAGCTGAAAAACAAGGAGAAAAGTGTTTAATTATCCTCCAGTCCTGGATGAATGGTTAGCTGATGATTTATTTAAAACAAAAAACAGAATCCAAACTAAATACTAGATTTAAAAGTAAAAAACATTTTGAAACTAAAAAAAAAAATTTGAAACTGATAAAAAGTTAAAAACTACGTGTACAATAATGAAATATGTATGGTAGGACATTGTATCAAATAATTATTAAAGTATGGTAGGCCATTGTATCAAATAATTATTAAAGTATGGCAGGACATTGTATCAAATAATTATTGAACTACGGCAGGCCATTTTATCATATACGTATTGAAGTATAGCAGGCCGTTGTATCATATTGTTATTGAAGTATGGCAGGCTGTTGTATCAAAAAATTATTGAAATACAGCAGGCCATTGTATCAAATAATCACTGGGATATAGCAGGCGGTTGTATCATATAATTGTTGAACTACGGCAGGCCAATTTATCATACAAGTATTGGAGTATAGCAGGCTGTTGTATCAAATAATTATTGAAATACAGCAGACCGTTATATCATGCAATTAACAAAGTATGGCAAGCCGTTGCATGATATAATTATAAAAATATGGCATGCTGTTGTATCATATAATTAACCTGTATGGCAGGCTGTTGTGTCATTTAAAAAACATGGCAGATGGTTGTATCATATATTAACATTGTACTGTAGGCCGTTGTACCATAATATAAAATATGGCAGGCCATTGTATCATGTAATATGGGCAAAAATCTAAAACATATTTTTTTCGGTTTCAAATAATTTTTTCAGTTTCAAAATTGTTCTACAGTTTCAATTTTTTTAGGTTCAAATTTTTATTAGGTTCAGAATTATTTATCAGTTTATGGCGCCAATTTAGCTCCATAAATATTCTCTTCCATTCCATTTTTTTGAAAATCGATATTTTAGGATACAAATTTTCATATATTTTAATATTTTAAGCCATTTTTTGACCCCCAAAACATTGGTAAATATTGTCCAATTTAAAATGTTTGAACATTAATACTGTTTTTTTTTTATCTATATGCTTATGTACAATTAGTTAGTCAGAGTTACTTTTGTAATTAATTCTATTGTTTCACATTTTCTTTGGCTTTTCAATGGACCTTGTCAATAATTCATAAAATAGGCTCTGGTTTATGTTGAAGAAACTACCACATGTAAGTGAATTTTTTCCACTGGGTGTAATACTTTTCATCACTAACATAAATCTGATGTGATGCAATCGAAGCACCTGGGAAATTTTTAACTTTAAGTGAAATAGATGCTGCTAAAATTTATATTCGATATTTTTGTTATAGGTTAAACATGTAATATATCCAACATAACTGATAAAATATCACTCTCACAACAAAAAACCTGCTTTTCCAGATTTCCAGAACCAGATTCTGTCCTGCAGGTTCAACCCACCACTTCCTGTTCCAGGGTCTTACCAGCTTTCCACACAGGATGCCGCAGGTTTCTATTGCTCTGCTGGTGTTGGCCTCGGCCAGCCGCAGAAAGCTTCGGCACAGCTCGGCAGGAACGGCCAGCTGCCGGAGAGCGTCCACCATCGAATCTGCAGAGAAACCACGAAGAAATGAACCAGAGCGCCGAGACACGGCTGAGTCTGAAACAGGAAGTTTCCTCACAATCTTTCCACGTTAGAATATTTCTGTTCTTAAAGTTTGTACAGTAGAGTAGCTTATTTTAGCTTTTAGCTACGGTTTAGCTGGTTTTAGCTTTGTGCAGAAAGCCTGTAAGAAGGTGAAGAATAAATAAAATAAACCAAACTCACTGTTGTTCCCGGGGCTGACCAGAGAGCCCGGTTTGAGCGAGCGGTCAAAGCTCGGGGGGCCGGTGTTCCCAGAAGGCCGAGCGTGCTGGTAGTGGTTGCTGCCGGACACGTCCCCGGGGCTCTGCGGCGGGGAGGGGGACACCAGCGGCGGGCCCTGGATGCCCGGGAGGAGGGGCGTGTCCAGGGAGGGTGCGGAGGGCGTGGCGAACTCCAGGAGAACTCGCTGCCTCTCCTTCTCCAGCTCCTGGCGGCGGATCATCTCCTCGAAGGCACTGAACTGCTCCTGCTCCCGCTGCCGCCGCTGCATCTCCGCCACGCGCTCCCGCTCCGCGTCCAGAGCGCGGCGCCTGGACTGCTCCAGCGCCGAGGCCTCCTCCTCCGCTTTCTGAGCGCCGATACAAGAAGTCTTTACTCGTGCAACGTTTTTTTTTATGATTTTCATGTAAACAATTGAAATTTTCATTTACCTTTTTGACAAAATATTCTGAATATTCCTGTTCAAATCTTTTCAAAAGAGCTTTTTTGAGAATCTCTGCTTGAGGAAACGCAACATCTTTGAGTTTCTGTGGAGGAGTCAGACTGAGTTTAGTTGTTGTAAAGCTGGAACAAAAAATCAATAAATAAAAAATACTGTTTGTGCACCTTCAGTGTGTCCTTCTTCTCAGGAATGTTTGCAGTCTTGTAGTCCCGATGCTTTGGAAGTTTTTCAATAAAGAGCCTTAAAGAAAAATAAAGAAATCACTTCAATATTTCAGCAGGTTGGTTTGAAACATTCCAAGTGAGAGCATGAAACTGACGTGATGTATTTGTTGTAAAGAACGAAGGCGTGCTCGATGTTGCCCTCCTCCGTGTAGATGTTGGCCATGCGGATCATCTCCATGCCTGAGCGGAAGTAGCGCCGCGGCGGCACGTCGTCGTTGACCTCCACCGAGCTGCCCTTCTTGGTCAGAGCGCGGACCCGCTCCTCCGGGAGCAGACTGACGTCGGTGTGATCGGCCATGGCAGCGGATCAACCTGACGGACTGGAAGAAAACAGGCGAAACGTTTAACGAGATAATACAAGTTTAAGCTCTGCGTTAGCAGCGTGTCAGGTTTAGCTTTACCTCCACGATGCAAAGACTTATATAAATCACTGCAACAATTGCAGCTGTGACCAAGTGCCTAATTTTATTGAGCGACAGTTTTTCTGATGATTTTTTACACACAATATGATTCTGCTCAACCCTAGCGGGTAACTGGAAATATGGAGAGTTAGTGTTAGCTTAGCATTAGCTCTGTGTTAGCTCCATGTTAGCTTTAGCCTGAGCTCCGTGACGCACTAAGCTACATTAATTGGTGACAGCTTTTCTGAAGATAAATTACACACAATACAATTTTGCCCAACCCTAGCTGGTACCACAAAATATGAAATATTAGCTTAGCATTAGCTCTATATTTGCTCCACATTAGCATTAACCTTAGCTCAACGCAGCAATAATTTAGAAGTCACAAATTGAAGTCATGACCAAGTGCTAAATATTAATCTGTGACACTTTTACTGACGATAAACTGCACACAATACGATTCTGCTCAACCCTAGCTGGTACTGGGAAATATGGAATATTAGCTTAGCATTAGCTCTGTATTAGCATTAGCTCCACACCGCAATGAATTATGATCAGTGCTAAATGATAGTCTTGACAGTTCTTTTGCACACAATACATTTTTGCTCAATCCTAGATGGTACCTGGAAATATATAGTGTTAGCTTAGCATTAGCTCCATATTAGCATTAGCTCAGCAACATGATAACTTATATATGTCACTAATCGCAGTCATGATCAAGTGCCAAATCAGGGTTCGACAAGATTTTTTTTAACATTTGGTGTCACCTGCTCGACAGGGCAGGAAAAAAAAAAAAAGAAATGTTACCTGCCCGAAACAAAAATGTTCAAAATTTGACAAAATATAAGAAAAATTGTATTGTACTACAAAAATATTAACATAGTTATACAGAGATACATAACATGACATCTGCTTTAGCAGATGCAAACATTGCAGACTAAGTCACTCACTAAGTCAGCCAATTGTTTTATTAAAAAACTTTAGACCTTTCCAGTGTTTCCAGTATTTTGCCTTGTCAAAATACATTAAGATATGTCTATTTCTATTCTATCCTATTTGATTGTTTTTTGTTTTCTGTTTTGTTTATAATTGCTTAAATGAAATGAATAAATTTTCTAAAATAAAATTTTAAAAATATGTCTATTTATTTGTTTCTTTCATTCATGCAAGAACATTTTCATATTCTAATCCTAAATTTCTCTTACTTTTGTTCGTACAAACGGTTCTTACGAACATGTCACGTCAGATTCAACAAATGCTTCTATCTACAGAAGAAGTGTGTAAATGAGCAGCGTAAACATGATGAATCCCACCTGTTCGTATTCAGGTGCTCGTGCACGAGGAGAGGAGA
>JARVJO010000393.1:349788-361105 GCA_031762555.1 Cynodonichthys magdalenae | reverse complement strand
CTTTGGCAGACAACTTAAATACAGCCTCATACACATCATGCTGGGTGACAAGATTTCATCACAGCTGGGTACATTTTTAAGTGGGTCTCACAAAACCTTGATCTCACCACCAGAAAATGACTGCTTAACAAAAGCGGGCGGGCGGGTGGGGTGGGGGGGACACAAAAGCTTACTTAATCTTCTGCTATTTTAATTTGTATTGCTCAAAGCAATAAAGTAGTCTGGAGTGTCCTTAGTGGTTTCAAGATTGACGTAAAGTATGCTTTAAGATGCAGACGGAAAATAACGTCTTTCTCTATAGGAAAAGACACTCTTCGAAGTTTTTGTTCTTGATCCATGAACACCCACTTCATGCATATTATGTTTCTTCAGTTATTTCTTCTATATTTGTCAAAAAAAGAAAAGAAAATCAACATGTAGCACAACTGTCAATGTTCTATAAGAGCATTTCCTCTAATTCTCCTTGGATGAGTTACACGTCTTGCTTCCTGGTGTCTGTATTCTCCTCCATCTCCTCCTGCTGGTGTATTCTAATATCTCATTTGTCCGCTGCTCCTGTCTCTGCCGCTCCAGTCTTGTCAGTGAAAGGTCACTCTGGCCCTCCAAGCAGAGTGCACACTTTCTCCAGGGAAATTAATGGTTTGAGCCTTCAAGTCCTTACTCTCTCTTTCTTTCTTTGTAATTTGCCAACATTGACGTGATGCATCTCTTCAAAAGGTAAATGTACACTTGGCCGGGCACGGCGGCTGGAATCAGATGGACGCTCCTCTTGAGTTGATGAATTCAATAATCTAAAGGTACACAACCCCATGGTGAAGGATAAAGCACAATGGAGCTCTACCAGGTGCTTTTTTGTGTGTGTAAACATTACATTATGAACCACATTTTCTCTCTGTGTTTGTGTGTGCTCTAACATCAAGGTTGAAGTGATTCCTTTTGATTTGGTTTAATTTCACTGCATCCTACAGAGGTGTCAGTGGGAGGCTTGTGGAGCTGACACCTCTGCCACCAACGTTATGTTACTAATGATGATCTCATCCTTCAAGGAAATCAACACAGACATGCAGATAGATGAGGAGAAAAACGTTGGAAGGCTTCACTTGCACTTCATCTTTAGGCACTCACCGTTGCTCAAAGTTTCTGTAGAGGGCAAGACGACCTCTGCAGAAACACAAACCTGCTCTAATTTGTTTTTAATTAACACAAAAAAAAAAAAATAGGCACAAATTGTGACAGTGTCACTTTCATAGGAGCGAAACCCTCTTCAATTTACATATAAAGCACAACTAACAACAGTAAAAGCTGACAAAGGACTTACAGTCAAAATAAAATTTACAACAAAAACAACAAAGCAGTAAGAGGCGATGAAATATAAAACCACAACAAGGATAAATGGACAGAGGGAAATAGGATAACAGTGCAACTCAATACAAATGATCTATTTGGGCGTACTTGAGTTGAAAGACAAGAAGAAGTGAGTTTTGCAGCGATTTGCTGTTTAAAATGTGTGAAAGCTGCATTTATGGAGAGTCAAACTGTCCCTCAGATTCAGGATGCTGTAAAATCTTGATCACCTCTGTGTTTTAATTTGGACTGAAGGACATCTAAGGTAATATGGTGAATGCAGTTTTATATAGCGTTACTAGTAATTGGCTGGGGAAAGAACAGACTATATAACATGACAGCAAAGAGTTATATCCTCAGGAGAATCTGCCTTTGCATTTTAATCTCAGCATTTCTGTGGATTCTTGTCTGCTGCTCTTTCTGTTATATTGTGGTTTAATGTGGCCTTGACTGTGCAGATCTCAGCAGAAGTCACCCAAAGCTCAAATAATCCCACATGCAGATGTAAACCCTATTTTGGCAAAAAAAAGCAGTGAAGAATCTCATTTTCAGACTGAAAAGGAGATTTTAATTTAAGCGCAAATCAGTCAATTAGAAATTATTCAACAAGCTTTTAAAAAGAAATTATTCTGACTCCTGACCCTGACTTTGTTAAAACTATGTTGTAACATAACACCTCATTAAGAATGCTATACAAAAGTATGACTCATTCAAATTTATATACATTTAGTGCAAATACATTCTATTACAACCAAGTCTAATTCTTCTCATTCTTATTATGGTAAAAAAAAAGTTTGTTTTAAAGTATAAAAAACATGTGAAAATTAAATAATTTGAAGGGAAAAGCAAGTCAGCAAAAGTCACGTTGTCTTTAAGTAAACAAGGCAGAAACTGGGATTTTATTTATACACTGATCTAATAAATGACAACAGTCACAAAAACCTATTATTATATCAAATGAATAAAATTCAAACACAATAGGCAATTTGAAACTTGTAAAAAACAAAACTAATAAAAGCATACAGAGTTAAAGCCTCCACAAAATCAAACAGGTTTGCTGACCTGAACACAAAGATCAAACAAGAACCAGACTAAAACCCACTGACCTTGACAATTTGTCATCTCAACATCTGTCCTGATCTGCAGAGTGAAACAGGAAAACAAAGGTCAACCTAAGAAGCCCTAACTTTGAGCTTTTTTTAAAAAAAAAAAGAAAAGTTTTAAGCTATGTTATAAAAGTAGATCAAGTCTGTCACTTGAATCTATACAGAGAGCTGGCTTCACAAGAGAAAGCCTGATGGGCAAAACTCAAACACCCTGTTGGGACTAAAAGATCTTTAAGATATGATGGAGCTTATAAAGATTTTTTTTTTTTTTATGTGAGAAGATTTTTAAGGTCTTTTTTGAGGATTTTACAGTCCACAATAGAAATAAGTAAATATTTTATTGATAAAATTAGGTTGCTTGTGATTTAAGTATATGATTGAATTTGCATAACTTTAAGGTAATATGGAGGGGTTCCCAAGGTTTTCCATGTCATGGCCCCCCAGTACCATTAGTTTCTGGCCAGCGACCCCTATTGCAAACCCACAAACAATGATACAAAATATGTAAAAAAAAAATAAAAATGAAAGTAAAAACTGTTAGAATATGTTGGTCACTTTTATTTACTATTTAATATTTATTACTATGGTTTAACATGGGGATTTTATTAACTAACATGTTGTAAACACTGTAATATATTTCCAATGAAAAGCAACTTTCCAACAAACTGTTGCTGATAAGAACTAAACAGAATAAATCAAACATGTCTGAAGGTCTATAAAATAACTTATAACATTGTTGTAAATTATATTTTTAAATAATGATTGAAAAAGGAATTAGATTATATTATGATTTAAAAAATTTCTTAGATTTTATTTTTTCTTATGTTCCTTCTATCTTTCCGAGACCCCCGTAGCATCCCTCCAGGGTGCCCCGGCCCCCCACTTTAAAAAACACTGTATTCGAGATTATTTGTTATCTGAATACTAATAATAATCAGTGTTATACTGTTTAATGATCAAATGATAGCATAAATAACATTATAAAAAGGATTGATTCAAGCACAGAACCCTGATGAACACCATGACAAACTCTATTCCCTGAAAAATAATTATATTTTACACAAAATTATCAGACAAATATAGTTAATTTAATCCTAAACTTTGTTTAATCATGTTCCAACTTAATAAGAAGCTATGTTGCACAATTCATTTTAACCATTACAAAGTTCTTTTAATAATGCAGTATAACAACATCAAATCCTGTTGTTGTATTAAAATCCTCCTGAATCCTTGGGGGGACACATAAGACCACCTTTAGTACTTGTGGTCTGATGGATCAGGTGTGGCAAAATTAGTTTCATATGCTTCAAACTTCAAAATTAATTAAAGAATATCAAGGAAAATCCTCCCAAAGAGGTTTGAAAGATGATGGATGATCACATAGAATAGTGATGTTTATGGTTATCAGATTGTTTAGGTTTCATGCATCTCATTTCCTTAAATTTATAAACTATTGAGCATATTGGAGCTTTGAATACATTTGTAGTTTACAAGATTTTAACAACCGTGTTGGAATACAACTTGTTCCAAAACCACTCATCTATTTGTCAATTCTTGACAACACAAAGACAGTCACAATGCTCACATCTGTGTCAAATTTACACAAATAAATGCATTTTTGTATTGTGAGACAGCAGGGAAACTTCAAACCGTAAGAACCCAGCCATGGTTTCAACCAGAAACCTTCCTTCTGTGCAGAAACTGCCAAACACTGTCGCTCTGAGTTAAAAATCGAATGGGAGCTAGGATGCTCTAAAGACTTATTTAGAAGTTTCAACTGTATCTTCTTCAAGAACTCATAAATGCTAACTTATATTTACTATAAAACTAATATAAACTATAAAAGGTTCTGTCATGTTGTCTTTTCTTTTTCGACACACAGGCTTAACGTTATGTGAAAAACACTGGGGTTCGATAGCCTATTGATGAGATCAATACCTGTGATGTGGGCTTGTGCAGTGAATCCAACACTGTGCTGGATGGGGGGACTCTGTCTCTTCATGGCTTCAGGCGAGATATGATAGATTGGAGGCCAAACCGCAGGTCCTATTAGGACTCTGCTGGGCGCCTGGGGCATCTACAGTTCAAAGTCCACAGTGCGAGCACATTTGAAGTAGACACAATGCTGGATGACTGAGAGGCTGTCTGATGTTTGTGGAAAAAAATTTATGGGGGATCTGGGTCTGGAACAGGAAAGAGGAAAGGAAGAATTTAGATAAGAATATAGAAACATAATAAACATGGAGACAAAAGTTCTCTTTGACTCGTACTGAAAAAAAAACTTAACTGGAGAGCTGCATGTTGTTTAAATATTCTTTAAACCAGCATGTATAGGGGGATTAGAGTGATTATGTAGTGCAGAATTGTGCTTAAGTGTTTTCTTTTTAGTGTTAGAGAACTGAACATGTCTGTAAATAATTATTTCTTAAGACCACTTAAGAAATTACTCCCTAACAAATGACAATACTGTGTGTAATGCATCTCAAATCATCTGCTTGACAGATATTTGAAACTGCAACCACCTATTAACAATTTGTCCTCAGCATCTTCACTTTCTGGAATTAGAAAGCTGTGGTGTAACTGATAGCACTTTAATGTGCTATTCTGTCACATTTCTCTTCTCTGTATTTTGTGCTGCGTGCAGCGTTGTCCTGGAAAGCCTCCACCAATCTGCCTTTTCCAACACCCTTTTGCATCGAGCCCCAGCTTCAAGCTCAGCACTGCAGTAAATGGTTCAGCGGTCATGTCATTCAATGGGACAAACGGACCAGGCGGGGACGAGTGACCTCTGTTTACAGTGTTTTGTTGGTTGCAGGGAATTAGTGTTTAGTGGTGAGCTAATCACAGCTCACTGCCTGTCTGTGATTTTGACTTTGTGACGACAAAAGTCTAAACAACAAAATCTACGGTTTGCAGTCCATTTTGAAAGTTTTAGTTGAAATTGAGTGTATATATTTAGTAACAAGATGCCATTGATGAGAGCAGGGCATGAACCTAACCTTTGAGATATTTACAAATCAATAGTTGTATCAGCATGTTTTTCTCTGTGTATTGTTTAGGACAAGGGTACAGCATGTAGACGTTCGTCACTGAGTTGTCACTGGTGTAAAACAAGCGTTGTTAGCAGAAAAGTTCCCGCCACTTCAAAGTCTATGTTGATTTAAAACTGCCCTGGCTTGTCACCTTGAGAACAGCAAAGCTAATCACTTTGGACGGGGGAGTTTGACATCATACTAACGCTACACAAAAAATACAAGTTTTCCTTTTCTATGAGCCTCCTGCTGAGAGAGGGAAAACTGTGGACTGCTCAGGCTGTGAAGACATTTGTTATTCTTTTTTTTGGTAATATAATTTTGTTGAAAAGAGAGGTCCACTGACAATCAATAGCAGGTCAGCCAATGATGGATGGCAGAGCGATTACTAATTTCACTGCAAGACAAATAACTGGGCTTGGCCCTCTGAGCTGAGGAATGAGGTGAGCAACTTAGGACGCCTTAGCTCCCCAATCCACTTCCCTCTTCGCTCGACCATTCATCTCCATTGCTTTTGTTCTCCTGGTTTTCACTCTCACTCTCCGAAGCATCGTAATGACTGTCGCTCTAATTGCATGAGGGACTGCATCTACTGTCACTGAATGAACTTTACATAACTTTGATGGTTCAGCAGTGACAGAAAATCAGGCAGGCTCAAAAAGTATTTGATTTTATCCGTGCTGTATGTTATTGATGCACAGTAGAGCAGTGGCTAACAATGATATATATCTACATTGTGCTGTAACCCTAAAACAACCAATTCCAAAAAAAAATAAATAAATCAAAAATCAATTTCATTTGTCCCCAATGCTTTACTTTTCAAAAAGAGCTAGTACAACCTCAATTTTAAAACTACTGAGACGTATAAACTGTAAATTATAACAGAATTTGCAAATCTCATGAACTTATAGGTAACTTTTAAAAGTTTAAACTAAGAATTTGTTGAATTTGATGACAGTAAAAGGAAATTAGAAAAGCACGAGACAGTTAATTTTATTACTGTGAAGCATTCTCTCTTCATTTACCAACAGTCTGGAAATGTTTAGGAACAGAGGAGACCAGCTGTTGGAATTCTTGAAGGAGAATATTTTCTCATTTTTGTCTGATGTAGGGTTCTACTTGTTAATAGATTTATTTCATAAAACATTAGGTGGTTATTTGGTAAGAGGGTTCGACTTCATGCAAACCATTTCAGTAATGAAAATGTAAAAAGGAAGAAGGTTAAAGTTGGAATAGGTCAGCTAGAAAGAAACAATGGGACATGTCCAACTCTCTGGGCCTCTCAACGCTCAGATGAACTCATTAGAAGTTAATTAATCACAGCTATTGATCTGTTGTCACTCTCCCCAGTGATGGGCTCCACTCTATTCCGTGGCTAAGGTTTTGTCAGTCTGTTAAAACGCTGAGTTCTCTCGTCTCTCTGTCTTTTCAACTCGGCTGCGCTGGTTTATCTGGCGCCATGATGGAGGTCCATGTAGTATGAGATGGCAGATCCATGCTGGGGATGTGTTGCTTCAAATGTGACTCAGATTGTTAGAGCTTCATTTTAATGATAATGTTTTATGTAAAGTTTATACCAAATAACTTATGCTTGTCAGTCATTCATATGGAAACATTTTTAAAGGACACATAAATCAACAACACCTAGAAATGCCACTGATTTCTTTGGACCTGAGCTTGTCTGAGATGTGGTTTGACGAGTCCACATTTCAAATTGTTGTTTTTTTCTAACAGTTTTTTTTTTAATCATGGACGTGGTGTCATCTGGACCGAAGAGGAAAAGGATTGTCCAGATTATTATCAGTGTAAGCTTCAAAACCCATCCTCTCTGATAGTATGGGGGTGTATTAGTGCCAATTGCGTGAATAAACGTGCACATCTGTGAAGGCATCATTAATACTGAAAGCTACCTACAGGTTTTGGAGCAACATACACTGCTTTACCGAATTAAAAAAGCCACCACCTGGAAACTCCTATTGGATAATTACTGCATGGGTAATTATCTTTCAACTGGCAAAAAGTTTTTTAACCCCAACTGGTGCAATGAGTTGCTTCTCATTTCTTAAACAACCGTGTTGAAAGACACATCCCGAAAAAATGTCAGTCTGTTTGAGACTGGCATGCATCAAGCAGAGGAAACATCTAAGACTGCAGAAACTACTAGAACTGTTCAACACTTTATTAAAAACTGGAAGGATAGTGGGGACCCATCATTTTAGAGGATGCACCCATCATGCCTAGTGCCTCCTGCACTCTAAAAATAAAATGTTTCATTTACTTAACCATGTTATGTCAACTAGTTCCACTTAACTGAGTTGAGTAAGTTCAAAGCAACATACTCATGTTCTTTGGTTAAAAAAATGGTATATTGCTTTGAATTTACTCAACTCTGTTAAGTGGAACCAGTTGACATAACATGGTTAAGTAACATTTCAGTGTGCACAAGCCTGTGGGGGTGGTGCCATGATAAGGGGTTGCTGCAGTTCGTCAGGTTTAGGAAGCTCATTGAAACAATGCCACAGCGAATGTGTGCCGTAATCAAAGCTATAGGTGGCCCAACAAAATATTAAAGTGTGTGACCCTTTTTTGGGGGCCAGGCAGTGTCATCAAAGCCACGTCTTTTTCAGGAACGTCCTTGCTGATTTCAGCAAGACAATGCAAAATCCCATTCTGCACGTGTTACAAAAGCCTGGCTTTGTAGTAAAATTACAAGTAAAAGGAAAATTAAACAAATGTTAATGTTGATCTGTGAGATTTTTCATTGATGCCAGTTTATATTTTTTTACAGTACAAGTTATAGCGTAAACGTTACTACTTTTCTACAAAAAAATGTTTAAAACTTTTAAATCAATAAGACAAGACTGAAAAAAGCATCCTCTTCTGTACAGCAGAAGTGAAGGAAATTGTAAAAAATAAATGCCTCAAGTTTTATTTCAACATCTCTGCTCTCTTCTCTGTGTGAAAATTTCATTTTCACACAGATTCTAGAATTTGCCTGCCAGCGCTTCACTATTTATCAGAGATCTAATCCAAGATACAGAGGAAGAAAGGATTAAATCACATGAAGCTTACCGTCAAAACTGATCCATGTTGCCCTTGACAAAACTTAGATTAGCATCTAACAAACAAAAAGGGGGAGACGCTTTCAGCTTCTTTAGTGTAATATCTACACTAAAATAAGTTATTGTAACACGTTAAGAGTTTTTTTTCTCATTTTAGCATTCAAAATTAATATCATTTTCATTCTAAAAATTACAAATTGGTACTTACTAATTATTGGTTCTGGTGGTCACCCATACAGATTGCAGAATTTCAAATTATTTTACAAGAGAAGGCTCCATTAACCCTTTAAACCGCTCTTCATGGGCCATTAGCTCGGGTGTTAACCTTGAAAAGCATATGAAAGAGATATCGTCTCCAAACCCATTACCTGGTTGTCTGCCCGGACCTGACTGATTAATCCTCCTGTGTCGTGCACTCTTGAAAGTCGGTTTGTTCATTCCCAGGTTTCCAGGGGTAACTGGCCTTGTGGCAGTGCCATTTCCCCAAGTCCAAATAGCCAATTAGCTGAAACCTTAGGAGCCACAGCAAGGTAAAAATTAGTAATTAGCCATTGACATTTTCCTCTCTGCAGAATGGAATAGTGACCTGATACTCTGATTTAAGAGTACTTTCATTTAATCACCAGGGAAATACGTAAAGATGGGCATCATCTCTGAATACCAGAAATAACAAGGTGTGGTCAAAAAACAGTCTTCTTGATTTTTAGAAAATGCACAACTTTCTGTGTCTTATCAGATTCCTATAAATCTGGGATCATTGGAATCTACCTTGTGTTTGCCTTAATTTTTAGATAACAGCTCTGCATAAAAGACACAAAAGAGATGCAGAAAAATGTTATTGCATTAGATATATGTTTCTACAGGTAGCTACAAAATAAGCAAAGAAAAAAGTTTGTGTGATTAAAGAAAACTAAAAGCAAGAAACAGGAATACTTCCCACATTAGCAGAAAGCAGTGGGCTTTTTTTTATTCTTAAGTAAAAAGGAGGCTTATCTTGGTTACTTTAAAGCTTACAACTCGTCTACAAGCAGATGTAGTTAATCCAGCACAAAAGCAGCATCTGGAGCTCTGTGCTGTGCAGGTGTTTGGATTGGCCTAACAAGCAGTCACAAAAATGCATGAAAAAGGTGAGAAGTGGAAACTCAGAGAAAACATTTCATGCAAAATTCAATTTTTTTAACCAATAAATGCATTTTGTTATGAACTTGGAGTATCCAGGAGTGCAGAAAAGTTTAATTTAGTTTCTCCTGGTTCTGTGTATATATCTTTATATTCTGTTTGGGTCATATTTTTCAACCCATTCAATTTTCTCTGTTTTCTATTACATTTTCGGAAATATTACATCAAAGTTTTTGTGACAGAATTTCTAAATAAGGTCTTAATTTACCAACTACATTTTTTTCATTTTCATTCTCCTCTGGCTCTGGATCAGACTTTGGTTCCAACATGTAAGGCTGGATTGAGAAGTATTCTGTTGTTGACATCTTTTAATCAATTTGTAAAAAAAAAAAGGTTTTTGTGCAGCTATGTAGTTGTAAACCCCTCTATCAAGCTAAAAGCTAGAGGGAGAGGGGGTGTGAAACTCCTAGTTTGGATTTAAAGACACAGCCTCAAACCAAGTTAATCTGAGACACACCTCAGAAAAGGGGCGGGACTTGTGGAGTCACAATAAGGAGGAATTCAGACCAAAGCATTGCAGTTTCACTTTATAGACCCCAACTGAATGATTCAAATGTGAAGAAAGGATTTAAAAGCAGGATATGTTTCCTTTAAACCCAGAGGTGATGAACAAGTAGTTTAATAAGTTTATCCTGATTTGAAGATGGACATAAAAAAGGTGACAGCAGTTCTGAATGTTCTATTTCCAGTGTTTCTTTGCAGCATTCACATTCAGAGAAACCAACCTGGATAAAACGTTAACATGTGAAACAGAGACCCTGTCTCATTAGCTTAGCTGAAAGCAATCACCTCAGCTGAAGCTAGAAAATCGGATGCACTGGTTATAACAGTTCTGGGATAAACAGGATGAATGAAATTTCAGGCTTTATTTCTGATGGGTGTAGGCTGGACTCTATTTCCAGGCAGTGTGTCAGGAGCAGGCGAATGCTGGGTGGCAATATAAATCTACCTTTCAACACAAGATCAACAAAAACTCTCTGACCTACATTCTCAGCGGCTGACAATAACAGCAGTGAGAATATTGTAGAATTAAGAGCAAAGCAGGGCAATTTTATCAAGACACCCCTCTGCCTGTGAGTTGGTTCACAGTTCCTCCAAACCTCCTGGGAAAGTCACTCATATTACTGGAGGCTGAGGATGAGCTCTGTCAGGCATTTCCTGCCTCAATAAGACAGCTATTGTTATTGTTGCTACTCTACACGGTAAAACTATTTCAAGGCTTTCAAAATCAATTTTTGATGAGCTTTATGGCCTTCAGATTAAATTGAAGTATGTGGGACACAAATGTTCAAAATACTTTTAAAGCTTCAGGGTAAAACAAAAATCACAGAAAAATGTAAATGAATGTTGACAAAGTAAACACAGTGCCAAAACAATTATTTAAATTATAAAGGGCCTATGAGTTCTACAAGAAATAAAAAAAGTTTGATAAGTATTTACAATAACATAGACTGATACATAGAGTTCTGAAAAAAACTGAACAAATAAACAAACCTAAGCATATTTAATCAATAAATGGGGTATGAATTATAAGTTTTACTTCTTCATACCCCTTTTCAGACAACTTACATTAATCAATAATCATTTTCAGATC
>JARVJO010000393.1:297512-318711 GCA_031762555.1 Cynodonichthys magdalenae | reverse complement strand
ACCATGACTCAGCAGGTTAGGACCAAACATGTTTTATTTGATGACCATGACTCAGCAGGTTAGGACCAAACATGTTTTATTTGATGACCATGACTCAGCAGGTTAGGACCAAACATGTTTTATTTGATGACCATGACTCAGCAGGTTAGGACCAAACATGTTTTATTTGATGACCATGACTCAGCAGGTTAGGACCAAACATGTTTCATTTCGTGACTCAGCGTGTCATTTTAACAGATTAGTAATAAATGGTTTTCAGTGTTAAAACTTTGTCACATTTAATAAATGTTTAACTTCGATGTGGCTGTTTAATCATTAAACATTTCTTTATTTTCGTCTTTTCAGGAACTTGTAGATATTATTTTGTACCTGTGTGACTCGACCACCACCGTCCACGCTTTCCTGGACATTTTCCCCGCGGCCTGCTCCAGTTTCCACTCCCTCGGCTTCCTCAGCAGGTAAACTGTTGAAGGTCTCAGCCGACAGCGTCGCTGCTCAGAGGAGTGGTTTCTGTGTAAAACACTTTGAAATTAAACTCTATAGAAATGCATCAAGATCTCAGTTCTTTAAAATCATTTTTTATCTACTTTAGCACATGTCCTCTGTTTTCATCTTTACTCTCCTCATTTTAGCTCCTGTTAGCTCATTTTAGCTTCTGCTCAGTTTAACTCAGTTTCAGCTTCTTCAGTAAACTCTAGCTGTTGTCCCTGTGGTCAGGCTGACCTCGTTTTATGAGGCTGCGGTCCCTGAGCTGCAGAAGGCCGTGAGGAGGAGGAGCTTTGGTGATAAAAGGTGAGTCAGACCTCAGAGTCTCGGAGCAGACCAGCTCTGATCCACGTGAACCTTCTTCTCCTGTAGCCTGCAGGAGGACCTGTGGAAACGGCTGAGTCACTGCTGCCGTAAGATGGTGGAGACGGCTCACCTGCTGCTGCACAACACCTGCCTGCAGCCCATCCTGGACAGGTGAGACCATGGGGGCGTGGCTTAGATTGTCAACAGAACCTCAGTTCGCTCATTAACTCTGTTTCTGTCATTTCAGCGAAGAAAACCCTCAAACGTTCGCAGATGAACTCCTGCAACATTTCACGTCTTTTTTGCCTGAGAAACGGTGAGAAAATGTAAAAAGGTGAGAGCCGGAGGCGGGGCTAACGCTGCCGTACCACAGCTGGCTCACCTGCAGGATGATTGTTTCAGGTTTGTGGTGGACTACGATGAGCAGTTTCCCATCGCAGACGACATCAGCCTCCTGCAACAAGCCCTGCCGCTCGTGTATCCTTCAGAAACGATGAGCTAAAATGATTTATTTAAATCTTACCAGAGATGCAGTTTAAACCTGAAATAAAGCCGGTTTGGAGGATTTATTCTTTAACGGCTCGTTTCCTTCAGCGATGAAACCAGGACGTCTTATTTGCTTCAGGGGGTTGAGAGTGCGTGGGACAGCGTGGGCCGACAGAAACCACAGAGCCACCTTCAGAATAATCGCTCCTCCTCCTCACCGCTGTCGGCCAATCAGGGAGCAGCGAGCGCCTTCGAGCCTCAGGAGGTCGAGGAGCCCAAAGGAGGGCGGAGCCTGAGAGGAGCAGAGGCCGCGGTGGACGTTGCTCAGAAAGGAAACAACGTGAGAAAAAACTGTTTTTAAAGAAAAATTACTTTTAAATTCTTTTATGACAAACATTTAAGTTGATATTTTGTTATGAAGACAGATTATTGGACTGATAAAATGTCAAAATAAAATTAAATTAGGGAACAATATCACCTGGTACATGCACGTTCAGTACTAGATATTTAACAAGTACTTACCCTGCTACGTACTGTAAGTACCAGGTAGGTTCTGGGTATGTATCCTGCAAGTACCTTGTAAAGCAGGTATGTTATAATTAGCAGGTAAATTCCAGGTATGTACCTGGTACATAGCCTGTAAGTACCTGGTATATTCTGGGTACGTATTGGTACTTAATAGTCTTCTGTTGTTGTTAAATAAATTAAACTCTTGAATATAAAACATAGAACACAAAAAACAGTCTAACCCTTTCCGTCTCTAAACCTGACTCTTATCCCTGGTCCTGGTCCCGGTCTTGTCGTCGTGTCTTCAGGGAGCCGTGTGTTCTGTGAGCGGCCCAGAGCTGGAGTCCCTCCTGTCCTGCATCAGAGACCTGCTTCCTGATTTGGGCGAAGGCTTCCTGCTGGCGTGCCTGCAGGAGTACGACTACAACTCTGAGCTCGTCATCAACAACATCCTGGAGGATCGGTTGGCCCCCAGCCTGGAAAAACTGGACCGATCCATGCCCAGGTACGACTCAGACCCAACCCCATGTCCAAGTGATCCTGAAGCTTCTAATGGGTCCAAACCTCCGTGACGTCTTGTTGCTCTGCTCCGTTGGCAGGTCGCCGAAGGAGGAGCTTCCCGTTGTCCTGGACAGCCGATCCAACGTCTTCGATGACGACGAGTTCGACGTGTTCCGCAGGGACCAGGTGGACATGTCCCGCATCTGGAAGGGCAGGAGGTACAGCTGCAACGTCCGAATCAAGATTTGAACTCTTGAAACTCCCAACTTTATCAGTTTTTATGATCAAACTTTTCTCTGTTAATCCATCAAACGTTGGGTCATTCAGGATTCTGATTTTTAATCCTGCAGGAAAGGAGAGAGCACCCGGGAGATGTTGAACGATAAGAAGCACGTGGCCGAGCAGCGAGCTCGTTATCAGGCCTACGAGACCGTGGTGGACGAGGTCGTCGTAGAACCCGGGCAGTCCGCCGCCGACTACGACCTGGACGACTACGACGACGAGTACGACGACACCTACGACATGAACCAGGTGGGGGCCAACGACCTGGATGGAGACAGTTTGCTGAACAGAAGGTACGTTTCTCTCTCCTTCTGGTAAAGATCTAAATTTAATACATCCTGACTAAATTTAAACATGTTTTTTCAGGCCCTTCACCGTCCCACAGGTACTGAGGAAAGGAACCAAAGCAGAAGAGGAGAGTGAAGACGACGAAGAGGAAGAGGTTTCACCTGTACGTTTTTATCTACATATTTTACCCACTAAACCAGCTACAGAACAAATCCTGAAAATAACTCGGATTAAACGGTTCTTGTGTTTTCAGAACGTCAACAGAGACCAGTTCGTTCAGGACCCGGCTCTGCTGAGGGAACGGGCCGAAGCTAGGAGAGCCGCCATGCAGCAGAGGAAAGGGTAAAACTCCCAGGTTTAACCTGAGCTAAAATCACACATGATGAGGTCAACAAATACAACAGAATCACAAGATTAGTGTGAAAAATGACTTTTAGGTGAAAATTTGCTACATGTCTCATCAAACCAAGGACTGAATTTAGTGAGATTTAGGCAGGATTTAGTAAAAATATAAAGAATTTAAACCTGTTGTGTTCTTTTAAAGTAAATGTCTGAAAGCTAAACCAAAGAATGTTTTCCAGGTATGTAGATTAAAAGTAGAAATTCTGTACAATGTAAGTAGAGAAAGTTCTGGTTACGTATCCTAAAAGTACCAGGTAAAGTCCAGGTATTTGTCCTAAACGTGCTGGGCACGTAGCCTAAAAGTACCGGGTAAATTCAGGGTGAGTAGCCTAATCCTACATAATCAAAACCTAAAGAATGTTTTGAAGAACAGCTAAAATTATATTTTTAGCTGTTTTCAGTGACTTCTTTGCAATGAGCACCTTGAAGCACCTGGTCTACAGTCAGGCTGGGTTTTTATTGTGCCCTAATGAACCTGGTTCTGTTAACCCCGCCTCCCCAGCTCTCGACCCGGGCGACCCGGCGACGTGGTGGGACGGCCCAAAGGCCAGGGACAAACCTCGGAGACGGCGGCGGACAGACGCAAGAAGGAGTCCAACAAGAGCCGCGTAGCCAATCACAACCGGCGCTCGATGGCCGACCGCAAGAGGAACAAAGGCATGATCCCGTCCTGACGACCCGACAGGAAGGTCCGATCAGAACAAACTTTAATGATTTTCTTTAAGTAGCTGATTAAAGAGCAGGAGCCAAAAACTGACACCAAAAAGACTTTTTTATTTTTATGATCTAGGTAAATTTCTTTCACGTCATCAGCTAAGACCTCCAGGTGAAAAGAAGGAAGTGACGTCCTGCAGCTTCCTGTTCGGACCGAACAGAACGTTTAGGAACGACTCAAAACACAAAAACTATTTTCTACAAACAAAACAACTTTAAGCTTTTTGTAACGGATCGTTTTTGGAGATTTAACAGCAAAAACATCCTAAAATAAAAATTTAACATTTTCAGTCACAAGTTTTGTCAACATTTATTTCATCACTTCTGCAAAGGTTAAAATAAGTCAGGATTGTTTTAAACCATCTTTAAATACTGGAACTAATTATTTATAGACTCGTGTTCAAAGGATTTAAATATTCTGATGCTTCAGTTTTATGTTCTGGAAGTTAAACCTTTTTTCCCCACAAATTAAAACTTTTTTTAAAGTTTCAAATTAAAAGCACTGAATGTAACATTTATAAATACTTTGAGGTTCTCTGTTTTTACACATTAAAGCCACATTTTCACTTCTGTCGACAGAAATTCACAAACTGGTCCAGTTTTTAAGGTTACGATGGTTCTGCTGCGTCATCGCTCTGAGTTTATACCACCGCCGTGTCTCTGCCGGGACACGCTTGTTCCCATAATCCACTGCTGGAAACAGGAAGTAGTCGAGGTGAGGTCAGTTTGGAGAAGAGCCGAAAACAAAAAAAGATTCTGGAGTGTCGACGGAGTCAGGATCCGATCCCCAGGAAGCGGAGCGATCGTTAGCTGTCTCTGCAGACGCTGCCTGGATCAGAGGACAAACGGTTTTAAATCCAGCTCCGTCTGGGAGGTGGTCAACAGAGAACAGGTGCGCACTCACCCAGGATGCTGCGTTTGCACAGAGGACAGGTGTGCTGCAGCAACAACCAGGGGTCCACGCAGTCCCTGTGGTACTCGTGAAGACACGGCAGGACCCGGAGACACTGAGACACACAAAAACCCTTTACAACCACAGAGTCCAACGCTTCCATCAGGGGGCGGGGCTAAAACCACACCTGGTTGTTGTTGAATGCCTCCAGACACACGGCGCAGTTGTCTGTTTCTATCGGTTCTGACGGGTCGCACCAGGGTTTGGGCTGACGGTACCGTTTGGTTTTCAGCGATGACATTCTCTTCAGAACGTCCTGTTTTGGAAAAAGCTGAAAGAAACACGTTTTTACATCTGAGAGTCAAAACGAAACGAGTTTCTGACAGATGGCGGTACCTCCAAGTCGTTGTGGAGCTGCTGGTCCTGGTTCTGCCAACGGGCCTGGACCAGGACACCGGTGCAGAGGATCAGAACCACCAGGAGGACCGTGTCCCACAGCTGCTGCAGGTATTTCTGTGGATCAGAACATCAAAGTCTGGGTCGATTCCAATATGAGCCGAATAAAAAGAGCCAAAGTTTGTTAGCCAGTAAAATGAGAACAGAAGCTAAAAGGTGCAAAACAGCTGCTAAATGCTAAAGCTAAATGCTAAAACCAAATAAACTGGATAAATGCTAACCAATACCATAGACAAAAGCCAGCTAAACATTACCTTAGTAAAACAGTAGCTTAATGCTAAAAAGGAGCAAAAAAAGAGCTAAAATTACTAAAAGCTGAAAGCTAGCTACAAGTTAGCTTAGACAAACAGTAGCTTAAAGCTAAAAGAAACAATAGCTGAAAGCTAGCTAGCTACAAGTTAACTTAGCTGAGTAGGATAAATGCTACAAAAGAGCAGAATAGTTAAAAGCTAAATTAGAAAAATCTAGCTACAAGTTAACTTAAAACTATAGACAAATGCTAAAGTGGACAGAACCATAGCTAAAAACTTAAATTATTGTTCGGAGAAGCTGGTGTTTGTCGGCGGTGCCCCCTCCCACCTGGACCTGAGAGTTGGTCTCCCCGGTGCAGATGACCCCCTGCCACTCTCCATAGAGACCCCCCCTGGACCGACCGCAGCTGGACCACAGCGTGAGCGTGGCTCCCTGCCAGAAAACACAGCAGCATGAGCTCAGCTCGCCACCGGAGGGCGCCAACAACTCAGACTGTTACACAGACACACACACACACACACACACACACACACACACACACACACAGGCAGGCAGCTCACCAGGTTGTCCTGCAGGATCGTCTCGTAGGTGATTTTGGCCGTTGCACGAAGACCCCTGAAAGATAAACTAATTACATTAAAACTAAAAGCTTTCATGACTTAACAGGAGTCAACTTATATCAGTAATATAAAGCTTCATAAAAACTTATTTTCCAAACTGACAGAGCAACATGTGACACTGTTGATCCAGTTCCAAGAGGACAGCTTTGTGACCAATTTATCCAGAACACCTGCGTCCACTTATTAATTAATATGAGAACAGGTGTGTTCTGGTCCAAATTAAAGCTCCACCTGCTCAAAGTAAAAAACACAGAACTCTGAGGATGATTTGGTTTTTGTTCTTCTCTTTTTATTCATGATGTTGGCGACAAAACAAATAAAGGTAAAAGACTGAAGTTTAGTCATCATTTGAGTTTGAGCTGCTATTTGTTTGATTAAAAACTAAACTAAAATGTTGAAGCAACAAGACTGTAGGAACAACCTGGAGGCTGCTGCTTGTACATTTTGTTTCTATGACCACGAGACGTTTCGTACCTGAGCAGGGCTCCGATCAGCCGGGTCACATTCTCCGACGTCTGGATCACGACGATGGGTTTGGACAGCACCTGAGACAAATCCATCTGTGATACAAACAAATAGTTTTGTTTTTAAAAACTGATTAAACCTCCCTCCTCCTCCTGAGGAGAAACAGTTTTTACCTCACTGACTGTGTTTTGGTTGAGAGCCAGAATGATCAGTGCTGAAGCTCCGAGGACCAAAGCACGCTTCATCTGGAGCAGAGAAGAAGAAAAGCATTAATAAGAGCTGCTGTCTGTCTGCAGGTCAGAGTAAAGTGGTAATAAAGTCAGACATCCTGAGCTGAAACGCTTCGTTTTCTTACTCTGCTGACGACTGTGTCGGCGAACGACTCCTGGTTTCCAGTGGAGGCTTTGCTGCCGTCCATCTCCACAGGTACCACACCGATCCAGGTTTCCTGCTCCTTCAGCTCGTCTTCATCGTTTCCTCCATTCACCTGCGTCTCCTCGTCTCTAACCTGAGGTCAGAAAAGTGCAGTGGTGAGCACAGCTTACCAAATAGCTTCTGTTACCCATTATTTAGCTAAACGAGAATCTTAGCTCCGCTAATGCTAACCAGAATAAATTAGAGGAAGCTAATGCTACCTGTCTTAGCGATTAGCATTAGTTTCCTCTAACTTATATGTGGCAAATCGGCCAATCCAAACTAGTGGTAGTTTCATCTAACCCTTTCAGAATAAAAGCATTTATTTGATAGATTTAGCATTTTTAAATACTGTTTGACGTTAAACAAAAAATACCTTCTCAACCATATTTTATATGCAGTCAATTTTTGTAATTTAATTAAATATTTTTTAAATTTACTTTTATTTCTATTTGACGCTCTTAATTTGAAGTTTAGCAGATGCTACTTTGAGCAAAGCATTTTTGTTTAAGTTTGTAAAAGGCATAAAAAATAAGTTTTGCACTCGGGAATGATTTAGTTGACTAAATAATTTAGTGGAAGCTAATCAAGCCGCTAACAACTCCTAAATTAAACAAAATGCTAATCAGCTAAATGCAAACCTAGTTCCACTAATAGTGGATCAGCAGTTTAGCGGAACTGTGCCGACCCTAAATATCCCGCAGAAACAAAAAATCTAAAAGAAAATTTGACTTTACATAAACTATTATCATCTTAACATAATTAAATTACTTTAACAAACCTCTGCAGACAAAATATAGACCCTGTATTTTGTTTTATCTTGATAAGATTTTAGTTTTTGTTTCAGTTTAATCTTCATGAAGAAATAAGTTTGACACGTATTGAATCCGGACTTACCAACACCAGGTTTCCCTCCAGCTCTTCGTGGTCCTCGGAGCTCTTGCTGGCCCTGCTGGACCCCACCACCTCCCCCTGGAGCAGGGCGCTGACACCGGGACGATGTTCTAAGAACACCTCTACCAGAGCGACCTGCTCCGCCGCCAGCAGGAGCCCCGACCACCGCAGCAGGAGGAGCGGTATCCCGAGACAGCCCCACCAAGCTACCGCCATGATCCGGACTACAGCTCACAATATGAGGGGAATAATGCAGCTTTGAATATTAATAAAACACCAAACTGATCAACTGTCAAACATTATCATTGCAGAAACGCTGCAGTGTTTATTTGAGCCTCGCAACTTCCCGATGTAAACAGGAAAAACATCAAACTTCCGGTTTGAAACCGGAAACACGTCAAGATTAGTCTTGAAGAAAA
This sequence comes from Cynodonichthys magdalenae, assembly GCA_031762555.1. Taxonomy (NCBI): domain Eukaryota; kingdom Metazoa; phylum Chordata; class Actinopteri; order Cyprinodontiformes; family Rivulidae; genus Cynodonichthys; species Cynodonichthys magdalenae. The sequence goes on along the minus strand of JARVJO010000393.1, from coordinate 310,327 downwards.
GCTATCGCAATATTAATACAGTATGTTTTGTTTTAAATACCGATTTAACGTAATAGTTTATAATATATACATACACACACATATATATATATATATATATATAATTTTTTTTTTTTAACTAAACGACTTGATTTTAATTAATACCGACATTACGTTCATATTGGTACGAAGAGTAAAACAAGAGAAGTGCCTTCCTGTACTTCCGTTCTTGCTTCAGTTTTACATTTTGAAACGTTCAAATTAAAACTGAACTGCTTTTAGTAAACCAGTTACGCTTTTTACTTTTGCTTAGTGGAAGATAGATAAATGCTTAACAATTATAGATTTAGATTAAATGAGCATCAAAAAGACCAAAAGTTTGCACTAATTTTTCGCTTCCACCCCACGCCAACTACTGTTCAAGCAATAAATACAACTCAATTTTGTGCAGCTGTTAGTCTTAAAGAGGAAAATATTAGTAACATTTAATTTAGCATAGAATCATCGAAAATATAAATTTAAAAACATTTTATAACGTTTGGTATTTGTGCGCATGCCTGATACTTTTTTGCAACAAAGATCGTCTATTAACTTTACCTGAAAGTTATTGACTCAAATTCCAAATAACTTTCTCCTAGTTGTTAAAATAAATGTACATTCACTTCAATGTCATTTAAATTATAAAGTTATTTAATAAACAATGTAAAACATGATCACCTATTGAATAGATTTATCTTGTTACAACACAAGGCAGGCAAACAATAAAATTATCTAACAACTTTACAAATAACCTGTAATTTGCACAATGCAGTTATTTTGCACAGTGTTACTATGTATAGATAATGTATACATTTTATTAATTATTTTCAACGTGTTATGTCTAATATTAGGCCTTATTTCTAGTGTAACTCTGATTTTAATGGATTTTGTGGCGCCGCCTTCTTACTCAGAGTAGGTGCTTCTTCGTTTTATTTTATATCTTTGGCCGAGTCAGCGCGTTCAAATGGGTCTCTTGCGCGCGCCGCCATCCTCCGTCTCAGTTCTGTTTACATCGGTTCCTGGTCCACCTGCAGGCGGCCGACAGCCGGCGGGAGCGGAGAGGACACCGAGGCCGGACCAGGAGCATCACAGGGCGGCGCCACAAGGACCGGAACCCCGCCTGGAGCCTGGAGGCCAACCGTCTGTCCGTAAATTAGTCCTCCTCTCCCGGCTTCACGACGCAAACATGAGCGGAAGAATCGGAGACCTGAGTCCAAAACAGGCTGAAGCTTTGGAACAAGTAAGTTTATTAATTACGTGATTTATACACCAGTGATTCATATTAATGGGTTATAATCGTTACTAAGCATTTATTACTGAGCTATTTGTACAAAAATTAATAATAAATAATAAGAGTGGTTAAAATATGTGCAATAATAACAATAAAATGCAAAAAATATATTTATTTGTTTAAAGTTGAAAGAACAACAAATGTTTGGGTTTACGACTGGAAAATGTCCTCAAATTAAGATTAAGAGAATTTCATCTTAATTGATCCAATAATCAAATATCTACTTTTAAAACTTTGTAAGAAAATTAATTTCTGTTGGTCTTACAGTCAAAATTTCAGTTTTTTTCCTCCCATATATTAAATCTATCCAGAGCTGAAGCCTAAAAATAGTAGAAAACTCAGTTTTGTACAAACATTATTAAATAAATAATCTATGCAGCCGATATGAGTCATTATTTCTGAAGTCAAATTAATCCCACTTTGAAATAATAAATCAGACTTCCATCCTAATGATTATGAGTTAACAGAAAACTTTTAAATGGATTTTTGAATATTTACTTGACAGTTTTTTTTAATCAAAGACAAATTTTTAGATTTTGATGAGTTCTATCAGTAACGTGGGAAAAACTAAACTTTTTTTTGCCTAAACTTTGGTAAAAATGTTAGATTTTAGAGAAGTTAGATTAATAAAGTGTTTAATGAACTAGTGGCTCAGATAATCTGAATCATTTCTGTCTTGTATTTATATAAATCTGAACAGAAACCAGTCTGATGAAGGTTCAGGTCCAGTTGAATCAGGGTCAGAATAAAAATGTTGAAGAGTTGAGTTAAAACAAACAAACAGCTCATTAGATGTTGGAAAAATAATAATTAACTTCATTTGTTGACAAACCAGCTCCTCTGGTCCACATAAATTTTGATTGTGTGTGTGTGGGCATGTTTTGCTACATCGTGGGAACCATTTTCCAGAAAAAGGCAGCCTCGTGGGGACCGAATGTGCATCGTGGGGACTAAAGACTGGTCCCCCATGGGTACGAATGCTAATATCAGGTGGGGGGGTTTGGTTTAGGACCAAGGTGTGAATAGAGTTTAGGTTAGTTTTAGGGTCAGGTACCTGTGAAGTTATTTTACAGTAAATGGTCAGGGTTAGGCTGTAAAATGACCCGAAAATGAATGGAAGTCAATCTATGGTTCCCACAGAGACATAAAAATAAACCTCTGTGTGTGTGTGTGTGTGTTTGTGTGTGTGTCAATAAGGTCAAAAAAGAGCTTCACTCAATAATTCACCTGATCAAAACAAAAACAGCAACAAATAGACTTACACAAACTATGATAAAATCTAATCTAAAGATAAAAACTTCAAAAGGATGAGATTAAAATAACTCATCCTACTTTTAGTTTTTGCTTGCTTAATATTTTGCTATATGTAACCAGCTTGTTGCTACTTGTAGCTAAATTTTTGCTATATGTAATTAGCTCATTGCTACTTGTAGCTAGATTTTTGCTCTATGCGAGTAACCTGTTGCTACTTGTTTTTTGTTTCTAACCCATTGGTACTTGTTGCTACTTGTAACTAACTAGCTAGACTTCTGCTATATGTAACTAGCCCATTGTTACTTGTTGCTAGCTCGTTGATTACCTGTTGCTAATCTGTTACTAGCAATTTGCTACCTGTGACTAACCTGTTGTTAGCCCATTGCTACTTTTAGCTAGCCCATTGCTACTTGTAATTAGCTTGTTGCTACTTGTAGCTAGACTTATGCTACCTGTAACTAGCCTGTTACTACTAATTGCTAACCTATTGCTGCTTGTAACTAGCCATTGCTACTTGTGATTAGCTTGTTGCTACTTGTAGCTAGATGTCTGCATCCTGTAACTAACTTGATGCTACTTGTTTCTGGCTCATTGCTACTCATTGCTAGCCTGATGCTACTTGAAGCTGACCTATTACTACTTGTAACTAGCCTATAGCTACTTGTAACTAGCCTATAGCTACTTGTAACTAGCCCGATGCTACTTGTAACTAGCCTGTTGCTATTTGAAGCTAGCCCATTGCTACTTGTAACTAGCCTGTTGCTGCTTGTAGTTAGCCCATAGCTACTTGTAACTTGCCGGTTGCTACTTTTAACTAGCCTGTTGCTGCTTGTAACTAGCCCATAGCTACTTGAAACTAGCTTGTTGCCACTGTAGCTTCGACTTACCATGTTGCTATTTTTAGTTAGCCTGTTGCTAGCTTGTAGCTTCTAACAATTTGCTGCTTTAAGCTTCAGTTTTGTTGAACTAAAATGAGTGTTCTTTAAATCCTTAAAGCAGCTGTAATTTTAGTTTTTGTTTTCAGTGTTTTCATGTCAGTTTTAGCTTCTTGTACACGTCAGCCATCATTCAGGCTGTATTCTCACTGAAAATGTATTTATTTTGAGTTTAATGATTAAAAGATTAATGTGGTTTTCTTTCTATCTGATTTTAGTTCCGAGTGAGGGTACAAGACATTCTTCCTCAACTTCCTGTGCAGCACGACCACTTCCTGTTACGCTGGCTCCGAGGTGAGCTGACAGAACCATCAGGCCTTCTGAGTTACAGAACCAGCTCAAATGTCCAGTCATCCTCCTGCTTCAGGGGGAATTGATCTTCATTTTTGTGAGATTCTGTGAAGGGTTCTGTTGGGTTCTGTCTGGTCACTGACCTTCAGCAACAAGCAGAAGCTGCTGTGGTTTAGGACAACGTGATGCAACACTCAGGGTTGAATCATCAGGGTTTGATTTGAGAGAGTTACTTTTTATGCTCTAACTGGAACCGTCACGCCACAGATTTAACATCCATATTTTCTTTACGAGCCGTGGAGGAGACTGGAAGCTGACGCAGGCCCGGTTGGTTCTGCAGCGGAGGTCCAACAATCTGTTTATCAAAGTAATCCAGAGATAATCTGATTAAAGGTGCTCCACAGCAGCTAAAACAACATGTTGCTGTGTTTCATGGACCTTTAGACACAACTCCACACGCAGAAATAAAACCCGTTCAGTCGTCTGACGGCTGCTGGAGCCGCTCAGAGAAACAGAACTTCTTCCTCTGAGTTCACAAGATGATCCGTTCACAACTTCCGATCACGTGTGCTTCTTGGACTTCTGCTTTTTGTGTTCAGCTGGCAGAGGGTGTTGACTTCTATTGCAGGCTGACTGTGGAGGGTTTGGACCTGCTCAGTTAAAGGTTCCTCAGAGTGAAGCTCAGGAAACCTGAATCATGTCCAGGTTCTCAGTAAACGTGAATCTGTGTTGCTCAGATCTTGGCAGCTGGTTTGGGACTAATCAGATAAGCTGCAGGTCTTTGTACCAGCTCCCTGCAGCGTTGCAAATCTTTATTGTTACGTTTCATTTCCTATAGAGGAGTTTTCTCTGTTCAGAACAAGAGTTTGAAGTTCCAAATGAAAGCCTAAGATGCTCAATAATGCAGCTGAAAATAGCAGTTTTGGGGGGATTGAACTTGTCCTGGATGACTGAGAGCAGAACATTTCTGTCATGATGTGGCAGTTTACTGGTCGGTCTACGTACTTAACATCACCTGTGGTCAAAAACTCTAGTTAAATGGATCATCTATCCTTTTATCCAGAGTTCCGGTAGTCGGAGTTGGACGGATGGATGGAGGATGGATGGATAATTAAAATTAAAATTAAAAGCTGTTTGCTGTGAAATGTTAGTGGTTAGCTCTTAGGTGTTAGCTGTTATAGTGTTAGCCGTTAGCTGTTTGATGTTAGCTGTTAGCTGTTTGCTGTTAGATGTTAGCTGTTTGCTAACTATTAGCTCTTAGCTCTTTGTTGTTAGATGTTAGTGGTTAGATATTAGCTGTTAGATGTTTGCTGTTAGCTGTTAGATGTTAGCAGTTAGCTGTTAGATGCTAGTTTGCTGTTGGACGTTAGATGTTAGCTGTTAGAAGTTTGATGTTAGCTGTTTGATGTTAACTGTTAGATGTTAGCGGCTAGATGTTTGATGTCAGCTGTTTGTTGTTAGATGTTAGCTGTTACATGTTAGCTGTTATGTGTTAGCTGTTAGCAGCCACTCCAACACTCTGACTCATCTTTTATCAGATCATACTGTATTTGTGGCTCATATTTGAGCTTCTTCTCAGTTTGAGTTGGTTTTTGCTGAATCTCCAGGCTGGACCAACAACTGGAGAATAATCCACTTCCTGTCCTGCAGGAGTTAATCCCCTTACAGAGAGTCTTTCCTGAGCTGTCCACTCTGTTCATCTTCACTGATGGTTAAACACAGAGGAACCAGAACAAGGTCCTTTCATGGAGTTTGTGTTTTGTTGTGTCTTAACGTCCCCTCAGCTTATCTGTCAGCAGAGTCTCTGTTTGGGTTTTAAAGACACCTGTGTGAACACAGGAAACTGGATCTTTGTGCCACTCTGAATAAATAATAAGTCAGGAATACAGAGTAACATTTAATCCTTGAATATATCTCATTGTGTGAATGCTGAATCAGAGGTTTTACAATTTCACTACTACTGCAGAGGTATTATTTTAGCCGTTCATATATCAAAACATTCGGCTCATTCAGGAAATGGTTGCTGTACGTTTTGGGTTTTGTAACTTTTATACATTTCAAAATGTTTGACTTTATTAACAGTTATTTTACAAAAAGAAAAACATCAAGAACTTTTCAGACGTTTGAAAAAAAGTATCCCTTTAGCCTTTTGATGGTCTTGTTACATTTAATTTTTAGCTTTTAGATAGTGTTTTGCTACTTTTAGCTAACATTTTGTCATTTGTTTTTTAGCTACCATTCAGACAATTTTTAGTCGCTTTTTGCTACCTTTAATCTTTAGATAGATTTAGTTAGACTTTTGATACATTTAGGTATTAGCTTGTTTTTTGCTACTTTTTGGTATAATTTACGATATTTGGTTTAAAGCTAGAATTTTGCCTTTTGTTTTCTAATGATGCTTTTAGCTGCCAATTCTGCTGGTTTTGGCTACTTTTAGCCTTTAGATAGCCTTTTGCTTCTTTTGTTTTCACTTAGCCTTTTTCTACATTTAGGTATCTGTTTGCTTCATTTCATGTCTGTTTGCTACATTTTGTTTGGCAGATTTTCTGTCTCATAGTTAGATTTTGGTCACCTTAGCTAATGTTTTGCTACATTGACATCTTAGCTAGATTTGCTGTGTAACTTTTAGCTTGTGTTTGGCCTCTTTTAGCTCAGCTACTTCACATTTATGATTCTAAATACATATTTTTCACAGGTTGATTCTCTGATTTTAAAGTGTTTAAGTATTTTGGCGCGTCCACTTCCTGTTCTAATCAATCCTACTTCCTGTTTGCTTTTTCTTTTTCAGCCAGAAACTTTAACCTGCAGAAGTCCGAGGCCATGCTGCGAAAGGTAACGGACCTGTGTTTGAAGAATCAGCCGGTGTTACGTAACAAGTCAAAGCTCAGAACACCTGTGCAGGTGCACTTAGCACCGAGCGGCCATCGATGCAGGCGTGGAAGCAGATTAGAGAGCGAGATAAACGCTGAGTCATCGCAGCCACCTGAGGAGATTAAACACAGATGGGCAGACAGACGGTTAATTAATGACGGGTTCAGAACAGTTTACAGTTTATTTATGATGGCTTTATTCCTGGTGAAAATACATCAGGGTGATGTCATCCAGGTACGCTCAGCACACCTGCAGCAAGATGTGTGCAAAAGTCTTGATCCACCCCTCATTCCTATAGATTTTCATCCAAGCACCCGAAATCTGAAGGTTTTTTAAACAAATCAATCACCGAAAGTAAAAATAAATTCTCACAATGAAGAGAATATCCTCTGGTGGAGTTTATATTTATATAGGCCAACAAATATGATGGAAGAATTCCCAATATGGCCTTATAAATAAAAATATACCAATGACGGAGTCTGAGTGGCCAAGGCCGTCCATCCAACCCAGGTGTATAATGTACAATGATGTGTAAAACCTTTTAAACCTGTTATAAATCCTAGCGCTCCATGAAAAACAGCATCTAATGAATAAAGACATTTAAGAGACGCAAAACGTCCCCATAGTCCAGTACAGACATAAACGTTGCATCAACCAGTTGCTTTCTAGCCTCAAAAGACAGACACGATCTAATCCTGAAATAAAATCCCAATTTTAATCTCAGCTTCTTCACTAGCTGTTGAATATGTGCAGAAAAAATCCTAAATATATATACTGACACTTTTACAATTTTTGGACCCTCATACGACCCTAATACGAGCTTAAAGTGATAAATATTTGTCTGTAAAACATTAAAATCTGACTGTAGTTGATTATTAGGTGAGAGACCAGAACAATATAAGACATTATCATCTGCATAAAAATGAAATTTTGCATGAGGCACATTTAAAGTCAGACTAAACAAAAGTGGCCCCAGCACTCACCCCTGAGGAACACCAGAAGAGTATATGGAGAGAAGAGGAAGCTACTTGAACACATTGAGATCTGTTGGTCAGATAGTTGTGAAACCAACAAAGAGTTTGTTCAGACAAGCCAATAATGTGAAGCCTCAGTAATAAAACCTCATGATTAACTGCATCAAAACTGCAAAAACAATAAAATACGATAAGAATAGATTGACAGGGAGCCGAGGGAGAGAAACTAAAACTAGATAAGTTAAAACAAAAAGTTTTTAACTCCAACATTTTCTGTTGCAGCACCTGGAGTTCAGGAAACACTTGAAGGTCGACTCCATCATCTCAGACTGGCGCCCTCCGGAGGTAAAACAGGAAAAAACAGATTATTCTTTCAAAACAACACAAATATTGAAAATCTGCTCCACCTTCAGGTGATAGAGAAGTACCTGTCAGGAGGGATGTGTGGCTACGACCGAGAGGGCAGCCCCGTCTGGTACGACGTGATCGGACCCGTAGACCCTAAAGGCCTCTTCCTGTCGGCCTCCAAGCAGGACTTCGTTAAGTCCAAGATCCGGGACTGTGAGATGCTGCAGCAGGAGTGCAACCTCCAGTCAGAGAGGGTGAGAGCAGAGACCCTCGGCTCTCTGGGGGCTGGTCCCGTTTTTATTTTATAATTTTATTTTTTTATCTTACAGCTGGGCAGGAACGTGGAGTCCATCACGATGATCTACGATGTTGAAGGTCTGGGTCTGAAGCATTTATGGAAACCTGCCATAGAAACATATGGAGAGGTAAAGAGTTAAACATTTAATATAAGACTCACTACAACCAGCCTGCTGACGGGTTTTCTTCTTCACAGATCCTCCAGATGTTTGAGGAGAATTACCCAGAAGGCCTGAAGAGGCTGTTTGTCATTAAAGGTAAAGTTCCAGAATAAACGGTTTATTTTTAAATAAACGAATAATTGGAATAAAAAGTCTGTTTTTATTTTGTGTCTTCCAGCTCCTAAGCTCTTCCCTGTGGCCTACAACCTCGTCAAACACTTTCTGAGCGAGATCACACGACAAAAGATCCACATCCTGGGAGGTGAGAGCCGATCCAGAGCAGACCCGACCTGAAGCGGGCGAAATGAGTCCTGAGAACTAAACTGACAAAAACAAACCAAAAAGAGGCTAAAACAGAGCAGAAAACAAGCTAAAGTTAGCAAAACATTTGATAAAATAAAACAAATGCTAAAGCTAAAATTAGCAAGAGTAACTAAATGAATAAAAAAAAATTATAGTTGAAAAAGACAAAAAGGTTAAAAGATTAAATAACCCAGGATGGTAACTAAAGACACCAAAACAGCCGAACAGTAGCTAAAATTAGCAAAACAGATGCTAAAGTTGAAAATACAAAATGGAAATTAAACTTAAATCTAAAAGCCGCAAAACATAACCTATGCTAAAGTAGCAATAGTTTAAAATTAGAAAAACAGATAAATGTAGCAAAAGATGCTAAAGTTAAAACAGTTAAAAGCTAAAGAATAGGATGGTAACTGAAGACAAAAAGTAGCAAAAGAAAAGAAAAAAAAGCAGAATAGTGGCAAAAAAGTGGTAAAACTGCTCAAACTGTCAAAACAGATGAAATTAGCAACTGAAATGGTAGCTAAAAGCTAAAATCTAAATAAGAGCTAAAAGTAGCAAAACCAAAGCTAAAATCAACAAAACAGAAGCTGAAGTTGAACTAAGCATATCTGTAGTAAAATGAGAAAAACAGTAATGGAAAAATTAAAAGCTACTCAGAATGGTAGCTAAAAGTCAAAGTAGCTAAAACAAAAGCTAAAAATGACAAAAGAGGAGCTAATGCTAACGCTTCATGACATCAGTTCAGGATCTGTGTTGTTTTGCTTCTGCAGCTAACTGGCAGGAGGTTTTACTGAAGTACATAGATGAAGAGGAGCTGCCGGCCATCTACGGAGGCAAACTGACGGACCCTGACGGAGACCCTCGCTGTCGGACCAGGGTGAGTGGACACGCCCACAAATGTTAGAAACGTCTGCACTGGTTGGAGGAGACGAGTATCCATCACAGAGTGACTCATCAGGGTTTGATTGACAGGTCTGATGAGAAACTCTGAGCCTTTCAAGCAGGTGGACCTTTATTTACTGAAAACCTGATGGGACTCCTCAGGTTTGACTTTCCTCTCAGATCTTCATATCTGAGGACTTCAGAGTCAGCATGTTTCTTTGTTTATCTTGATTATATGTCGTAAAGTTGTCGACTTTGTGTTACAGTATCTTTACTGCTGCACGTTGCTCTGTCACACAAAGTGCTACTGAGGAAATAAAGACCATAAATTACGTCAGATAGCAGATGTTTGCTCACACAGCTTCAGCAGCATGATGCATCAGTGGTTAGCAACGTTAGCAATGTTAGCATCGTTAGTAACATTGGCAAGAAGCCTGCGTCCTTTTAGTGTTGAAACATTTTTAATTTTCCTTATTTTTAAAATCGAATCCTACAGATTTAAAGATAAGAAAACTACTGTCGATGGATATGAGTCTGGTTCCAACTGCAGCTGCTTATCCTTCCTGTAGAGCTTGTGTCAAACTCAAGGCCCGCAGGCTAAATGTGGCCCGCCATGCAATATTATGTGGTCCGCAAGAGCTCGAAAGATGTTTTAATGTCTGAAAATTAGCTGTTTTAACAGTTGACAAAAACTGTCTTCCACAATGCTGATTATTTTCCACCTATTGGGTGATATTTGCAAAAAATCATCTCAATTAACTGTGGAATTTAGCTGATAACGATTAATATGGTGAATAATAGATGCATGTTTCTGACACTAAATCAGTCACCCTGTATTCTAAAATTATAAATTATCAGTCCAACTGCTGTCTTCATTTCAACAGTCACGCTCCACATTAACCTCTTCCAGCGCTCATTTTGATGCTTGTAAAAGACAGGTTGACTGAAAGAATCCTGGATTCTCACCTGAGCAGATCTGTTTTCAGCATTCGCTGGAGAGTTTGTTGTAGCTGACATTGTGGCCTCGGTCCACATTTTCTGTCTTTGCTAGGGTTGATGACAGTCTTTCAAGTTGATTCAACAAGTTCATGGTGTTAGCGTTAGCACTGTGTTAAGTTTAGCTCCACATTAGTGTTAGCTCTGCATCATTAGCTCCACATTAGTGTTAGCTCTGCAATAATATTAGCTGGCAAAGTGACAAACTGTAATTGGTGGTAGCTTTTCTGACAATTAATTGCACACGTTGCAATTTTTCACAACCCTAATCCCATAAGGATGTATTTTAACGCTGTTTCTATGCAGGAAGTACCACATAGAGCTCTGTTATTGCTTGTTAGAAGTGCTCAGGAACGTGACTTTTAGTATTTAAACCTGAAACACTGAAGTTAATTACAACCATGATGCTCATGAGTTTGACACCCCTGCTGTAGAGTCAAAGAGATGAGAGACCGTTTGTTTGCTCCTGTAGTTCTCAGCAGCTTTGCTTTAGTCAAACACCGTCTGGATGACATGCAGCTGATAATACTGCAGCTTTTAATTTGAATAACAAACTATGTTTCATGTGAGCTCTTTGCCCACCAGATTTTCCTTGTTTTGAAAACAAATCATTTTCCTAAACAGAGATAAAGTCACGTCTTGTCCCGGTTACCAAACAGCAAAACAAACAGGTTTTCTACAACTATTCTGGATTCAACTCGAGTTTCAGCAGTAAAATCAGATCCTGTTTGGCAGAAATGATCTGTTAAAAACAATAAAAGGATTGTTTTATCGAGCTGCATGAAACAGAACCCAGACAGGTGAGACATAAACCAGAAAGAAGCAGAGAGAGTAGATGTCAGTGTTTTCCTGCCTCACTCAGCTGAACGTAAGTTAACTTCAGATAATCCCGAGTTCAACCGAACCTGACCCGTGTTCCTTACTGTGTCTTCAGATTATTAACTGGGCCCGGGACAGATGAGGAACTGAAGCCCAGAAAGTCCTTTAGACTTCGATGAAGATGTTTTTTTTGTTTGTTTTTTTGTTGACATCTCCTGATAGTTCTGAGTGTCCTTCACATTGTTTAGGTTTCAGGGGTTGTGTTCTTGTTCTGACCTGATAACGAACCACATGTAGAGTCATGCAGGTTTTGGTTCAGACACATAATTACTGTCTTGTTAGAGCTGGGCTTCATATTTCAGTCTGTTTTAATATAAAGGCTCATTTTTTCAGCTGTTGGTTGAAGATTAAAACTAAAACCACCTCATTTGTTTAACAAATTAGCATTTTTTATTCACGGTGCTGTGCAAAAACTTTCATCCCTCTTGGTTTTTGTTGCTCTAAAACTGGAAATTTATCAGATGAATTAGTTCATTTGAAACAGTGAGCAACTGTTCTCAACACGAGCTGAACTTTGTGTCCCTTCTTTATGTCCAAACGTCTTCAGGTTGGTCCAACAATCATCAAATCAAACCAGAGATTCTGACTTGGACTGGGGTCTGGGCTGTAACTGGACCAGTCTGTAGTCTCAGATGTGACCCTGAGGTTTGGTCCCATCGGATCACAGAACCTTTCTCCACATGTTCGAGGGGACAAATCCAAACAGTCCAGCTTCGAATGTCTTTAATCCTTCCTTTCTCGGCTCTGTGCTCCTTCTGATGGACATGTGGACCTATAGACAGGACCAATAGAAGCTCCATCAGGGTTCCATTTGGACTCCTGGATGTTCTCTGGTTAAAGCTGCTCTGTAGGTTTTAGTGGATGATCCTCTCTCGGCAGATTGGGTTCTATGTTCTAATGTTAGATTGAAAGGAACTTTGTGGGATGGTTAACCCCCTAACACTAACATCAAGCTAACATTAACACAAAGCTAACAATAATGCAGAGTTAACACTGAGCTAACACTAACACGGCACTGATGCTAACACAAATGCAAAGCTAACACTATACTGAGCTAATATTAACATTAAGCTAACATTAACTTGGCACTAATGCTAACTCTAATACTGAGCTAACACTAGCACTATGCTAACATTAACTTGGCACTAATGCTAACTCTAATATTGAGCTAACACTAGCACTATGCTAACAATAACATGGCACTATTGCTAACTCTAATACTAAGCTAACACTAGCACTATGCTAACATTAACATGACACTATTGCTAACTCTAATACTGAGCTAACACTAGCACTATGCTAACATTAACTTGGC
>JARVJO010000393.1:286191-297412 GCA_031762555.1 Cynodonichthys magdalenae | reverse complement strand
AACTTGGCACTAATGCTAACGCTAATACTGAGCTAACACTAGCACTATGCTAACATTAACTTGGCACTAATGCTAACTCTAATACTGAGCTAACACTAGCACTATGCTAACAATAACTTGGCACTATTGCTAACTCTAATACTGAGCTAACACTAGCATTATGCTAACATTAACATGACACTATTGCTAACTCTAATACTGAGCTAACACTAGCACTATGCTAACATTAACTTGGCACTAATGCTAACTCTAATACTGCGCTAACACTAGCACTATGCTAACATTAACTTGGCACTAATGCTAACGCTAATACTGAGCTAACACTAGCACTATGCTAACATTAACTTGGCACTAATGCTTATGCTAATACTGAGCTAAAACTAGCACTATGCTAACATTAACGTGGCACTATTGCTAACACTAAAGCAGAGCTATCACTAACAATAACGTCCAGCTAACGTTAAAGTGGAGCTAACGTTAACACTAAGAACTTGTCAACTTAAGACACCACCACCAACCAAAGAATAGACAATATTGGCAACAACAAACTCTCCTCCAGCGAATAGTGGAAACAGATCTACTCAGTTAAATTTATCCAGGATGCTCTCAGTCAGTCGGTCCTTTACGAGTGGCAAAATGAACGCTGGAAAGAGATAATGAGGGGCGTGGCTGTTAAAATGAAGGTCAGTTTGACTTTCTTTGAGGCTCTCACGGGCCACATAAAATGCCATAGTGGGCCACGTTTGGCCCACAGGCCTTGAGTGTGTTTGAACCTGTGCTCCAAGGCAACAGAATAGAAATATTACCAAGAGGGATGAGAACTTTAGCAAGGTGCTGAACACAAACCCCACCACAGATTCTGGACTTGAACAATCTGAGCCACACTGAGGCTGAAACCTGCAGTTTAAATGAAAGCTTCATGTTGGATAAACTGTGAATAAACAGAAATGTAAAAGATGTTTTTGTCATTAATGTATAAATGTTTTAAATAAAACATTACAAGCATTCAGACAAACAGTAAGTGAAGCTTCTTAACTTCAACTTCTCAGATATTAGAACTTCTGACACTTTTTTTATTTTAACTCTTTGTGTCTGTGTTGCAGATAAACCACGTCGGACCCGTTCCCCCCTCTTATTACGTGCGGGACCACGTTAAGGTGGACTACGAGAGCTGCCTGACCGTCAGCCGGGGGTCCTCCCAGCAGCTGGACTTTGAGATCCTATTTCCAGGCTGCGTCCTGCGGTCAGTACCTTATCAGTCATTTCTGTACACTAAAACCTGAACAGATGTTTCACCTGAACCGCTTTTCTCTCCAAATGTTTCGTCTTGAAGACTCCATGGGTGACGATTAGATTCAAACAGTCAAACATGGGTGTGTCTCACGTTGTGACACAACATTCCTGAGTAATCAGCTCCAATTATTCCACTGACAAATAAAAAAATACTCTGAAGCTTTAAATTAAGGCAGATTCTTCACAAAGTGACACTCTGCAGGAAGAAGTAACAAAATCTGATTTTTTAACAACAGTTTGAAGGTGAAAAGAACCGAACTTTGGTTTAATAAAGCAGCAGAGGGTCCAGACAAGGTGGGGAGTGTAGAGGGGGGTGGGGACCACAGGCGGTCTAGTCCTTCACTGTTATCCTTACTTTTTGTTTGGGTGTAGAGAAGACACAACGTGGGTCGGAACACGGTTTGAAGATCTTCTCTCAGCTAAAGTTCGAGACGTTTGTTTTGGCTAATGTTGATTAGCGGCGGCGGCCATCTTGAACTGCATCTAAACCTTTATTATTTGTAGACAGACATCCAGTCGTGATTTTCTGAATGTTTCATTAGAATCTGGTCAGCTCTCCCTGAGATGTTTCAGTAACAGAAACAGTATTATCTGTGTTGAGGGAGATGAAAAAGATTTTATTTTCAGATCAATTGGTGCCAAGTCAGACTCGGGTCTGCTTCAAAGTCAGAACAGAAGCTAAAATGAGCAGAACGGTGGATAGGATGAACTTAAGTGGCTAAAATGAACAGAACAGAAGCTAAAATGAACAGAATAGAAGCTAAAATGAGCAGAGCTGTGGCTAAAATGAACAGAACTGTAGCTAAATAAACATAACTATAGCTAAAATGAGCATAACAGAGGATAGGATGAACTTAAGTGGCTAAGATGAACAGAAATGTAGCTAATATAAACATAGCAGAGGCTAAAACGAACTTAAGAGGCTAACATGAACATTTCTGCAGCTAAAATAAACATAACAATAGCTAAAATGAGCAGAACAGAAGCTAACTTGAGTAGAACAAAGCTCAAAGGCAGCAGAACAGCAAAAATTAGCATAACAAATGCTTAAATTAACAAAACAGTAGTTGAAGCTTAAATATGCAAAATATTAGCAATAATTAGCAAAATGGTGGCTAAAATTTGCAAAACATGCTAAATATAAAATAAACAAAACAGTAGCTAATATAAGTAAATATTTTAAAGCTAAAATGAGCAGTAGCACAACAGATACTAAAGTTAAATGAGTGAAAGTTGTTTTGTTTGTTCTGATCCGACTGAACTTTAACCTTTTGTTGTGATTTTTGTGCCTTGATATGATTTTGTATTACTTGGTGGATTTGATGGGGTTCAGGTCTGGTTTTCAGTCTTGTCTTCTTCTATGGTGTCTAAATGTTTTAAAGACATAAAAAGAGTATTTTAATGTGTGGAAATGTTTTGGGTTTTTTTCAGCTGGTATTTTGCCAGCGAGGGGGCAGACATCGGTTTCGGCGTGTTTCTCAAAGCTAAAAAGGGCGAGTGGAAGAAGGCCTCAGAGATGCAGGAAGTGGTCCCCAGTGAGAGATACAACGCTCACCTGGTCCCGGAGGACGGGTCTCTGACCTGCGAGCGTCCCGGAGTCTGTGAGTCCCTCCTTCAGCTCTTTATTTAAAGTTCATCACAGAAAGGAGCTAAACTTCGGCTTTCCGTTTCAACACAGACGTGCTGCGGTTTGACAACACCTACAGCATCTTCCAGGCCAAACGGGTCAGCTACACCGTGGAGGTCCTGCTGCCAGAACACCTGCAGTCACCCAGCAGGAAACCTGGCAACCAACCGCAAGTCAACAGCAACGGCAACAACAACAACAATAGCTGCTAGCCACAACAACAGCAGCTAGCCACAACAACAAGAACAGCTAGCAACAACAGCAGCGCGCTAAAACAACAACAGCAGCTAGCAACAACAACAACAACAACAACAGCTGCTGGCCACAACAACAACAGGCGGTCCAGTCAGGGATGTTTATCCGATGCTGTAAACAGAACCTGCTGCTCAGAAACTTAAAGTTATTTTTATTTAATTTAAATATTCTTTATTATCTGCTCCGACAGAACTCAGGGTCCGTTAGAAATGTGGACGATGTATGACAGAGTGCTGAGGCTCCTCAGAAGAAGAATTTTGTTTTATTTTGAGATTAAAGTTGAAATTCAAACATTATTTACAGTAAAAAACAAAACTTTGTTTGTTTGTTGTTTTCAGACTGAACTGGAGGGAGAGAAGCAGTGGAGCTGAACCGGTCTGAGGTCCGGTTTATTCCTGCTGCAGCAGAACTCACAGGTGTTTCAGTCCTTCACAATAAGAGTCTCAACAAAACAGGGCTGACATCTAAACACTCCTAAAACTCAAACTCAAGACCAGTGGCTAAAATAAATAAAACGGAGGCCAACATATGTGGAACAGTAGCTAAAATGAGTAGAAAAGTGGCTGAAGAGTCAAAAAGTGGCTAAAATGAGCAGCTCCAATCAGAGGTGTTTTCATGAGTTTCAGATGTTAGCACTCAGTGTGAATGAGACTTTTATTGTGACGGATTAAAACCAGTTCTGCAACAGCAGCTGTAATAAACCACACCTCTGAGTGGTTCTCATCAATGCTGCTCGTTGTTTTGTTTTTTTACACTTACTAATCTGTGTCAGTATTTGTGACAAAACTACTTGGATCAAAACTGGACCGAGTTCAGGAGCAGGAGTCTCTTCCTCCAGTCGTGTTTGAAGAACTGATGTTTTGTTCAAACTTATTTAGAAACAAAATGTAATTATTGCAGCTTTAAACCTGAAATCAAGCTCGTTTGTTGTTGTAAACAAAGATATTTAAATGCACTTCATATATTTTTTAGTTTCTCAAAGAACCAAAATGGAGGTAATGATAAAAATGCAGAATGTATTTTATTCTACGCACAATAATTTATTTTATTTTAAGTGCATGTGGTTCAAAATGTGTAAAATATAATCATGTAGAACTTTGAATCCAATGTTTAAATCTTCTGTAAATGTTTTTTCTATGAAACAAACACTACAATCTGCTGGATTTTCCATCAGGGAATGAAAATATTGACCGTGTGTGTTTTTGTTTGAGACACTCACACGTAACAAAACTTCACCTTTACTTGCATCATTCCAAAAATAAGATAAATAAATATTTATCAATTAAAGATCGGATTTTAATAATCTGAAGTATTCATGTCATTCCTTACAACATTCAGTTTTAATGTTTAAATTAAAGTTTATTTTATTTACTTTCTGATGTTTGAACTTATTTTCAGAGCACTGTCAGATCTTTGAACCACTTTTTGTTCTTTGTGTAAATTTAGATTCAAGTTTCAGATGATCGGTATCATGTGGATTGTAGAGATTTTATTTTATTCTGAAAGAAAGAAAAACATTTTGTCTGATTCTGTGTTCGTGTCATGGTAACCCCCGAGGGGTAAAACAGGTCCACCTGTCTTTGACCCTGGTCTCAGAAGGCCACCTCAAAGAGAGACAGAACTTTGTTCTTGTTCAAGCTGAGTTTAGACCTAAAGGTCATTTTAATCTTTAAAACAGACATTTTGTTCACTTTAATCAATTAATAACAATCTTTTATTTTGAATTATATTTTTCTTTTATCTAAAAGTCATTACCATTTGATAAATCAAAGATTAATATCAAGGTTACTTAATGAAAAGAATAACAACCTTTCTTTTTATTATACTTTCTATAAAAAAAAGAAAACACAAAATTAACTTTATTAAATGTTTGTTTGTTGTATGCAAATCATTGTGTTTAATCAACTGTTCAACAGTAATGTGATTATACGTTTTCTTTTTATTCCTCTTTTTATTAACTGGCTCACTATAATATATAGTTATGTTTTTATGAAATGCAAATGTTCATTTGTGCCTGAGTTTTATACAAAGATCTCAAGTTTTATTTTGTCTTGAATAATTCATTTCTCAGTTATATCCTGAGCTAAAGTTTTCACTTGGTATTCATCTTGCCAAATAAGTGAAAATAAGAACAGAACGATCTGACATTGTTTTGTCTGTGTAATGTGCAGACAGTCACAAACTTTATCAGTATGTTGGCAAAGACTAAACTTCTGTTTCCCACCGATGACCAACTAGAGGGCGGTCCGACTAGGAACCTTCTTGTCTCTTTTAATGTAACACGTCGGACTAGCCTAGAAGCGACGCACCCTCAAAAGAGAAGCATCTCCTTTCAGACTGAGGACGCTTATGGCGAGGAAATCTGGACTCGAGCGCCAACGAGTCAGAATTTCCTCGAGATTAACGGTACCATCAGCCGTGAATCAAACTCCGAGCTCTAACGCTCAAGAAAGCATTTTTTGTTAAACTTCCTTGGGAAGTATTTTATTTTGAAAGAGGACCGGAACGGCTTGCCTTTTGTGTGATAGAAACAGACGCTTGAGACGCTGAAAGTCATAAATCTGGAGTTTTGCTGGTCGAGTGAGAAAACCGGACGGATTTTCTTCCTACCTGATAAAGTCTTCTTGCCTACCTGAGCGGGACGGAGACGCCTCGAAAAGGTAGAAGCTTTTATGATAAGTGTACCGGAAGTCCAGTTGAGCCACCGGAAGCAGGTTGCCCTACTCTGGTCAAACTCTCAAATTGTTAAGCTCAAGTTTTTAGAGTCGACTAACTCTCCTTTTCACTCCTACCTCTTTAACTATCTGCCTAACAGTTAAGTTAAAGTACCTTCAAATACTCTGGTTTAATCCACATCTGAAACCTGAAGTTTGCTGTTTTCTGTTAAAGTTGTCAGATTAATAAGAAGTTAAACGGACGCGTGAGACTGATATTGATCTAGACTTTTATAGAAATCTGATTACCTACAATGAGTTTTACATAAGTGATTTGTTTTCATTGTGTAAATAAATAATCTCGTTTATTATTAGATCAAATTTAAATCACTGGTCCGACATCCTAATTGTGTGGTTGTTTATATTACACCTAAAAGTTACTTATCCTAAAAAAGAATCCGTGATAATTTCATTATAACCTTACGTTTTGAGAAGTGCAAGATAGCATTTCATTATTGTTTTCTTACAAGTGGTGGCCCATGTGCTTTCTAAAAAGGTTAAGGTATATTTTCTGTGTTTCTGAATGAAAACTACTGGCTGGTAATGGTTAAATTCCATCATCTTATTATATTACAACGTGATTTCAAAGGCTGAAAAGTGTTCAAGATGCAATAAACTGCAGACTGTGTTTTTGTGTCATTTTAAGGCTGGAATCATCGTTAATATAATAGTAAAATGCTTGTGATAATTCTGTTATGAGCTGTGGATTTTGCGGTTGCTCAGACGTTTGACGTCACATCTTTGCAGCTGCTGTGAGTGAAACTCATCTTAGCTGGAAAGTTATGTTTTAAACTGCGTTTGAGGACGCTGGTTTCAATTTTTGCATGCAATTGTCTAAAGCACAGTAAACAATAACTAAACGATCCGCTTGTATCAGATCGATAAAACGTCTTAGTTCCTAAGATTTGATCTGTGTTACAATATTTATTAATATGAATCTCACTCCGCTGACACAAAATTAAGTAGGCCAACTTATAAAGTGTTACGCTAAAGTTTAATGTCGTGTGGACAAACAGCGAGGAGTGATTGTACAGGTAACGGGACACTTCCGGTGCGGGCTAATTCAGGAGTGAATTAGCCGAGGTTGTGTTCGGATTAAAATCCTGTTTAGTCCATTTGAGTAGCGAAAGTGCTGTTGTTGAGCCGTGGGCTCAAAGTTACCTGCTGAGTGAGCAGAAGAGAACAGTTTGGGTCCGGGAACAGAACCGGACTTACCCCTTAGACTCTATGCAGTCTAGAGCGCACAGAGCTGCGTGACTCCTCAAACTGATCTGAGGACCGTTTACGAAAGGGGGACTGTCTACTCGCTTGTGAGTGTGAAAGACTTGCTTGCTGGTTGAAGCGCTGTTAAACTGTGACTTGTTTAAGGCGCGTGTGTGTGTGTGTGTGTTAATACTGGGCACAGCGTGGCGCTGCCTGAAGAGAGTGGTAGGAACTTTGTTTATTCCGGGGTCCGGAGGAGGGACTCCCTGCGTAGACGCTCTGTGATTGGCTGTTAAGCGGTACGTCACCCGCCGAGGGACGGACTGCTGAGCTCTGTTGGTCAAATTAAATATTGCAAGTGGGAATTTTAAAACTGTCACCATCTGCTGGTTGTAAAGAGAATTCTAACACTTAAAAATAATAAGTTGACCTAATTTACACATTTTTTAAATCTATTTTGTTAACCAAACTAAATAAACAAACACAGTTTGATTAGGCTCGTTTATTCTAAATAGACTAAAGCTTAACATATTGTAAAGAAAGTTATAATAAACTATTAGTTAACTTTAAAAATAAAAATCTTTCAAAACTGTCATCAGAGAATTCTAAAAACTTCTACAGCATCTATTAACATTAAAGCCTCTTTACTTTTTACATTGGATTCAATTCTCTTGTTTAGTGGTTTAATTGTTTGACATAACCTAGCTGGTTTTTAAAAGTAGTTTTATAAAAAGCTTTGATTAAAAGGATAAGGCCACAAGGCTCCTAATAATTACAAATCTTTATAAGCAATACTTAAACAAATCAAAAAAGCTGGTGATTCTTCATTTAACTACTTTTAAAAGGTAAAATTTAAAAAGTAAATACAAATAAGTTAACACCTTATTGGTCCTTTGTGTAGATTAAGCATGGATACTGGATTGGGCACATCAAACTCTGTTAACCCATCGGAGGGTGGGGCAGAGGGTGAGGATGTTTTGTCAAAGGCCGTACTTATTCTTACATCAGGCATTGTTGAAAATTACTTACAACAAGTGGAGGCTATGTCATGCCTGGACCTAAATGCAGAGCTATTTGCAACTGCAAGGGGAGCTTCTTTAACAGAGAAACCCAAGCCCAGTGCGACACGCTTAGCTAAATTAACATGTCTGCTGAGAGTGAGGCTGAGCCAGGAAGCTACGCTCGTCAAGGAACTTTGTGATGAGCTACGAGCTACAAAAGATGCTAAAGACAATGTCTCTGAAGAAAAAAAACAGTTGCGTATCGAAATTGACAAAGTCAGAGAGCTGCTCAACATCGAAAAGCAGGCAAAGAGAGGCCGTTCAAATGGACCTCAGTGACAAAATACAAGAATGGGACCTCGCCAAAACTAAACTAACTAAATGTGAAAATGAGTTACTTCAAGTCCATAACAAACTCAAGCAAGAACAAGAGAATCACATGAAAACAATCAAAACACTCAGACAGGAGCGCAGAGTGCATGCAGAGTTTGTAAAAACAAATAGGAAATGTGTCGAAGCATTAGAACGTGGAAACTCTGTATGGGAGTCCATACGTCAACAGCATGAACTAAGAAGTTTAGCACAAGATTTAGCTTCCACATCTGCTACACCTACAACAACAGGTGATGATCAGGGTGCTGGTGACCCACGCCCAGGTGAGGCCCAAGCTACTAGTGCCCCACATCTGCGCTCAGACCCACTTCCTCGACTCAGATTCAAAGATCCAGAGGGTTTGGGAGGTCAAGACCGACCTCCACACCCAACATCACACCACTTCCCTTCACCTGATCAGAGAGAGGCCCGAGGCCCTCCAGGTGAGCAAAGAGCTGGTGGTGCTTCATCTCAAAGCAGGTATGATGCTTATGAAGATGAAGACAGGTTCCAAAATGCGTATCCTCCAACTGATCGTGAACTCAATAAAATAGCGAGGAACATTACTCGTTTTGAACCAGGCCCAAAAGGCTCTTATGAAACTAGAGCTTATCTAAATGATATTGATTATTTTCTGAGAAGGTACCCAAAGGCTACTACAGAGAATAAACTTTATCTAATAAGACTTACCTCGAGCAGAAAGGTAAACACTTTTGTTGATCGCCAACCTGAAGCAATGAAGAAAAATTACAGACTTCTGTGTGAGGTCTTGGAGAGGGAGTTTGCTCCTGACTACCCCTCAGCCGAGCACATAAGACAGGGCCGAAATTAACATCCTCATGAATACTACTATAAGCTTTTACAAGCTTATTTTGGTAACAGAAATGAACCTTTCATGGAGGAAGAAGCAGGGTTTAAATATCTCTTCATCCAAAACCTTCACAAAGACACAAGCGCTCCACTTAGCATTCTCGCTAACTGGCGCGTCAACAACATACAACAACTAAGAGATTGGGCCGTTTTAGCTTTTGAAAAACGTAAAACAAACAAAACTCCATCTGAAATCTATTCAGGCGATCGTAAATCTTCATCTCTAGAATCAGGAGTGAGA
The DNA here is from genome assembly GCA_031762555.1 of Cynodonichthys magdalenae. NCBI lineage: Eukaryota > Metazoa > Chordata > Actinopteri > Cyprinodontiformes > Rivulidae > Cynodonichthys > Cynodonichthys magdalenae. The sequence continues at coordinate 287,836 of JARVJO010000393.1, read as the reverse complement.
GCAGCATCTCCTCCTCCTAAACACGTTAAGAAAAAACAAACCTTTCAACCTGCCAAATCACAACATAAGGGTGGTAGCTGGAACCAAAGACCAAAGTGGTTTAATCAAAACCAAAAGAGTGACTACAGACCTCCTCAGGGGGGTCCACATCCTAAAAATAAACAGGAAAGGGGGTACCAACGTCCCCCCAACAACCGTGGGTGGTCTCAAGAGAGACCCCAATACCAAGACTCTGCCCCTCCCTCACTGAGGGCAGAAAGATCAGAGAAAGACAAAAAGTCACAAAAGTTCCAGAAAAAAGAAAACTCTGACTCTCTGAGTGCAGAAGAGATGGAGCTAATACGCCATCTGTTAGAAAATATTTCTAAAAAGAATAATGATGATCGACCTGAAGCTATGTGTATTGGATTGGTGACAAAAGACTCCCAGTGTAAAACTGACTCAACCAACACAATGGACAGTGTGGTGACGGACACAGACATCTTCTCCTCAGAAAAAGGGGGGGGAGACTCAGACACTGACAGGACAGGTAACATAACTGACCCTTCAAACCCACAGTCTGACTCTGGACTCACGGACGCGACCAGCGCGGTGTTGACGGTTCAGACTGACCAAGACGACGTAGACAATGACCAGCATACCAAAAGGATCCTGGTACAGCCTGCGGTCATGCAATTTCTTTGTGATTTAACAAAAAAAGGGGTGGCAGACAAGTTTTACCTGTGTCTCACTCTAGAGAAGGTGCTCACACATGAGGCCTACCTAGACACAGGAGCTGACATAACAGTTATGTCAGCCAAGCTGTTCGAGAAGCTGCGTGTAGCCACTAATCGTGCTAACAAGAAACTGTTCCCTAAAGAGTGTTCTGTTGACATACAGGATTTCTCAAAAACTAGCACCACACTATCAAAAGTATCTGTGATACAACTCCAAATTGGCTCGATGACATTTTGTCATCCAGTATATGTGTCGTCTTTAGATGCAGTTCCATTTATTGTTGGCCAGGATCTCTTAAACCGGTTCCAGCCACTAATAGATTACAAAAATCTAATAGTTTGGGCCCAAGTGAGAAAACCTTTGCCAATAATATTTCCACCTGAGTGTGACATAGAGTACCTAGCAGTGGACACTGCTGAGGACTCTACTGACCCCTCACCTGAGAGTAGAGACCAGGTGAGCGAGCCCTTAACCGCACCTGCGTCAGCAGCAGCTCAACCGCTGGACCTGACTCTGACACACAAAGACACTTTCCTCTGTGTGCTGGAACAGTCAGCACTCACAGACCATTACCTGCCACAGGTGATGAAGGGTGTAGAGATCCATGGATCTCACACTGATGATGCTGTTCTGTCCTTTTGAACAGATAGATCTGCAATCAGCCAAGGTTTCTATGAAACCTTATCTCAAAAACACTTAGGTTTAGACCTAATCCAAAAGTCTTACCAACAGATCCTAACAACTCGCAGGTTATGACTGCAAAAGGAATCATCAACCTGAAACTGAACTGGAACCAACGAGAACTGGTCTACCTGATCCTCGTAGTCCCGAACCTCCCACATTCTATCTACATACAGTTAGGTCCATATATATTTGGACAGAGACATTTTTCTAATTTTGGTTCTAGACATTACCACAATGAATTTTA
>JARVJO010000393.1:228962-243970 GCA_031762555.1 Cynodonichthys magdalenae | reverse complement strand
AGAACTTATTGGAAACTCAAGACAGCCATGACATTATGTTTTTTACAAGTGTATGTAAACTTTTGACCACGACTGTAAGTAGGTAGGTAGGTAGAAGTCAGTGTATGAGTTTAGAGTAAGTGGGTAGGTAGATCCATCCATGCGTCTGTCCAGACCAGCTGAGAGACAGCCTTTCCATCATGTCCTGGCTCTTCTCCGGGATCTCCTCCCAGTTGGACATGTTCAGACCAGACCACCTCCACAGAGAGGTATCCAGGTGTCATTCTTCTCAGATGAACCACCTCTGCTGGTTCATCTGGATGTGGAGGAGCAGCAGCTCCACTGTGAGTCATCCTGGAGAAATGAACAGTCAACCTCGATAACCAAAAGAATAACTAAAAAACCTGCCTCTCGTCTTCACGGAGCTCATCCCTGCTGATTAGGAAGACAACCTGTGATGGCTGCCATGGCAACGCTGCTGCCACAACGTTTTGTGATGTCTCTGGTTGCTATGGTAACAGCAGTTATCTTGATAATGTGGGCTAAAAAGAGTCTTTTATTTTGTTCTTTGATAAACATGTGAAGCCAAAAGAATAAAAGTTTTCCCACAGCCCTGAAAATGTTCTGGTTTGTGTGCGTTCATATCAGGAACACCTGACGAGTCACAGCTGCAGGTGTTGATGACAGCCAGAGAAGCTTCCCTGACACCACTCAGAGTTTGACGTTACACCTCTCTATAAAAACTACATCCTGCTCTGAGATGTCTATAATACCACATTTTATGAAACAGTAATATACGTGCTGTAATGTTTTGACATTGACTAATTTTGACGGGACTCACCTGTGACGGTAATCTTGGCTGACCACTTGGAGGTGCCGTCCAGGACGTTCTGCTTGATGCTCTTCATGTGCTGGGAGTGGAGCATCTTCGACACATTGAACATTTTACGAATTTCCTCGAAGATCTCAGGTTTGTTTCTTTCGCGGATCTTCATCCTGTCCTTCATGGCCATGATGATGTGCTGCGTCCGGTCCTCTGCGCCAGTCTTGGAGCTTTTCTCCGCAGCCCCTGGAGAGAAACGGCAGCATAAAATTCACAAGAACTGACATATGCATTTAAATTTAAATTAAGAAATCTTTTAATACAAAATAAAAGACTTTTCAAACTGTATTATAAAAATGATTTTTAAGAAATAGACTCACTCTGCAGGCAGTCGGCGTTCAGAAGCTCCTGACATTTCTCGTGAACTTTGACCCCGCACTCAGCGCAGCGCATGCCCTGCCGGGCGATGCCCCACAGCAGACCCTCACACTCGTAGCAGTAGGTGGGCGTGGTGGCGGTCCACACCTCGAAGTTGTGTGGCGTGGTGCAGGAGATGGGGTAGATCAGAGCCTGCAGGGTCTTCTTGTAAACGTGGTTCTTCTGTCGAAGCAACAAAGAAACAAACAAAAAATAACGGAAAGACAAACAGGATTATAAAAGATTTAAAAAGACTGAAGAACCAAATTTATTTACCTTCTATTATAATGTTTTTGTAGCAATACATGATACAACTCAGTACATACAGGAAACACATCTGGTACAGACCTGGTAAGTACCAGATAGGTACCAGGTAAGTACTCAAAAACTGCCTTACATGTACTAGGTTTGCAGCAAGTAAAAACCAGATAAGCACTATAAAGTACCATGTACCTACCAGGCAAGCACCAGGTACATACCTAGTATTTACCCTGTAAGCACTAGGTATGTACCTGGTAAGTACCAGTTGAGTACTAAGTATGTATCAAGTAAGTCCCCTGTAGGTACCAGTTATAAATATATATGAAAAACAGCAGATTAAATACAAAAACTATTAAGTACACTTCAGGTACCAGGTACTTACACTGTGCATGCCTGGTACATACTCTAGTAAGTATCATGTAACTGCCAAAAACTGCCTCATACTTACTAGGCTTGTACCAAGTAAGTACCAGATAAGTACCATGTACATATCCAGTAAGGACCAGGTACATATCTAGTATGTATCTGGTAAGTACCAGCTATGTACCAGGTGAGTACCAAGTATGCAAGTCTCGTGTAGGTACCAGTTATATGCCTGGAAAGAAGCAGATGTATCCCAGTATGTATCTGGTAAGTACTTGGTAAATACCCAGCAATTATCAACTAAGTTCCCTTGAGATCCCAGTTTTTATCCAGTAAATACTCAGCATTTATCCAATAAGTACCTTTTAGGTATCGGGTAAGTTCCATGTCTGTATCAGGTAGTACCCAGGACATCAAAGGTACATACCTTTTGTGTACCCAGTAAGTACCAATGACCTGATATTTGCCAAGGGGAGTACTAGAGTATGGTGTATTTCTACAGACACAATACAAAGAAAGTCCAGTTTTTAAATATTTTCCCCCTGATGAAACAAAGCTGATGTTGGATGTAGGAGTCATGTAGGAGGAAGTGAAACATCTCAGGAGCAGAAACTCTTAGTTTGGTTTAAAAACAATTTGTAACGGCTTGAGATGACTCATCGTTTTATTTATAATAAACTGTTTTCATGTTAACGATTGTGTAAAAATTGTTTCTTCTTTCTTTTCTCATCTGTTTTTTGTGATTTATCTAATATTTATTTAAATCTTTCACATTTTAAATAATTAATTACATTAGCAGTAACTTTTTACATTAATTATTCTTAATTTAAACTGAGCCGGTTCTTGGGCACCTTTTGTTTTTTGTTTTCTTTTTGCGACAATCGGTGACCGACTTCCTACACCTGAATTATTAATGTTATTATTATTAATGTGTAATGTAATCATCATCAGGGATGGGCAAATTAGAGCGCAGTCAGCACAAAGGAAACTATAAAATTACGAGCACCGGTGTTTCTGGATCCATAACGCTGACTCAGCAGAACTGATCAACTCAAGTGCAGCAGAGATTCAAGGAATTAAGAACAGAACAAGTAAATAACGAGACAAGAGGGGTAAAATTTGGAAGTGTGAAAAAAAACACTCTCCTTCTTGTTTTGAGTGTGTGTGTGTGTGTGTTAGACAACTCACAAGCTCTTCGTCCTTCAGTGAGATCCGTGTGGCCAGGGATTGTGTGAGTCCGGCCTTCCTGGACTGGACTATGGACTGGCAAAGAAAAGGAGAAACCGATCAGTCTTTAAATTCTAAAGGTGAAATCACAAAAACAAAATTTCTTGTTTTTGATTCACAAAACCTGCACAAAAAAATTCACATATTCTACATTTTTTGGAATCGATCTTAAATAAGAAAGTTTCAGTAAATTTTAAACATGAAATAAATCCAAATCATATTAAAAATGTCTTGTAGAATCAAGAGAGAACTAAATATAAAAAAAATCCTCTCATGTCAAACACCGACAGAGTTATAGCTGTTTGGTTACCTTACAGGTGATTTTGCACAATGACCTGTGAGTCACCCTCACATTAAGTGTTGTGAATGACTCTCAGCTACTACCACACTAAACTTTAGCTCAAAATCTGCCAAACTGAAGAAATTAAAGCCATTTTTCTGCTGGATGATGTTTAACTCGAGTGTTCAGGTTTAATTGAGTTAATCAGTTGATGTCCATCAATTATTAAAGTAGATATATCCTGTTTTAAACACTTCAGTTGGGTCTGTAGCTTTGATCTGAATTCCTTCTTATTCTAACTTCACTAGCTCCTCTTTCACCACTTTACTGCTGTGTGTCTCAAAGCAGCTGGTTTGTTGCTGTTTCTATAAGACGCTTCAAGCCCCGCCCCCTCCTGCTTCCAGACCGGTCCACTCCCGTTTGGGAGAGGGGGTTACATTTACATTTCCAGAAATGTTTTATTTACAGCAACAACAATAGAAGACTGGACCATCTAGTCTTAGATGTTGGAGCCAGAGTCTGACCCAGAACCAGAGATAGGGAAATTGTAGTTGGTAAGTCCAGACCTTATTTGGCATTCCATGGCAGATTATTTGATATAATAGACTCAGAAAATATCATAGAAAACAGATAAAACTGAGCTGAAAAATCTGACCCAAACAGAATATAGAGATATCTCCCTTTTCTACCCCCTAGACTCAAGTCCACAACAAAATGTTGATCTGGCAGGATATATTCCCTTTAAACATCTCATCAACTACAACGTCCCTGACCATTTACCCTAATGGTGCGTTCACGTCAGGTTGACATGCAAAGTCTATGGTGGCCGCGCGTCGGGGTGTGCTGTGGCGCGTCTAGCGCATTTATTGCAGCGCATTTGAGCGTTTTGACGCTCGAACGCTGTAGTTGAAAAATCTGAACTTTTGCGTCAACCAATCAGAGAGACTCCAATGTGTGACGTAGTGACACATTTTCTGACAGGACAGTTCCCTGAATGATGTCCACTAACCTAAGACAGATGGACTGGAGCTCTTTAGCTTAAATCGAGTGCCTGTAGTCGGTGTCCTGGCAGGAGGTATTGGCACCGATGTGGGTCAGCAGCTCTTCAAACCGAGCTCGGGACATAAATAGTTCTGAAAGCGAGCCTCGTCAGCTCGCAGCTCCATGGTGGAGAAACTCACCAAACTCAGAACGTCTCTGAATTAGCTGGTGAATTAATTATGAATTAATTATCTGGAGAGTGCTACGTTCTCTTGACCTCAGTAAATAAAGCAAAGCCACTTTTTTTATTTCGTCCAACATTAAACAGAGACTGGACGATGCAAGTTCGGTCCTCACAAGGCTCCTTTTTCAGGAAAATTGTTCCCAAGATGCAGGAAAAATGTGTCCACACACACAGAAATACACAAAACAGAATCGTGACGTGTACTTGTGCAAAGTGTTCTGAAGCACAGGAAGTTATTTAAAATGTTTATTTCTTGAAGTCAAATACTCCATTGTGAGAGAAAATGAGAAAGTATTGACAGGAGAAATGTTTGCAGAATGATTTCACCAAACTGCATGCCTACATAAGTTTATCTCAAGTCCAAGAACTGAGCAGAATAAAACACGTCATCACAGCCAAGGCCAGCTCAAAATTTAAGACAAAACCAAACATTTGAGCCTTTAGCAGCTGAAATCTCTGCAGTGTTTTACTCACCATCGCCTGAGCACCGAGAGACGGAGAACAGCACCGTTCGAGGACAACAAAAACAAGAAACAACAAGCATTAAAGACAAACAAACAGGTTTTCCTCTGGAAATTTGAAACCAATAAAACTCAGCAAAAATATGTTTTTATTCTCTTTACTGCAGGGTAATGGAATCAAAGGTCCCCTGCAATATTTTATACGAGTTCAGTCAAAAATTGGTCTCCAGTGTAAGAATAATGCAGTAGTTATGGACAGGTTAATGAGTAAACTCACCAGTTCACTAACAAGAGGGATAGGCCTCCTCTTGCGGAGGTCTGGCATGCTATCGATACCAAAAGGCGTGCCTCCCCTGTAAACAACAAACAAAAAGAAAACAAACAAACCAAAGTAAACGCTGCACCATCCTCTCAGCATCACGCAGGAAAAATAAATTAAAGAAGACTTAAACTGACCCTGGCTTGGCCCACGAGAGCTTTGTGGGGTCACCATCTTGGTCTTGGCTCTGAAACGGGAGGTTATAGGTCATAACGCATTTAGCAGTTTGAAGGCTGGACGTCCGCTTTAATAAGAGTGGAGCATGCACATGCACAGAGATGAGATAAAAAGCAAATAACAGAACCGGCAGTAATGAAAAGAAGTGTTGGTTGAGTTTCAGTTTGCATGCCAAGTAGGGCCTTTCAATCATTCTTCCTTTATTCTCTTTAGTTTGCAAAGAGAACACCACCAGGACAACAAAAAGAACCTTGTGTTTTTTCTGATATCATTATTAACTATTGTTAGGACTCTTTTGTGTTCATTCTATATGAACTTCAAATCAATGAAATTGATATCAAAACAACAAAAAAATCCACATAAAAGAGAGAAACTTAAAAAACCAGCATCTTTTACAATGTTTGAATGTTTAATATGGGTAACCACAAAAGAGGTGACCTGCTCTCTGTCTTGACTCCCATCTGTAAAACAGCACGAGAAAGAAAAGAGACAAGAAAGACAAATGGTCATTGATTGGTTGGACTCATCATGAGAAGCACCCAGACACACACTGGGTGCTTCAATCTGTCAGAAGTGTTGGGCTTTAAAAGCAACACCACCGAGTTTTCCCAGGTAGACGGGGTCTGAGGTCATAAATGTTTCATTAATGTGGATAATTTGTCATAAAAATGACTCCTAATACCTCCTCTCTATCCTCGGCCGTTAATGTCAGACTTGCTTTCCGAGGGGATAACTAATGTTTTGTAATTTAGTAAATGGATACTGTTGACACTTTGAAGAGAAGCAAGGGACACTGAGTGGCAGCTGATACGTCACACACAAGCAGGTACAAAATTAGTGGTGTCCTGATACCAGCATTTTTACAAGTACTCGTACAAAATACTCGAAACTGATACCAATATTGGTAACCGATATGGTTGTGTTTGCTTTGAGCAGAAACACACCATGTGGGCGGGATCATCATATTAAAAATGTACCAATCTTATTTTGTTTTATTTGCAACACAACAACAAACTACACCAAACTCAAAGGAAAGTAGCAGTAAGCAGTAAGACGTTAATGAGAAAAGGGCAAGGGCCTCCCGGCCCAAATCAATGAGCAATGATGTACTCGGTATTAGCGAGTACCCAATGTGAAGAATTTATTTTCTGTTTGAGGAAAAATTGGTATCAGGATACCCCTATACAAAATTAAGATTTCCTTAGTCCATTTGGTACAATAAAACCAAGAGAACTGTTGATAAAGTGCTTATTTGTTACCAAAGATAATCTGTTCCTCAATGACCCACAGAAACTGGGTCAGACCAAAGATGTGCCATCACAAAATGGGTTTGTATCTCTTTTTTTTATCTTGGACTGAAAATTACAAACAAAACCCACATAAAGCAAAACCATGCAACTTAAAATCATGCCCTGGCTACCTTGTTCCGAGTCATCCTGAGAGAAGGTAGACATGCTGACGAGACTTCGTCTAGACTCCCTCTTCTCCCGCAGTATCTCCTGAAAGGTCCGCACACACTTTAGCTTATATTCCTCCAGCTGACTTGATTCTGCTTTGTCTGTCTCTGGTTTGACCTCTGGGTCTACGGGATCATCTGCAGCAGACTGCCATGGTACCTCGGCTAGTCCCGGTTCTTCTACTGCAACGGATTCGTCGACCAAGACAGAGGTCGACAAGGATTCCGCTGTTGTGTGTTGTGAGAGCTGAGCCTTGAGGTTTGCACTTTCAGGAACCTTTGTAGGTTCTTCAGTTGAGGTTTCTGTAGGTCTCTCAATGAGTCCCTCAGGTACTGAAGTGTCAGGCCAGACTGTGAAAACTTCAGGACACGGAGACATCATGTCTAAACTTTGGCAAACTTTCATAGACTCCAGTTTAAGGCTGTTGTGGGTTTCTTTCAGCACAGGCACCGTGGAGAAAGTATGTGATTTGTCTAATTTGGGGAATTCCTCTAAAACATAACCACAAGTAATTACATCTCCTCTTTGAGTTGCACCAGATGCTTGTTTAATATTTGCCTTGTAGCTCAAAGGTTTTGACGGCCACTCCATCGTATGCAGGCCAGGAGGTTCTGAAAGTTCAAAGTCTGTCTGCTCCTCAGGATTTACCACTCCGGGCACTTCAAGTTTGCATAATGCACCCCGCAAAGCAGAGCTAAAATCAAGTACAGCGCGTCCAAAACGTTTGACGGTAAAACTGTCAGCTTGGAATTCTACACCACCAGGATGAGGAGGGAGAGGATTTCTTAAACTTTGCTCAGTCTTTTGGGGAAACGTCCTTTCAATGTTATCTCCGGATGTACTTAAGGACGCCTCTCTCCATGTCACTGCAGAAGACTCTTCATAGACTAAATAGGTTTCAGTTTCACAGTTTGTTGTGTCGCTCAGATCATTTGTTTCCTCAAAGTCAAATTCCTCAACTTGACTGTCGTGTCCTTCAACTGAATAGTAGCCTGAACTTTGAGGGTAAGACACATCAGCAGAATATCCCCCAGAGGAGTTTTCAAGCTTGGCGGTGTTCAGATCATGAATACTCTGCCGGCTTTGAGGGCGTCTTTTATGAGACTGCCATTCCTCCCTGCTAGAAGAGCTGGCGGGTGAGTTGTAATGCTTTCCAGAGCTAATGGAAAGATGTTCTGAGCTTTCCTTGGAGGACTGCAGCGATGTACCAAATCCTCCAGCTCCTCTGTAGGGATCCCAGCTTCTAGCTCCTTCACAATAAAGAGTACTCTCACTGTCATCCCCCTCCAGATCTCCATCCCTGAGGTAAGAAGTTTCTCCATGCCAATGTGATCCCCTGGTTTGTGGTGGCACAGTGTTAGTCCAAATTTCCTTCCCATCCCTAACCCCTTGCTCTTTCCTTACATGACTAGATAACAATCTCTCTAAATCAGACTCAGACTTGGAACTGTGACCAGAAGACAATGAACTAGTGCTTAAACAGTCTTGGCCATCCTGTTGCTCAAAAAAGCAAAAGCTCAGTTTTCTTGCTGTTGCACCTTCTGGTATATCTGAACTATGGTCAGAGGTGTCATCGGGTTCTTCCAGTTCCTGATGGTCTACCGATGCAGGAAATTGAGACGTATCTTTGTCATTGCATACAGGAGGAAAATAGTGAGAGCCAGACTTTGGTAATGCGGTACCTAAACTACCATAAGCACTGGCAGGTCTTCTGCGTGCAGAAGGTCCATCTTTGCAACCCTTTCCGGACCAAGTCCCTGAAACTCCTTTGTTGCTAGAACGAATGCCCTCAATCTCCAACAACACGGCATCTACACAAGAGGACACCTCCTCCACAGATCCACGTACCGAGGTCAGGTAGTCCCTGAGGTCAGAGATCTCCTCCTGGATCTTGTTGATCCCCCTCAGCTCTTTCAGGATGTGATCAATGACGGCACTCGAGGCCTCTTCTTTATCTTCGTCCTCCTCCAAAAGCGTATTCGGCAGGACTCTGTTGAAGTCCAAACAGTCACCAGCAGAATATGGTCTCTTGGGTCGACTACGAGGTGAACCGAAATCTTGACCTCCAGGTGCAAATCTTGTCCCGTTGACTTCCGGACTGTAGTGTGGGAGCGGTTGCATTGGCTCAGGAGCTTCTCGAAGTCCACTCTCGAACGATATTCGTTTTTGACTGGATGGTCTGCAGCTTTTATGCTTAACGGTACAGGGTATCCTTATACAGCCCTCTCTGTTCAGCTCCACTTCTCCGACACACGAAGGCTCCGACGCTGCTCCGTGTCGTTTAATGATCGAAACCGTTGGGGGAAAGGCTTCAACCCTTGGACTGACCTCCGGATAAACACTTCTGAGCTCCTTTCTACTATCGCGTGCCTCCCGCTCCTCTTCATGTTCGCTGTAATAAGAGTGAGAATCAGGGACATGGTGGTCTGCAGAACCTTGCAAAAGGCGGTGAATTTTCCCGCGTATGACCAGCGCCACCCTTGGATTCGGAGCCCTTTTTTTAGGCAGATGAGCTTTCGACTTTGCCCCTCCTTTGGGGGAAACTCCTGCTCCGTGTTGTCCATTAAAGCGATTCCTGGAGAACATTTTTCTCAAGAAAGCATCAAGTCCTCATCTACGTCCCCCCATTGTAGGTGAGACGTATGGTCAAAAATCTTGTGGAATCATTGTTAAATTAAAAAAAAAAGTTGACTGAGGGTTATTCAGCCCAACAACTTGACTTGTCCATGACTAAAGTGGGAAGATAAAGAATAAAATAATTAGAAACAACAAAATACACACGAATATCCTCCCACCTTAATTACTAAAAAGAGAAAGATATCTGAGGGATTATATTGCATTTACAAAAATCTGATTTTTCTGAAGATGGTGAGGATTCGTTATTTATGCCACCACATTTCCTCTATTTACCCTCAACAACAAAACTGCAACACGTAATAAGCTCTTTCATTGGTACTTCTCCAAATTCTTTAAAACTTAAATTAGATTAAATCTATGAAGGACCGAAACTGACATAATTAAAAATAAAAGCAGAAATATATAAATAGCCCAATAAATAAATAAATACACTTGCACCAATTAATTAAAAAGAGAACTTTACCTCATGTTTTATGACTTAATTGACCTTCATATATATTTCTACCGGTTATTTTCAACAAATTATTTTAGCATATAATAATATAAATTAATAATATAAATTTTAAGTTTAAGTTTTTAAAAATATTTTTTTCATTTTTTTTTTGCTTGTAGAATTTTTTTTGAACTTTTTATTATTCTTACCACAAATCTTATTATTATTACTGTTATCTTATTAATGAATTCATTTTTTTACATTTTCTGATCTGTGTTTAGTGTGTATTTATTTATTTATTGGGCCATTTAGAGGCATTTTTTCTCTTGTTTTCATGTTTTCTTTTCTTGTGATTTTTACTGTAAAGTGCTTTGGTCACCTTAGTTGTTTGTTGTTAAGCGCCATATAAATCAATAAATGAATGAATGAATAAATGAATGAACGAATTTGTATATTTCTGCTTTTATTTTTAATGTCAGTTTTGGTCTTCCATAACATCGACCTTTGAATGTCAGAACAGACTGACCAAAGCTGCTCAGCTAACCGACACAATGATGATGAACTATTGGGAAACTATTTAATGATTGTTTAATTATTGAACTACATTCAGTTTCATGTAATTATATTTTCTGCACACAGCACTAGACATAAAGTAGGAGAAATGATGCTCTGATGATGCAGGTTTTATTTTCCTGAATCGTATGAGGGGCTTTTTTGTTTTTGATTAAAAAAACACATTTTTAGGGGCATTTTGCTTGTGTTAAAAAAAACTAAAGTATACTTTCAGTCAAACATCCTTGTTGGAGATTCAGGACTGTTAAATTAAACATTAGATTTTGAAAACCCTAATATGTGCTTAAACCACTTTTAAAATCAGAAATACAACTTTTTTACAGAAATAAAAAAATACAGTATGTACTTAAATAAAGAATAAAGTAAATACATGATAAGATAACTCCATATGGAGTGGTTTGTAATTTGTTTAAAAGCCCAAGTAATGACCTCTGACCCTCTCACATTACAGGCCTGATGAGATTTATTGACTGATCTTTAACTTTTAGCTTACGTTGAAATTAAAGCTCAAACTAAATGTCAAATCTAATAAAATCAGAGAGTAAAACCAGCAGCTCTTTACCAATAATTGTTTTGAAACGTGGAATAAAAATGTCACAAGCTGATCCAGATCCAGCTATAATTACCAAAACAAAAGCTTAAATGAGCAAAACATAATCTATAAAGAGTAGAACATAAGCTAAAATGATGAGAACAATAGCTAAAATTAGCATAGCACAAGCTAAAATGATCAGAACAATATCTAAAATTAGCATAGCACAAGTTGAAATGAGCAGAACAACACCTAAAATTAGCATAGCACAAGCTAAAATGATCTGAACAATACCTAAAATTAGCATAGCACAAGCTAAAAAGATCTGAACAAATATCTAAAATTAGCATAGCACAAGCTAAAAGGATCGGAACAATACCTAAAATTAGCATAGCACGAGCTAAAATGATCTGAACAATATCTAAAATTAGCATAGCACAAGCTAAAATGAGCAGAGCAACACCTAAAATTAGCATAGCACAAGCTAAAAGGATCGGAACAATACCTAAAATTAGCATAGCACGAGCTAAAATGATCTGAACAATATCTAAAATTAGCATAGCACAAGCTAAAATGAGCAGAGCAACAACTAAAATTAGCATAGCACAAGCTAAAATGATCAGAACAATACCTAAAATTAGCATAGCACAAGCTAAAATGAGCAGAGCAACACCTAAAATTAGCATAGCACAAGCTAAAATAAGCAGAGCAATGATTAAATTCTGAAGCAACTTAAAACAGCAGTGTGAACGCTGACTCAGCTTTAAATTTAGCACCAAGAAGCTTTTAGACATTTAATTTAAAGAAATAGTCCGAATGAGCTGCTTTGAAGCTGAAGAGTGTCTCTGGAAAACGTGGTGACACTTCCTCACGTCAAAACCTCGATCACTTTTTCACACTTCTGCTCTCTCCTTTGGGCGCCGGCTGATGGCAGGACAGGAAACCAGATCGTCACCATCCTGTCCTGCTGATTACTGAGACCTGAAGTGTCCACTTTCAACCCCTGGACTCTCTTAGTTCAGATTTTTATGCAGCCCATCAAAGCCTAAAGCTCTTAATATCAAAACCTACAATTACAAAATCCAGGGCAGTGTTTCTTTTTTTTTATTACCTTGATGCATTTATGCATCTATATTACTAACTTTCTTAGTGTTTCTTTAACTTGGACATGAGCCAAATGGAGAAGCTTCCTCTTGAGCCAAAAAAGGAGGACACTTTCCAAATGTCTGCTCCAGTGCCAGCAGATGACAAGACTTATTTTATTCCTCTTTTGTGAGGCCGTCGCCCACTTTCATTTCACAACATGAAAGGAGGAAAAGGAGAACGGGACCGTTAGCTTTTTTGGACAATTTCCAAATAAATTCATTGAACTTGTTGGAAGGACCATCTTTCATGTCCGGGTTTGGGTTTTGGTCAAGCTTTGTAATCACAACGAGGAAAACAAAAAACAGAACTCAGTATTTCACATAATAAGAACAAATCAGCGGTAGGAGAGTTTACTGAAATCAAAGTAACTCTGCTTCATCTTTAAAATGCACCTATAGTTTATGAATTGATGCCCACGGCAGTAAATTCTTGGTGATATAAAAATGAAAACCAGAGTCTCTGAGTGCATTAAGTGAACAAACTAATGAAAGCTTGTTTGGCTGCAAGTCAGGCGGCTGCTGAAGGACACAGAATGTTTGATAAAGCTGAAAACATCCAGCAAAGACATGGAAATCAGGAGAGTTTTAAAATGCAAAACTGCAGGGACCACCGAAGTACCAGAACCTGGTAAATACCATGTAAGTATGCAATACCAACAAGGTAGGAAGTACCTGATTTGTAAGTACCCAGTTTTCACTTCATAAGTATCTGTTCATACAAGGCAAGTACTAGAAAAATAGCAGGTAAGTTCTTTGCAAGTATATATTATGTACCTTTTAAGTACCAGTAAATTATCAAACAAATACCAGGTAAGTACCAGACAAGAATTTAGGTATTATCAGGTAAGGACACGTTCTGTACCAGGTTTTAACCAGGTAAATACCAAGTTAATACCAGGTAAGTACTTGGTAAGTAACCAGTAGCTACCAGGAAAGTACCTGAGTTGTTTGCAGTTAGTACCAGGTCAGTACCCAGTAAGTACCTGAGAAATTTACATTTTGTACCTGTAAGTATACAAGTATCCAGTATGTACCAAGTAAATATCTGACAAGTTTATATTTAGTACCATAAGTATCAGGTAAATACCAAGTAAGTACCAGGGAAGTACCTAATAAGTATGCAGTTAGTACCAGGTCAGTATGCAGTAAGTACCAGGTAAGTACCTAATAAGTATGCAGTTAGTACTAGGTAAGTTAATGATAAGGATGCAGTTATACTAGCTAACTATCAAATAATGACTCTGTAAGTACCAGGTTCATACTAGGTATGCACCCAGTTAGTACCAGGTAGGTGCCTGACAAGCACTTGGTAATTATCCAGTAAGTACCAAGAATGTACCTAACAAGTATGAAGTTAAGCTAGCTACCTTATTAAATAATTACTCAGTAAGTATCTGGCTCGCACAGGGTAAGTACCCAGTAAATATGCAGAAGGTACTGGTTAAACACCAAGTTTGCACCTGGTACATACCATGTAGGTACCAACTTGTAAGGTTATTTCGTCATTTTTGGCTGGTCAGTCTCTCTAGATGCACCATTTATCTTTAATCTTGTTTACTACATTCAGATGTACACAGATAAAAAATGCAACGTTATCTAACAGACTTCATCCTCCTCTTCCTCCTTCACTTTGACTTTAAAAAAAAACTAAACTCACTGGTATTTTTTTTAAATCTGCACCAAGAAAAAACAAACTGATTGTTGTATAAGGTCAGACATATTTTGAATTTATTAACCTGAGTGACTGTCCCTGAAATGATTCTTCCAGGAATTAAACTGAGCCCAGTGGCTCAGTCAAAGCTGTTTTCATAATTGGCTTTCTTCCCTCCCGACCGCTCCGAAGTCTCGTAAAAAGCTCTGCAGCGACTCTACATTTATTGATCAGCTTTTCAAAAGCTCTGCTGTAACCAGGCAAACAAATTCTGTGCCTTCTGCCAAGATCATGTCTGGAATATAATTTGGAAATTAAAATTAAAAGCCGGGCGCCTCTCCAAGGAATGCATATCGCCCAATGTCCTTATCTTGATTTAGTGTTGTTGAGTGTTCATTAAAGTGATAAAAAACAATTCTGACCTTCAATTATTTGGAGTTTTTGCTCCTCATCAGCCTTGTCTGCTCACTGAATTAACACAAGTTTTTACTGTAGCTGAGTAATTTATCATCTGTGTTAATAATAATAATTGGGAGCAGAGTCTGAAATGAACACAAAACACTCTTCCAGGGGGGAAACACGAGCAGCTTCACCTTTTCTGTATCAAGCATGCTATTATGTTAAAAACAAAAAAACTAATGAGGAGAGGTTTTAGTGCAGAAGTGAGGAATGAGCTGCAGGAACAGTGGGCAGCTGGATGACAAAGAAAGAGACAAAGAGCCGAGAAGCGAAGCCAGATAACAGCTGTTTCACACAGAGTGGATAACAATGACCGGGCTAATTTTAGATAATAAATAAACTAATTGAGTACAAGAAGTGAACAGTGGGGTAAAATTATTTTACTTCTGTGCAAAGTAGGGGTGTAAATCACCAGTTTATCATGATACAATATATAAAGTTGTTTGGATGACGATACGATTGTTCTCAAAAACACTAATAGGGCACATGATGACAAAATTGGTTCTATAATAGGACCAAGGTTATTTATTTTGTACGTGAACGATTTAGTAAATGTGTCAGGGTTGTTTAAATGTATTTTATTTGCAGA